>JARHVA010003004.1:1800000-2215000 GCA_037957365.1 Torreya grandis
TAAAGGTGCTTTAGACTATATTTGGGGTGAAATTAGAAGACTTTAGCACCAAAAATTGAGTTCTTAGATTATAGCTTTAACTTTGACAACATTTATTATCAATGTTTCCATGCTCCAGAATAGTAGTGAAAATTCACTTGCTGGTGGAAGTGGGTGTCAGGGTTCTTAGAGCACATGCACCTTAACTATATATATGTGCTTGAAGTGGTGGATTTTCACCTACCAGTTTCAGAGGCAAAGTTTCTAATTGGAGGTCAATAAGTTCTCTTCACTACCAAAAATTTGCATATTTGGAGCCTTTATTACAAATTTGGGCACGGATTGCTCTTAGAGGTGCTTCAAACTAGATTCATGGTGAAATTAGAGGAATTTTTTATGAACACAAGGGATCTTATAGTTCCTCCATATGACTTATAATTTTTGTTATGTGCATGCCTGAAGTTAGGCTAAATATCAACCTCTTTCTTCTATTGGGAAAAGCTTTCTTGAGCCCAAAATGGGTGGTGGGTTTGTCATCCAGGCCAGATGGGAGATCAACAACCTAGTCCTAGATGTTATTCACACCTTTTAATGTGTTGGTAGTGCCAGTTTTCAGCCAAAAAGCACCAAAAATTGATTTCTCAGACCGTAGCTTCAACTTTGACAATATTTGTTGTCAATGTTTTCATGCTCTGGAACAGTAGTGAAAATTCACTTGCAGGTGGAAGTGGGTGTCAAGGTTATTGGAAAATGTGCAATTTACCTATATAGAGTTGATTAAATTGGTGGATTTTCACTTCCCAAATTTGAAATCAAAGTTTCTAGTTGGAGGTCAAGAAGTTGTTTGTTCACTACCAAAAATTTGCATTTTAGGACCCTTTAGAGCAACTTCTAGCATGGATTGATCTTATAAGTGCTTTAGACTATATTCAGGGTGTAATTAGAGGAATTTACCATGAATACGAGGGATTTTATGATTTCTCCATACAACTTAGAATTTTTTTTTTATGCATGCCTGAAGTTAGGCTAAAAATCAGCCTCTTTCTTGTATTGGGAAGGGCGTTCTTGAGCCCATAATGGGTGGTGGGTTTGTCATCTAGGCCAGATGGAAGGTCAAGAACTTGGTAGTAGACATTATTCACCCCTTAAAATGTGTTGGCACTGCCAATTTCTAGCCAACAAGCACCAAAAATTGATTTCTTGGATCGTAGCTTCAATTTTGACAATATTTGTTGTCAATGTTTTTGTGCTCTTGAACAATAGTGAGAATTTACTTGTGGGTGGAAGTGGGTGTCAAGGTTATTTTAACATGTGTAATTTACCTGTATAGATGTGCTCAAAGTAGTGTATTTTCTCTTTCCAATTTTGGAGGCAACATTTTTTGTTGAAGGTTAAGAAGTTGTCTCTTCACTACCAAAAATTTGCATTGTAGGACCCTTTACTGTAACTTCTGACACAGATTACTCTTAGAGGTGCTTCAGACTAGATTCGACGTGAAATTAGAGGACTTTCCCACACACACAATGGATCTTATGGTTCCTCCATAAAACTTACAGTTTTGGTTTTATGCATGCCTGAAGTTAGACTAAAAATCAACCTCTTTCTTGTATTGGCAAGGGTGTTCTTGAGCCCATAATGGGTGGTGGGTTTGTCATTCGGGGCATATGGGAGGTCAAGAACCTGGTCCTAGATGTTATTCACCCCTTTGAATGTGTTGGAAGTGCTATTTTTTAGCTAACAAGCACCAAAAATTGAGTTCTCAAACCATAGCTTCAACTTTGATAATATTTTTTATCAATGTTTCTATGCTACAGAACAGTAATGAAAATTCACTTGCAGCTAGAAGTGGGTGTCAAGGTTCTTGGAACATGTGTAATTTACCTATATAAATGTGTTAAAAGTAGTTGATTTGCACATGCTGGTTCTAGAGGCAAAGTTGCTAGTTGGAGGTAGAGGATATTATGATAAAACTTTTGGTTAGGAGTGGAAAGATGGATCAATTATGCCAATCCACCAAACCTGTACCCACAGACCCTCTTTGCACACAACATATAAATCTAACATAATTTAATGACATTTATGATAACTAAATGTATGGCTTCCCTACTTCAAGTGTTGAAGGTGGTTTGGAGGTTGGGGTAAGTCTATGGGAGGAGATATGGCCAAAAGTCAGTATTATATGTGTGTGGGGTCAAGAGTGAGCAATAAGGTCACAGGGGAAAAATAATCTTTAAGAACATGAATTAGGCCTAGTAGGACTTATAGTCTTATTTGTGCAAAAGTGAAAAATAGGTACAAGGAGGACTTGGTAGGGCCTTCAATGAAAAGGTCAAATTGGTCCTTTGGAGAGTATGTATAAGGCATGGAAAACCCTAGACTAGTGAGCTTTGGGAATTTTTGAGAGATTTAACTGTGGGAATTTAATGAAACTTTGTAATCATGATCCTCTATACATAGCCTTGATAGAACATTATGTTCATAAGGTGTGGAATGAGACAATTCTATTGTTTGAGTATGTGAAGGAGGTTATACCAGGTATGTTATGATCATCTAAGACCATTTGTGACAACTAAGAAGATTTGGTCCTTGAGACCGAATGAAGGTGCCTAGGAAGAAACTAGAAAAAGATTGAGAGGAAATTTATGAATGAGACATGAATGGAATGAGGTAAAAGATGTATGGACATAAATTAATTCCATCAAGGAGGTGCTACTAAGAGTACAAGGAATAAGTACTAGGTGTAAGAAGTTAAATTAAGTCCAAAGAGTCAAAAGAGGAGCTAGCTTGTGAAAGAAGATTCAAATCAAACCATAGTAAGTGAATGTCTGATTTGCAACATTATTCTAAAAAACCATAGCATAACAACCTATATCATAGCATAGCAAACCATATCAAGTGAGTGTCAGTTAGCTCTTAATTTCTAACAAGGGTTTGATTTGCAACATTATCTTGACAGGGTATTTTCAATCTCAGACCATTTGTAATCCTTGAGAATACTTCAAAACCAATCTATTATAATACTTTGAACACAAGTGATTCAAACAAGATTTACTTCATTGGTTTTCTTACATATTCACATACAGAATAAGAATGTCATGTACAAATGCCATATATAGGCATACCATGTCAATAATACATGCATTTCCATATAGACATACAAAAAATTACATCATGTCTAACAATATAGTATCTAATGTCTGGTGAATACATCATATGCGCATGTACAATGCCAAAAATGCATACATTGCCATATAGGCATACAAAAAAGTACATCATCTACAACATCTTAATCATCAAACAGTCTCCCTCTCTTTGCCTTCTTTGAAGAAGACTCTCCTTGAGATGCCCTGCTTGTAGATGGAGATATCTTGAATGCCTTAGATTACTCCAACGTTTGACTATGGGTACTATGCTCATAGCTCACTTGCAGCTGACCCTGTTCAAATACAAAAATTATTGTAAAATTAACAAGTATAAATAAAACAAAGTTAAGAAACTCATGTTTTCAACTATAATAAAAAAATGATTTAAACATGCACTTACTGCAATCTCATGGTCCTCCTCAATTTACCATTGACGCTCGACTAGGTCAATGCCAAGGTCAGCTACACAAATAGGAATATCAAATGATTAAGAAACATGAGGAGAAGTCACAGTAGTCATCTGAATCAGACTATCAAATGTCATATAACATCCCTACATACCTAATACATTTGTGCATATAAGTTATATTTACCAAAGTATATAGTAAAATTATTAAACAAAAGTACTAAATTATAATTCAAAATTACAAGTGAATATACATGCCTCAGTGAGTGCCTATGCAGATGACATTGCAAAAAAAATTCTTGTGTCTATATTGATTCTTAAAGATGGAGGAGTTTCCACCCTATGCATTAGCAAAACAAACAACTTAATAATTAATAACTTGGGCAATTCATTGATTAAACAAGTTGCTAACAAACTTAGTCTTGCATACAGTCTAAGATTCAACTATAGTCCAAGCATTTTATTCTTTTGGTATAAATTTCCATGGAAATTTAACTAAGGAATGTGCATAAGAGTGTTGAGAATAATATTTTTAGTAATCTAATTGGTCAAGAAGTGGTAAAATCTTATTTGTCCACAGACCTTGTTCTTGGAAAACATATAGTTTGTAAACTAGGAAATTATGTGCCTTGTGTTTAGTCTTGTAACTTGCTATGGATTCTAAAGAGTTTAAATAAGGATGTTGAATGATCATATAAAGGGTTACATCATGTTGATATATGTTTATAGTGATTTTAAATTGAAAGAGGAAACAATCCCTGAGTACACTGTTTGCTAAACGGCAACATGCAATCAAAGGATTGAGTTATATTATGTTGAAACTAGTTTGGGATTCCATTAAGATTGTAAGGGGTATAAGATAGTCAATGAAAGTGTATATAATCCCATTTTAGGTTTTGAATATATTGGGATTTGAAGGAAAGGCAAAGTAATCTTGTACCCTATTTTCCTGTGTGCATAGGCAGGGTTGTAAACTGAGAGTTTTTAGTTTGAAATTGATTGTGGGATTTCAAAGCTTGTTGTCTAGATGAGAATGTTGTATAGAGTCAATACAAACCCAATTAAAAATGTTTTGGGGTTTTAAACCCTCTAAGACAAAAGTTATTCCCTTTAGTGTCCTCTCATCCCAGGTAATGGCCTAAAAACCCTAATTCTAGGGTTTAGTATATAAAATGAGATTTGATAATTGAAAATTTCCAAAAAATTGTAATATTACATTATTTGATGTATTATCACTAATGGATGTGGTTTCAAGTTTTTTAGGTATGGAAAAGTACGTAAATGAGGTTGTGATATAGTGTTAAGCCTAAAGAAGGGGTGATATAGAAATAAGAGAATTTGTCCAAAGAAGGTGGTCAAAAAATGATTGATTCAACTAAAAGAGCCAAATGGGTATCTAGAAAGGTCAATATATTATAGATAAATATCGTACATGTTTAATACTAAGGAGGTTGGCATAAATGGAGGGCTAATTGGTGGGAGGCCTAAAGAAGGAAGTATAATTTCCTTGAGAGTTATGTCCAAGGGTTACTGTGGGAGTTTTATGGGCCAAATGCATCTTTAAATATGTAATTAGTTTCTAGTGAAGATCTATTTGATGCTCTCAACAAGGAGCTTTACCCAAAAATAAGGCTAATAGAAGGTAAAGCTAGAAAGGTGTATGTGAGGGGTAAGTAGACAGACAGTTTGAGTTAGTGACATGACCAAGGATGTAGAGACAGAGTGATAAGAAGATAGAAGGATTGATTTGAATAATATTATCATTATTATTTGATTACCCAAAGGACTAAGTGAATGAGTTATGAATGGGTGAAGGAGAAGCTTGAAAGGAAGGGATATAGGTAGAGTTTGGTATAGAAGTTGATATAGCTCAGCATCAATGGATATAGATATAACCTCTCCCCCAACTATATATAGTAGGTCTTTGGGCCCCCTAAGTATGTGGTGGTAATAAACCACTCAACCCCATTTATCTATATGGGATTGAGGTCCCCTATTTGTATATGGTTGCAAGGCCTATGCCATATACATATAGGCTACAATATATAGTCAACTCTCTCCCAACAAACCAATGAAAACTAATTGACACTCTCCCAAAAAACCAATGGAATTGACTAGGTACAATGAGATAAAGAGGCTATGCCATCTAAATTTATAACTCCATAGATATTACATTATTATGCTTGGATGGATTCAATATGGGAATTGAATTGCTAGCTATGACCATTTTGGATATTGATCATAGAGATTGAACCACTATATGTGATTAGGATAACAAGGAATCAAGTGCATGGATATGAGGATAGTATTTAAAAGAAAGAAGTGGTGTGGATATTGTTGAAGACATGTTAGGCTCGATTGACAAATTGATAGAAATATATTGTACCAAATAACTTTTATCAAATGAATTCTATATATATATGTACATCCAAACCTACTTATTGGGATTGACCTGTTATAGAAATTACATATAATAGGATATCAAACAAATGTTCAACTCGCTATTTTGTTTATTGAAATTATAGTTAAGTTTGAGGATGGGTTTTTAGCAAGTTACACCAATCCATGTTAATACATCAAATAGTAAAAAGTCTAACAAAATTATGTTAGATATTTTATATAAATTCTTACACAAAATATACCAAAGATGCAATTAAGGTGTATAAATGTACATCTAGAGTATATAATATTCACTTGAAATTTACCTCTATAAATGTATATGGTGTGGTACAACCACGGATAGTTGTAGTAGCCTTGGTTGGCCCATTACCTAGTTGTGATGTCAAAGGCAATGTCTCCTCCTAGAACATGAAAAAATACATATATATTATTCAATTTAAACATGTAAATTAGTTATTACCTTTTTAAATTGCAAATGTAACTTACAAAATTAACATTAACTTTATATAAAAGATACCTACATGTGTGTAGTGACTCCCAACATATATGAACCAAAAGTGTGTGCCAATAACTCATTAGTCAAGACCACGTTCTCTAAGCCCCCTGAAGCACCACCATCATCATCTGAAGGTCTAGTGCATATAATACCATAAAATTTGTATCGATGGGGTCAGGTATGACCACTAGCTGGAGTATCTCAAGCATCTATCTCTGAAAGTCTACTCCTATGATGAGTGAGTGTATTAGTAAGCACATGCAAAGTGTCTATCTCCAAAACCTCTATCACCACAAAGGGAATCTTTGGATGAAGTGGATTTTGGGTAGGGATCATTGCAAGTCAATTAAGTAAATGGCGTGCACCTGGTTGATCCTGTGTGAAGCCTTTCCCTCAACCCTGAAACTCACCATCGTCAAAGTACTTTGGAATTTGATTGAGGACAAACTCACAATAGAGTTTCCTCAAAAGGTAAAAATGGACCTCATAGTTATTACAAGGGGATAGTCAAACACCATCCACCATCACTCCCAAAAATTGTCCTTAATTAAATTGTGTTGGCATTATTGAATTTGGAAATGTTTAGTTGTTATGGAAAATGGAGCATTAGTGGTTGGCTCGATAAATGAGGGACAAATTTGATCTTTTGTTATATTTTTGTTCTTCACCTTAGATGCTGACAATTTGTCATCATAGTAAGTACTATAACTTTCCCTATATGACTTCCATCTATCAATTTGACTTGTTATCGAGTCAACTTGACCTAATACCAACTCTAAGTTATTGGCCAAATAGGTGTAGTAGGTGTTTGTGGAAGTGGGCTCCCTTAGTCTCCTGATATTTGCTCAGTTTCATTTTTATTCTCCACTATGTGAGAAACTGATTCTTCCTGGTTGCCTGGGGGAGCTAGGGAATCTACAAGAGGGTTAGGCAGAGGGTTAGGTGGAGGGTTAGGAGGGTTGGGTGGAAGGTTAGGCAAATAATTAGGTGGAGGGTTATGTGTAGCATGTTGACATGTTGCAAAAAATAAAAATAAAATCAAATTTGCAATTCACATTTTAAAAAATTAAATAAACGTACCTCTTCTTCACGGTGACATCGTCAATCTAGTGAATGGAGGGCAAAACGTGAATCTTATAGGTCAAAAAATGAATTTGCAACCAAAACATGATCTTTCAGCCAAAACACAAATGAAAATTAGGAAAATGTGAATGGATAAAAAGTATGAGAGGAGGGTGTTTTTTGTTTTATAGTTTACATAACTCGTGCATGTTATTAAAACATATAGGAACACATACACATTCCTATATGTTTTAATAATGTGGACATGTTATGGCTCAATAATGTTGAGCCATAATGTGTACATATTATAACAATAACACGTATGTGTTATGTTATAACACATACGCGTTATAGGGTATGTCCATGGAATTGTCCCCCAACTCCGTGAACATACCCTTACATAACATTGTTATTCATGAAAAATATTTTTTGTGTGTGATATATTGATCATAGATGCATGTTACATGCCTTGATAAGTGCACATTTGATGAAAAAAAATGTATGAACATTCTTACACATTCTTATTATATGTCTCACATTAACATATACAGTAGGGGCATCTTATTCATACAGGGATTTGCCATCATGTTTAGTGCATATTTTGCATTGACATAAGTTATGGATTGTTCATATCCCTTAATTTTCTTCTATTTTTGATCCCACAGTTCCATCTACTTCTATATTTTGTGCTTCTTTCAATTTTGAAAAAGTATAAAAATATAAAATATTGCAAAAATATAAAAACTTTTAAAATAGTCTAAAAAACCAAAATTAAGACCTGGGCATGATTAGACATCTATTTTACATCATTGTCATATGTTATTTATCTTATGATTAATAGATAACATAATATTTTTCTATCACACATACATTTCACTAGTATTTATGAGTGTTATACAAGATATACAAATGTTACAAGGACTTAGACCTTGGACCTTCCTATACCTAATTACCATGCTATGTTGAGGGCATCTTATCCAGAGGTTATAGTATTTGCAGGTGTTACTATTTTATAACTCCTACATTGTGTTGAGTTATATATTATATACAAATGCTTCAGTAATATCCTTATCTTACATTGTGTACATGGATATGTTATTTGCTAAGATATTATAACATTACATATGCATGGTGTAGAGTTCATTTCTAGTTTTATGCTCTTAATTGTTTGTATTAGATCATACTTTTGCTTGTTTATTGTTTGTGCCCCTTGACTCCAATGTGAAAATTGTTCAAACATCTCTATGAGATGTTTTTTTTGGTATTTGCAACATTTTATCATGTCCATTTCTTGTGGCCCTTTGTTTTGTGCAACATTTGAACATGTCCATTGTTTGTGGTGCTTGCCCCTGTGTTATGGGGACATTTAGACATGTCCCTTGTTTGTGAAATTATTTATTTCCTTTGTGTGTTGGCCCTTATCCCTTTGAGTGCCATTGTGTTTGTTGTGTTTTTTTGCTTGTTCAAATTGATGAATTTGGTGAGTGTCATAATACATATCATGCACAATCTATTGTGTAGGATTCTTGTATTACAATTACTACTAGGAGCTTCATCGATACATTTATATATGCTTTAACTCATATGTTGTATACATGATTTAAATGGTACATATCATATAATGTTGACATAATTTTCACATATATTATGATATTCAATGATCATATCTTAATATAAATGATACAATTGACTTTTTTTTTATATGAGTGACTTTTAAAACACATCCCTCACCCAAAATGAGAGGCATTTTGGTGTGCTTTTCATATATGAGACAAGCCTCTATAACCAAAAATCCATTTTGAGTGCAAAACAAAGTTGGTAAAGAATGTATAATAGTTCAAAATTCTATTATTGGTACATATCATGGGGTCATATGCCATGCATATGCATTCACATTATAGAAACATGTTACAAATCCATATATTTTAGGAGCATATGCATGGCCATTTGTGCACATGCTTCAAATAAAAGTTACAAAATTTACATCTACATACATTTATAAATTTTAAATTTATCACAAGTGGGCATTATACAAATTCACATAGACTATGTTATTTTACAAATACATCAAGCATGATACAGATTCATGTGAGACTTTCACTGCTACTTTTTGTGCATGGTAATGGTGGAAGCATTGATGTTATCCACTCTCTTTTGATCATGCATTCAATAACCAAGGAAAAAAGTGACAATTTAATTTATGAACCATCCACAATGGTTGATTCAGTTAAAGTCCATAATGAATAACTTGGAGATTCAATACCCTACAACATTATTGTCTGCAAAACTGTTATCGATTCCAACCCATTTCCATCTTTGGGTTCTAAATACCAACAATGCAAATTAAGGTTTCTGTATCCCTCAAAGGGTTCTATCTTTTAGTCATGTTCAAACCAAGTTGGGGATTGATCACCATCAATTACCTATTGGTTCAACAAAGGAACTAATCCCTCCATGTGATTCATAGGAAACACCAATTCTTCAATGCTTCAAGGAAGCATCATCTTCAATCAAATTTATAGATATAACATTTGTTTCATACATACAAGCGTATTCCTCATTCACTCTCTTTTCAATTTTTAAACTTTCAAAGTTCAAGCTTTTTCAAATTTCAAATGAAAAAAATGAATACATCATGAGTTGTTGTAGAGTTTGCTAAGGTAGAGTACCTTGCACAAATAAAGCATTCACTCAAAGCCAAAATTTATTGCACATGCCCAAGTATATATTTACTTATACTATAGTAATTTAATTTTTAGACTAAAGGAAGCAACAAATGTAGATAATGTCAGTTTTGTGCCACTTTTACTTTATTTGAATTTAACACATAATTTGGTCCTATTTCCCCACCTTGCTTAATCTTAAATACCTTTATCGACCCATCCCTTATGAACTCATCATTATACACCTACTTAAATTTTCTTAATCACTAAAAATCTCCATTATCATCTATACAAACATTCAAATTCATAAAAACAAGCGTTACCCTTCTTAGGATAGAATTGACCCATATGGGATGGGACCGATAGTTGATACTATACTTATGGGTTGACCATGTCCTTGGCCCCAAAAATGTCTCTTTTTCAAAGTTAAATCCTCCTTTACATGTTGGTATGTATTTTTAGGACATGTAGAATGAGGTTTTCCCTTTTTGGATAGTTATCAAGGCACATCAAAGTCAATTACTCTATCACTTGGCAATCACTTGGACATGAAAGCACACTTACACTATTGCACACTGAATAAAGCTTCCCTATGCTTCCCAAATATGATTTTATTCATTTGAAGTAGCCTTTAGCCAAGTCAAGAATCTATTATATCAAGTCAAGTAAAGCATTAACAAGTATTCAAGCCATCTCTAGATTCACACAAGTAACAAAAGGAGGATTATTCCACAAAGTACTTTGGGTGGAATAACTGTTGACGTTGGAGATTGCACCCGGTGGCAGGAAAACGGCTTCCTGCCTTCTCCTCGCAACATGGAAACTCTCCTCTCGCTTGTGGGATTGGCGAATCTGGAGGAGAGAGTCTCTAGATAAGGGCTAGCTCCCTTTGATGCATCATGTTTTTTCCAGCAAGTGCTAATGTACATATATATATAGATATAAAAAAAAGGGGGGGATGAAAAGGGAGAAAGAGAATGCAGGAAAAAACAAGCCTACTCTAAAAGAGGTGATACGCCAAAATAAAGGTGATCTTCTCACACCTACTCTCAGAATCGAACAAAGACCACAAACATACACTCAGACTAGGCAGGGAAACCAGGCTACAAGAAAATGGCAGGGAGGTTCTTATGAAAACACAAGAACAGAGACTCACCAAGATGTTGCGGAATACATACTGTAAATGACTTCCTCTGCTCTGTATCCCCAAAATGGAACTCTCCTCCTGTCAACTACAGACAATGGCACCTTGTGGATAACTGGTGTGTTGGTGCTGGAACTATGAGAGCATTAAAGACAACGACTGGACACAACTCAAACACTCAGACATACACAGAAAATTTGACCTAGAAGAGGTAAAAATAGTCTTTATAGATTCAGGTAGAAATTTTAGCAGGGTTGTGCCTTACCAAAATTGCAAAAAGATGCTTACAAAATGACAAGTATCAAATATATAAGGAAAGTCCAAGAGGCTCATTTGGTGCTCTTTTTACAAATGGTTGTTCACGAAAAGAAACAAGCCGCTCAAAATATTAATGAACCATCTGCTCTGCCTGCTTCAAAGTTCACATTTTAAAATGGCAAAACACGGTTTATCCACTCATTAAATGAAAAATGGAGAAACTGATTACATCTCTTAGCTGCTGCATCTTCTCGATGGTCAATTCGCAAGCACTGTATCATCTGCCAAAATAACTTTTGAATCGACACCTTCTTGCGTCACTTGGATCGCTTCATCTACTTCTGCGTCATGGCCATTCTACTATCAGGATTGAATTTATGAGCCACACCATCTGCCTGCTCTTTGTTCTCTAGGCTCTTTGTCCTTTTTTTTTCAGCCCCCAGGGGTGATCTTTTGGCAGGTCGCTGCATACTTGGGCTAATTCCATGGTTGGCGCTCGAGCATTTAAAAATGAACAGCTTTTTTACTAGCTAAAATTTGACGTTTGCGCACCCATCATCCTTGGACTCTCATTCGGCTTCCTGTTTTGCCCTTTTCGCTGAGAGCGCATCCACCCTTGACACGTGTTGTAATCCACAACTTGGGCACCTATAAGACACTTTGAAATGTGGACGTTGACACGTGGCAGCTTTCGCTAAGCCAATAATGGGATGTGGCAGCATCTGCTTACATTAGAGGGCCTTTTAGAGTCAGGGGGAAGTTGACACGTGGTCACTTCCACAGAGCCTTTAGCAGCCTTAAGGAAATTTTTGGGCCCTTTTTTGGTTCCTAGCAGACGCTGGCACTTGGCACACTCTGCATAGCTCCTAGAAACTCATTCGGGCCCACCACAACCTTCTTTGAAGCCAACAAGGGAAACCCACATATATTGCCACTTGTCAGCTTCTGCAGAGCCCTTAGGAGATACTTGGCACATTTCACTACTCCTAAAATAGCATGTTGAAGTCCTCTATGGTTGCCACTTGGTACTTTCTGCGCTCTAGCTTCCCTGGTGTAAAATTTGACATTCACGGGCCCATCACCGCCCTTGGCAAAGTTCATCAGGTCTTTTTTGCAGCTTTTCTGCTTTGGGTACTTTTGTTGAATTGTCCATTGAACCAAAGCCAAAGAACTTGAAGATTGAACTAAGCACTTGCAGAGTCCATAGAAACTCATGGACTTATGAAAAATCAAAAATGAATTGGCCTTAAACAGCAGAGGAAGAAGGTGACCGATATTTTGCCCTATTGGGCAAAATGGTCAACAAATTGGCGACTCACAGGGGAAGCATACCTGCTATGCTTAGAACCAGTTACCTTAAAATCCATTTGGCACAGAGTCAGATGCAGCTATGAAAGAATTATCAATAGCCTGAAAGATTCGAGAATCAAATATGAAGCCTTTACCCCAAGCAAAGGGAAACACACAAGGCTAAAAACACTACCTATGCAACTTCACTTAGGGAAAATAGGAAAAATAACTAAAAACAAAGTATTATATACAGCTAACCAAGAAAATTTGCCTCCCTCCTGGATCAAAGGAAAAGTTTCTTAAGTCCCCTTCCCGGAAAGAAGACTTATGGCGGCAGGCAAGTAGCTGAATGAAGAAGAGAGTTGGTGACTTGCTCTTCTTGCTTGTCACCTGAGTTGGCTGGAATCCGAGTGGATCAAAATCGAACATGCCTCTGACATATATGTAATTTGTTTGTCCTTGGAAGCCTATTGAATGCTGGTCCTTCGGATTGGTGCTCTTCACCAAGAAATCAATGGCTGTCGGCTTATCACCATAAACCCTTTGATCTGCATATTCCTTCTGCACTGTATCATGGTTTGACTTGTTTCCTTCTGCTTCGTTGGAGATCCTATCAAACTCATCCTCTACTCTTTTGAGGTCTTCCTCAAGGAAGACAGACCTCTCCTTTTCCTCCTCAAAGATCAGGATCTCTAGATGTTCAAAGATATTCTCCTGATCCTCCTCCAACTTAGGCTCCTCGGCGTAGTCGTCCTCATCATCAAAACAGCGAGGAAGTTCATCAAACAGAAGGGAAGAGAGCTCACCATGCATTTGTTCCTCCTCGTATTGCTGGAACATCTGCAGATGTGTAAGACCTGCATCTTCTCCACTGCTGATGGTGACTTCACAAGCAACATCAATGATAATTTCTTCTTCGTCGTTGCTCGTGACAACCTCTTGAAGGACTGTAGATTGGATCTTCTGCTCCTCACTCGCCTCCTGCAGAATAGGTTCCTCCTTAAGAAGGGGTGAAGTGGAGAAAACATGTGGAAGAGGAGGCAGTCCTTGAGCCAGAATCAAATGATTCTCCTCCTTCCACTTGGTTGGCACTTCATCAATATCAGGTGTGGCCTGATAGCTCTCTTGGAGGTGTGTGGACGGGCTGGGTTTAGACAGATCCACCACACATTAGTTAAGGAATCTCATTTGGGACTCCAACTCTATAATTCTCCTGGCCATACGTTCTTGAAGGAGCCTTTCTTGGAGATCACCAGCATTATCCTCTTCAAAGCTCTGCGATGGTTCCTGGCATTTCTTCCTGCAACGTGGAATATGCACATCATGCTGAAAGATTTTTGGAGGTTGAGGAATGCAAGGAAGAGACTATTGATGCACTAGAAGAGACTCTAGAAGAGGGACGTGTTGGCTGGTGGTATTCCCCCTAATGGAAGATGCACAATATAAAGGATTGGGAAGATTGATCTCCATGGGGGGTTGCTTCGATGCCTTTTGATATTAGAAAGCCAAGTGCACGGGATTGAGAGCAGATGCATCAGATGAGCTGGAGTGAGTGAGTGCTATATCATAGAAAGGATTTGGTGTAAAAGAGGGGGCTTTTCTCAGAATATGAGGGGGCACACAAGGCTGGCTGCCTTGAAAAGATTGATTTCTCCATTTTGTTACCTCCTCCTTCATGGATTGCGAAGCTTGTGCTTGCCTAAATAAACACTTCTCTTTATACCTCAGCTTCTGTAGATATATATACTGCTCCTCCTCTCTGTTGATCTCCATTATTTGCCTCTCAAACTCCAGCCTCATTTCACTTATCGTTGCAAGGCAACTAGGAGAGCTGCTTGAGGGGACGCCATAAAGAGGCTGAGTCTGATCATGGTAATATGAAGTAATATAAGGCCTATGATTTTGTGTAAAAGAATTATACATATAAAAGAAATGATTTCTGAATGACACCAGGCTACTTAACTAGCTAATTCAACTCATAGTCGCCAGATGCTAAAGATTCAATTTGCTGTAACAGAACCAACATCAATCCTGAAACTTTATTACATTAAAAACTTGTGTCCCACCAGGCGTGCCAGAACTGTTGACATGCACGGTGTTGTATTGGTGGTTCGTCTACTGTAATAGGATCAGTGACTAACCCTGCAACTTTACTGCATTGAAAACTTGTGTCCCATCGGGTGTGCTAGAACTATTGATGTTGGAGATTGCACCCGATGGTAGGAAAACGGGTTCCTGCCTTCTCCTCGCAACATGGAAACTCTCCTCTCGCCTGTGGGACCGGCGAAGCTAGAGGAGAGAGTCTCTATATAAGGGCTAGCTCCCTTTGATGCATTGTGTTTTTTCCAGCAAGTGCTAACGTACACACACACACACAGATATATATATATATATATATATATATATATATATATATATATATATATATATATATATATATATATATATATAAAGGGGGGATGAAAAGAGAGAAAGAGAATGCAAGAAAAAATAGGCCTACTCTAAAAGAGGTGATACACCAAAATAAAGGTGATCTTCTCACACCTACTCTCAGAATCGAACAAAGACCACAAACATACACTCAGACTCGACAGGGAAATCAGGCTATAAGAAAATGGCATGGAGGTTCTTATGAAAACACAGGAACAGAGGCTCACCAAGATGCTGCTGAATACATACTGTAAATGACTTCCTCTGCTCTGTATCCCCAAAATGGAACTCTCCTCCTGTCAACTGCAGACAATGGCACCTTGTGGAAAATTGGTGTGTTGGTGTTGGAACTCTAAGAGCATTAAAGACAATGACTGGACACAACTCAAACACTCAGACATAAACATAAAATTTGACCAAGAAGAGGTAAAAATAGTCTTTATAGATTCAGATAGAAATGCTAGCAGGGCTGCGCCTTACCAAAATTGCAAAAAGATGCTTAAAAAATGACAAGTATCAAATATATAAGGAAAGTCCAAGAGGCTCATTTGGCACTCTTTTTACAAATAGCTGTTCATGAAAAGAAACAAGCTGCTCAAAATATTAATGAACCATCTACTCTGCCTGCTTCGAAGTTTGCATTTTTAAATGGCAAAATGCGGTTTGTCCACTCATTAAATGAAAAATGGAGAAATCGGTTACATCTCTTAGCTGCTGCATCTTCTAGATGGTCAATTCACAGGCAATGTATCATCTACAGAAATAACTTCTAAATCGACACCTTCTTGCATCACTTGCACCGCTTCATCTGCTTCTGCGTCATTGCCATTCTAATGTCAGGATTGAATTTATGAGCCACACTGTCCGCCTGCTCTTTATTCTCTGGGCTCTTTGTGTCCGCCTGCTCTTTATTCTTTGGGCTCTTTGTCCTTTTCTGATCCTTCGCCCCCAGGGGTGATCTTCTGGCAGGTTGCTACATACTTGGGCTAATTCCATGGTTGGCACTCGAGCATTTAAAAACCAACAGCTTTTTTACTGGCTAAAATTTGACGTTTGCGTACTTATCATCCTTGGACTCTCCTTCGGCTTCCTGCTTTGCCCTTTTCACTGAGAGCACATCTGCCCTTGACACGTGTCATAATCCTCAACTTGAGCACCTATAAGACACTTTGAAATGCAGACGTTGACATGTGACGGCTTCTGCAGAGCCGATAATGGGATGTGGCAGCATCTGCTTACATTAGAGGGCCTTTTAGAGTCAAGGGGAAGTTGACACGTGATCACTTCCACAGAGCCTTTAGCTACCTTAGGGAAATTTTTGGGTCCCTTTCTGCTTCCTAGCAGACGCTGACACTTGGCACACTCCGCATAACTTCTAGCAACTCATTCGGGCCCACCACATCCTTCTTTGAAGCCAATAGGGGAAACCCATGGATATTGCCACTTGTCGGCTTCTGCAGAGCCCTATAGGAGACACTTGGCACATTTTGCTTCTCCTAAAACAACATGTTGAAGTCCTCCGCAGTTGCCACTTGGTACTTTCTACGCTCTGGCTTCCCTGGTGTAAAATTTGACATTCGCAGGCCCGTCACCGCCCTTGGCAAAGTTCATCAAGTCCTTTTTGTAGCTTTTCTGCTTTGGGTACTTTTGTTGAATTGTCCATTGAACCAAAGCTAAAGAACTTGAAGATTGAACTAAGCACCTGCAGAGTCCGTAGAAACTCATGGACTTGTGCAAAATCAAAAATGAATTGGCCTTAAACAGTAGGGGAAGAAGGTGACCGATATTTTGCCCTGTTGGGCAAAATGGTCAACAATAACTATGTACGCTTCATTCCCCTCCTTCAAGTAATAGATATGTAGTCAATGATAAATCATCACAGGGGTGATTTGGGTCAGCTTATCCCATTACATTCCCCCTTTTCTTTTTGTAAATTTTAAACTATCGCAAGCCTTTTTAGGATTTTAACTCTAAAGAAGTCATTTGTAAGTAGTCCCTACATAGCGAAAGTTCACTTTTCTGTATATTTACATATTTAAAAAAAGTGAAGTTGATTGTGCCATTATTTTTTTATTTTTTTGTAGAGGACAATATCAACCCATAAAAGATAGTAGTTTTAGTTGATCATGTCCCCTTCCAGTCAGTTTGACCTTTAAAAGTGACAGTTAAAGTTTTTGTTACACACACATGATCAAATCTAAGGGATCATTTCAAACCATGTTTTAGTCACACACAATCAAAATATAGGAAAAAGATAGATAAGTCTAATTATCCTCTTGACGGTTTCCATAGTTAATTTCATTCATTTGAGCTTTGTCAACTTCAGTACTTTACTTTCATTATACTAGTTACAAGCTAATCACAACATCTTTTATTCTTCTAATCATTTTATCTTGATTAGAGTTAATACTCCAATTAATCCCAAATTCAAATAAAACATGTCCATGGCCTCACTTTGAGCAACACATGTAAAAATAAAGGTATCATTGGTGAATTATTGATATGTGAGATTCCCCAGACCTTCAACTGCACTATTTCCCTTGTTGGTTCTTTTTAATATGATCATTTTATTACCCCACCTAGTGCCTCATCCATTAGAATGACAATACAAGGAAATATGTCTCCATGATGCAGTGTGATATTAAAAAAACCTGTCAGATTACCATCCATTAGTATTGAGAACATAAGACTCAAAATGCACCTAAAAAACAAATCACACCATTCCTTCCCAAAGCCATTTTAAAAATGAATTTACATTAAAAAACTCATGATGACTCTATGAAACTCCTTACTAATATTTAAATTTATCAACATGCATTTATTTTTTGTCTAGTTCAATGAGTCGATAATTTCGTGAGTGGTGATAATCTCTTCATGAATAATCCTTCCAGGAACAAAATCCCATTGTTCACAAGAGACTAGATCCTCCAACAAAGCTTTTTATCTAAAATAAAAACACTTCAAAAATTATTTTATATACTATATTACATGATCTAGTTTTTAAAAAGTCTCTAAAGGTTGATTGTCGGTCTCCTTTAAGAATTGAAGAAATGAAAATACATTTGAGATTAATTAAAATATGTTGTGTCCTCTTGGAATCCTCTGCCATAGTTATTGCCTCTACCCATAAAATATGCCATAAAACATAAAATAAAGAAATTAGGAAACCATCCAAATCCAGAGCCTTGTCTTTTTACATGGAAAAAACACTTTCTTGGTTTCCTCTTCTAAGAAGGGAGACACAAGTGTTTTTTTTGTTGATCCAAAATAATGTTTGATAGATGTCTAATCTTATAATTTTGAGTTTTGAGATTTGAGGCCTTCAAGTTGGTCAATAATCTTTCCAAAAATCCCACTGCTTCTTTTTAAATTTTTGAATTCAACTCTAAGGTTCTTCCATCCACAAATTTTATTATTAGAATTGACCGATGTTATTTTTTGCCCAAAGAGGGTTGTGAAAGAACTCAATGTTCTTATCCCTTTCTTTGAATGAATTTTATGTTAGCAGAGGTTCCCGATGATTCATCAAAACATTATAAATACAGGGATAGTTATGCGAATCAAATTAGAAAGTACGAGAAAACAAAGATAGAACACATCGAGAAGGAAACACATATTATAGTCTTACGAAATGATAATAATCACACAGATCAAGCTTGACTATGTATGAAGTAGAACATTATTAACAGAACAATGGAAATAAGTCATTCACATCCATCTAACTATGGGAATTAATAGATGAACATAGAGAGAAAACCATAGAAAACTTAGTTGAATATATTTTATAAAAATGATCAAAACATAGAGCAATAGTTATCAAGCAATCCATATATTACAATGATTCCACCATACTTGTAAAACTAACTATCTAATTGTTAGGTTGTGGAGCTAAAAGCTTCACTAATGCAAACATGGAGGAGGATTGCTCAGTGTTACAGCAACCGATGTCGGCAGGTGCAACCGACGTCGATCATTTCTAGTGTATAGAGCAATCGGCATCGGTCAGAGGTCAGCCGACGTCGAGCATCTCCAGCCAGACAGGGACCGACGTCGATCGCCTGTGCGGTTTTAGAACTGCAGTTTATGAACAATTAGTTAACGAACCAGTTTTTTGCATGTAAGAGGCTAATTCTAGTCTTAGAGCTGTGGATCTAATTATTGTAACTGGATGTCTAATTATTCTTTGCATGAGATCTATATAATAGACTCATGGGATGTATTGTAAAGGGTGAGGGATCAAAGTAGGGATTCCCAGAGTGCTAGTTGAGAGAGCAAGGTTGGCTCCTTCAGAGTGAGGAGAGCAAGGTGTGTTCCTCCTAGTTCCACAAGGGTGCCGAGTGTGTATGATCAGGGAGATCTGCGGGATAGCAAGATCTAGTAGAAGATCCATCGGGGTACTGGTTTGGGGAATCATAAGGACTTGGTGAGGCAAGGACAAGGGTTCTTCAGGGTGTAGATGATCTACATGGGTAAGTAAGGTCGGTTGATTTGCAGGTGTGTGTGTGCGAGGTCAAAGGAGATTTATGGGGTAGCAAGGTCAAAGGTGACAGCAACACATCTAGGAGCAAGATCAAGTGAGATCTACTTGGAGTACGTAGCGTGCTCGGTTGTACTGGCAGTATTGTACTGACTGGTTGAAACAACTCTGTTTGTGAGTTGATTGTTTGCTTGTAATTATGCAAGTGAGAGAGAACTCTTGAAGATATTTATTGTTTATGCCCTAGATGTGTGGGAGCCCTAGAGGTGTGTAAGGAAGAAGAGTGTGGCATCTTCTTTGTTGTATTTCCTTCTGGAAGGGTATAAATAATACAATTGGGTATTGTCTCTCATATTCTGTGTTGTTTCTGATTTCTAGTTACTTGTTACTTCTAGTTAATTCCGCATTTAGTTGCTTATACAAAGGTGATCAAGTGTGCTCCTAGGTCCTAACAGTTGGTATCACAGCTTTATGTTCTAGATTCTTGACACTAATATAATAAGTCCATCCTTACTATTATATTTAGCAAAAACATATATAGATGTCAATCCAGTGTTTGTTCTAACTTCCTTGATCTATCCCTAAATGAAATATGCTTTAGACGCAATTAGAATAACTATGTAATAATAAAGCAACATGTTATATATTTATGACATATGTTTGAATGTGCAGTTTTACACTCATAGTTACCCATTAACACTTTCTTGAATTTAATAGGTTGTCTCTTCCAAAGATAACATTGCAGAGTTAGGCAATTTGAGGATTTTAGCAACTGGGCCAAAATAAAGGATGATGTAGTAGAAATTACAAGAACTACCTGAGGCTCCATTTATCGATTGTCACACAGTGCACACTACTTCATTGCCCTTTTGGGTTTTCAACTAAGTAGTGAACTGGCCTATTGCCTTCATTGGTTTTTAATAGATCGACCCCACTTATCATATCGAATCATCCATTAGTAAAATTGGAGAATATAATTTAAAAATTTGAGTTGCATAATACCTAACTTGTAGGTGGTGGCATGGGCAGAGTCATTGAAGAGGAAGCATCATTCGACGCAACGTAAGTGTCTTTGCAAAGACTTTAGGACACTTTTTTTATTAAAGAACAAACTGGAGTTCACTTAGAGGAATGAATTTTGGCGAGTTCACCAAAGGTGAAATTGCACTGTTGAATTTAGTCAAGTCCACCTTATAAGTTTGTCCATCATGCATAAACTCTTGAATAAGTTGAAGCACAACTCACAATCATCCTTATGAAAGAAGTAACAACTCAATGTCATCATTTGTAGTGAGAGGCAATGCAACGTTGGTAATGGTGAGATATTAGGAAATATCCTATTAGATATCAATTATCATCATGTTGTTGCACTTAGACTCTAGTGAATGTGTTTCACAACACTTGGTTCTACCATGTCTAGAGGTTCAACATGACTACGTGTTAAACACTACTAGACTCCTATAAAGTTGATCCATATCCTCAGATGTTGTTGTTAAATTTAACATAATGACTTTGGATTTTCTTGCCTCCACAAAGTCATTATATGTGCCTCCCCAAATGGTGTCAAGCTATTACTTCCAAACAAGCAACCGATGGGCCACTTGAGTTGCTTGGACCAAGCCAACATTTAAAACTAGCTGATATGATTCAAGAAGATCAAAGAAAACCTTAGACTCCACTTCGAGGGATTTTCCCTATGCTGTGATTTGGTGGACATTATGAATGTCCTACCAATCCTAGACCATCTACTAAGGAGAAGAGGCAAATGCTGATAGTCCAAAAGAACTTGATTACCGATGACCTATGCACAAAATATTTGACATGCGTTCTCAATAATAACATTGACATTGTAGATGTGTATCATCAATGTTATGTTGTTCCTCTAAAACCTTTCCACTTATGTTTCTAATGAAGTGAATTTATTTGTGGAATCTAATGGGTCCTTCAATCTACTTAACTAATGGTAATTACAACACATTTAAGGAGGCTCGATTATAGGTGGTACAAGTGTCAAAGATGTAGTCGATGTGGTTATAAGAATTTGGCATAATTGTGTGATTGATAGTGAAAATTTGGTGCATAAAGAAGAGGGAGCACGAATATCCAGAGCCAAATGTTTTAGAGTGATTGTTCTATAGGATTGTCTTATGGATTCACATCACTAGGTTGGTAATGTTCCCTTTCCTACTTGGCCCTTGCTATAATGTCCTTCATTATCCCATCATCATCTCCCTTCTGCACTTCTTTGGCCTCGTATAACTTTGGATTCTCATTGATGTGCTACATTTACACTTTCTCAATTTATTGCTCCTTAGCATGTGTTTTGCTTTTGGTCTCCTCCTTTACAATTTACTTATTATTCTCCTCATCATCAGCTAGCTTTTCCTTCTTTATTTCATAAATGGAGGTCTTCTATACTACTACGTCTTTAGCATCTTTCATACTTTCTACCTTAGGTTCTTTAGCCTGCTTCTATGGATCGACCTCCTTCGTTCTTGGTTGCATCTGTAATGTCTTAGTGGTTAGGGTTGTGTCCTTGGCCTCCATATTTCACTATGCATTACCTTCCTTGAGTTTTTAAAGTTTTCCCACATCATCAACCTATTTCAGAGCCTCAACTTCATCATTTGGGTTTTGGGCTCGGCTTGTTGTCATGATTTGGTTTCTGATTTCCCTTCAACCTCCTTCATTTGCCTTTTCTACTCAAAGTGAATGCTACGTGTTGTGGCCCTCTATGCCTCTTTATGGGTGGTTTTTACCTTGTATGTAATTTATTGATATGTCTTTATCTCCTCAATATCTATGATGGGCTCATCTTTAGATGAGTGAATGGTTTTGCCCTGTAACTTTTCCTCAGAGACAAAGGTTTTCATATTACTACCAATAACCAACTTACATTTGGTTGTCTGCACAGTTACCACTTGTAGTTTTTATACCACCCATGTTGCAGGTTATGATGAATCAACTTGCACCATTTGTATTGTTATGGTTGTAAAGCTTCTAGCTTGTGCACTGATGGTTGAGGATACTAGAGCCTCCCTTTGTGTTCTATATCAATGGAAAAGGGCCTATGGGGTATCTCAAGGAGAGGTGCAAATGGATATGATTGTGAATTATTTAGTTGTTGTACTCTAAACATTTATACTATGAGTTTGGGGCGCTCAACTTCCTTGTCGATAATGTCGAATGTGATAGGAGGACAATCGATGATGTCTAACCATAATTCCTTTGGCACATATTTTTACACTTCCACTATGCACATTACTTTCCAAAATAAAAACCCCTTTTCCTCTTACTTTTTATACATATCATTGACCATGTCAGCAAACATTACTTGATAAACTTCATGTTCATTGGTTCCCATTATTGGTAGGTCACATAAAGTTACGATCACTAGCACTTGGGGATCATCTAGCTATGTAGAAGTGCTACATGTTTTTATATTTGGTGGAGGGTATTAGAATTCTGTGGGTGCTTTTATCTTTGCCTTCTACGTCTATGATGTGTTAGACTCGAGTTATTATGCTACTAGTATTGAAACACCTGGAGATACTATTTGTAGTGGCATTACATGACATGCATCTAATGTTTTTTGTTTACTAACATGTTCCTGGTCCACCTACATATTGATGGAAAATGAAAGAAAAGGGATCGTCATGATGGGTAACTCATGTATATGCACCATGATGCCTTGTAAAGCTTTATCACCACAGTATGTTAACCCAAGTACTGTATTACATAAAAAGGAACTCTAGGATTGGATAAAATGATCTAGATTAACTCCTCTCACCACACTCAAAACTTCTCTTGGTGTGTAAAGTATGTGCTTTATGACATCCAAATCAAATTCCTAAACTTAATTTTGGGCCAGTAGTCGACATCTAAATGCACTTCTATTTTAGGTGACTTTCACTATGTGAAGACCAATAGGAAAACGAGGAATTGGTATTGGAAATTATGGTTCATAGAATTTTAGACTTTGTCGATGTTGGTGGTTAGCTAAGAGACCAATAATTCAAGTAGTTGAATTTTTTGTTGAGACGAATGATGCAGTTGGCAATGTCAATTACCACCTTAGTAGCAAGTTTGGCATTCTTGGTTGTTTACCAATATCTATGTGTAATGCATGCTAATAAAACTCATACTTTATCATCTATAATATCAGTAAGGGGGATTCCCCTAGATCCCCTTGCATAGACTTCATGAACTTCTAGTAGATTTAGTGGTGCTTTGGATTTATAAGCTCTAAGAAGTTTGCCTCAAGTTGGAAAACCCATGGCCCGTGCCATCACAACCTCATTGATGTAGATGGCGACCTCCCAGGATAGATATATTTTATCTTCATTAGATCGACCTATAAATAATTACATGAAATTACTGAGATCACTAAAAGTTAGCAGTTGGATTTGGCGTTTGACATTTATGGCATGAAAGTGATGTGGTTGTGCCAAAGTGACCAGTTACATACCTTCGAATGACTCTTGAATGACCAATATATGATCTGTGAATTTGATAAATTATGAGGAATATAAGTTTGAAAAAAATTTTGATCACAAAGCTAACCCAATGCCCAAATCTTCTTTTTGAGAGTCGGTGAGAGTTTTGATTGTCTCCAAAAGATTTAAAGTAGCTATAATACCCTCTCAAAGTCCAGCATGATACACAATGCATAAAATTGTTGTTATTCACCCAAGGAGATGGAAAATTATAGAGATGGCAAAATCTTGATATGCAATGAGTGTAAAATTCCCAAATCGTGCATCCAACCTAACCTTTATAGCGAGTTGGCTTACCTTTAGATGGTAGATGAAATATAATAAATATCCCATCACCCTATTTTGCACATGTTGTACTTGAGCATTCCATCTGTGATGTTGACCTTTGATCTATTTTGGGATATTTATCAATTTTATTAACTACCATGTCATCAACGACTATATTTGACCATTAGTATCCGTATATCTATTATTCCTTAACTTAATGAAAGTTGTACACCATCCTTTGGAAGTCATTGTATCCTTTAGCCAATACACGCTTTGTTAATGGTGGATTCGATAATGTTGCTCCTTGTTCCACTCCCTTACAATTTTAAGAGATCACACTCTAACTTATGCACGTAGCAAAAAAAAAAATTCACTCCACTCAACATAGGTAAAAGAGATCCTAACCTACATAGGGAGACTTAACACCTTATCATACTTGCAAAGATGGATTATTAGAGATGGGGTTTGAGTCTACTGCCATTCATTTTTCTAGGTAAAATTATGCCTTGTAAATATATAAAAACTACATGTTATCAATCGAACTCGCACCCTTGTAAAGGTAGTTTCAAGCCTTCATAGTCTGTTGAAACATGAAAACAATCCTAGGTTGTGGGTGACCTAATCAGTGGATTGAATCTCTAGATTATAAGGGCTAGCTCCCTTTGATGTATCAATTAGGATCTCTACTCTATGTTACGAACTGCTAGAGAAAAGGGAAAAAGAAACTTGAATGAAAATTCTATCTAGTGATGGTGATAAAACTAAATTTTGAGTTGATATACTCAATTTGAGCTCCTAAAAACATTGATCTAGATAAGAAAAAAGCTAAACTTTTAAATCCAATTAACCAATATGCATAAGTATTTCATGAAAAGGTTTTATCTGGTGATAAAAGCTCAAGGGAAGTGATGGAATAGGTTTGATTTAAAGCACTAACAACGCACTTGCATCCACTGTAACTTCAGCCAAAAGACATCAAACACGGAACATGACCTGCATAATCTAATTAGCTAGTAACTAGGTAAGAATCAAGAGTTGTCAACGAAATAAATATTTTATCACATGTGCAAATCACTGACATAAATACACTAGACCAGCAACTAAAAAATGAAAATAGTCCTTTTATTAATCTGAAAAAAGTTACAACTCAATTTTTGGCAAAATTTTTGATCTTACCAAAAGAGGGATACAATTCAAGGTTGAAAAGCCAACTTATATAGAAAAGTGTACAATAGCCAAGAATTGGCACTGAAAATAGAAGAAGAGGTAAACTCAATCCCACTTGTGTTATGTCAACCTTCAAATAAAATCTATTTTTATCTTATGCCTTGCATGAAAAGCTATTTGGCATTGGAAAAAGGATAGTGGCTCAAGTTTGAGTCAAACCTTCTAACATGCATGATGTTACACCAATCTTCAACAATAGAACTCCTCTTGAGCTACTGAAACATTTAAAAGCTTTCCTTTGCATAAAGTCAATCCCAAAACTGAATTTAGAACTCCACTTGAACTACTGGAAACATTTGAAAGGCTCGAGACAAACAAGAGTGCATGCATGATATTTTATGTTAAACTCTCCAAAGTTAAACTCCTTGAGTCATTCATGCATTTGAGTCTCCATATTAAAAATCAAAGAGTCATGTTTGAAATGAATGCATGTCTTGGACATGTCTAATCCTGCTTTGGCCCATGTTGCATGCTCTATATATAGACTGTAGAACATGTTATTTTATTTATTGGCTGTTGAAATCCTTTCCCTTTTGTTTCTGGTTCTTCATTTCTATGCAGTATTTATCCATCATTTATTTGTTTTGTCCCTTCGTAATTGTATGGGGCTTATTCCTTCTTGCTCATTTCCTTTAGACTTATTTCCTTCATGATTATGCAATTATCCTCAGGGTTGTTTGAAACGACACTTTCCTTCAGCTTCTGTTCGTGGCTTATTTATTATGGGAATTTTCCTTCAAACAATTCCCTTGAACAAAAAGTCCAAAGGAATTCTTTTCCTTCGTAAACTTCCTTTGGACAAAAATTTTGAAGAAATTCTTTCCTTTTGGCTTGACTTTTCTCGTAGGGTACATACCCTTCAACATTGTTGCAAGTGATCCTTCGAAAGTTCAAACCAACCCTTTTGGAATTATTATAAAGTGACTTTCCCAAAGGGCACATACCCTTTGGAATTCCTTGAAATGAACCTTCTCGAAGGGACTCTACCCTTTAAGATTCCTACAAATGAACTTTTTCAAAGGGAAAGTGACGCTTTGGGAGTTTCCAAATGGACTATTTCTTTTGGATTTTTGAACTTTCAGCTTTTTGAAAGATTCCTTTCATAAATATTAAAGTGCCTCTTAGATTTTTGTTTTGAACTTTCCTGAAGGGTAGATACCTTTCAGGATTTTTGCCCGAAAGAATCCTTTAGCATTTTATTTCTTTCAATATTCTTGTAATGTCCCTTAGTACTTTTTGTTTTGAACTTTCCCAAAGGGTAGATACCCTTCAGGATTTTAAATGTTCCTTTGACACTCCAAGTGAACCTTTTCGTTTCCTTTGGACAAAATGTCTAAAGGATTTGAACCTTTCAAAACTTTACAGGTTGCCCTTCAAACTTTTCTAAGTGGCCCTTAGATCTTCTTGAAGCGAACTTTCTTGAAGGGATTCTATCCTTTGAGATTTTTGCCAAAGATTTTTTCTGAAGGGATCATTACCCTTCGACAAAATTGGAAATAACCCTTGAAAAAATGCAATAGACCTTTGAAAAAATTTGAAAGCACCTTTTGCCTTTGTTCATTTCCTTCAAACAAAAAGTCCAAAGGAATTATTTCTAAATTGCCCTTGATTTTAAAGATACCCATTAAGATTTCTATTTGGATAATTCTCTTGAAAGAAAGAGACCATGTAGATTTGAACAATTCCTATGGACTATTAAAGACCCAAAACTGATTCACAAGAGGAATTGCAAAGTTTTGAATGGTAGAGGTTACAATTTTGACCTATAGGGTCAAAATAGTCAACATTTTAGCGACTTGACTGGGAAGCATGCCCGTATGCTTGAGAACCAAACCATAGATATAACATTTGATCTCATAAAACACTATTAAATCTGGTCCATGACGACAAACTCTCTTTTGGCATGAGATAACCTTCATCCTCCAACATAGAAGGGAAACACACAATGCAGGGAAACCTAACTAAGCAATGCAAATGTGCAAACAAGAACTTATTTGGAACAAAATAGAATGAAACTATTGTGCTTGAATAACACTTGGAGGAAAGCAAAAACAAACTATGTACAAGGAGCTTTTTTCTTCAATAGCAATGTTTCAGATGTATCCCATTGACAGGGATTAGAAGCTCCATGCTATCCATCTTTGCAAAATGGAAGGCATTATGGGATTTGTTGCTAGAGATTATGTATCGGCCACCATAAAAGGAGTCAAAGTTTGTGTGCCTTCCTGGTTTATCTCTATCCTCATCCCACTTGAGGACCAAATCTCCTTATGTGAAACTTCGTGAAGAATCTCCTTTGTCAAAAATTCTCTTTACTTGTGATTTATGATTTTCCATGGCCAGCATGGAATTATTTATTGTCTCTTATAGCTCATAAGCGCAAAACACCTAATCTTCATAGGCTCATTCTCCAACAACTCAAGTTGATGTATTAGCTCTAAAGCAGGAAAGTCAAGAGAAATGGGTAACCTTGCTTCCTTACCATATACCAGCTTGTATGGAGAGTTGGCTATTAACATTTTATAGGTGATCCTATCATCCCATAGGGTTGACTTCAGCTTGAGATGCCATAATCTCTTATTGTCTTTAACAATCCTTCTGATGATCCTCAATAGGTTCTTATTTGTGGATTTAGAAAGGCCATTGCCTTGTGGGTAATAGTTTGATGAAGTGCTAAGATAAATCCCATGTTGGATAGCCCATTGACTGAACCTAGATCCCACAAAAGCCATTGCATTATTATAAATGATAGTTGAAGGAACTCTGAATCTAGTAAGCAAACCTTCATAGAAATATAGAACATTGGTTTCATTTGCTTCTTTCAATGCTACTGCTTTTGTCCGATGTGTGAAGTAATCTGTAGCAGTTAGAATCCATTTATGTCCTAAACTTGAAGAAGGGTAAATGAGACCAATAAAGTCCAAACTGCATTAGATAAAGGGTTGTTCCACCATAATTGGTTGAAGAGGCAAGGTTGTAAGTTTCACTTTTCCAACAAACATAACACACTATTTGTACTTTCTGAACCATGCATGACAATCACGAAATATACTAGGCCAATAGTATCCACCTTTCATGATCTTAAGTGTTGTAGTTTTTGTAGAAAAATGTGCACCATGTCTATCATGGAATTTTTCAAGCAATCTCTGAGTTTGGCTTGGTTCTACACATCTTAGCAACATGTCATTGATATCTTTCTCCAATCAAAAACCATCACTAAGCAAAAATGAAATTGATTGCAACTTGAAATATCTTCTTTTTCAAACACTTATATGAGAGGGATAAACACCATCTTGGAGATAACTTCCCAAGTAATGAAATCATTTGGAAGGTGAGGGATGACCAACTACAACCTCTTCATCATTTGACACCAAAACAATTTCATTAGTCTCTTGTAAGTCTTGAGCTAGATGCTCACAAATTCCTTTGCCTCTAACCAGCTTTGTCACTTTAATTTCAACATCATACTCTATTACCTTGGTTATCCAACTAGCTCTCGTCTCATTTATATCTTTGTTCAAAATGAACTCTTTAATGCTTGGATGAGAAACCATTAGGTGTATATTATTGTTAGAAAATAGGTATCTAAACTTTTTAAGAGATGTCATATTACATGTTTTTCAACAAAAGGGTATTTTATTTCATATTAGTCCAAGCCTTGAGTAAAGAAGGCTATTGGCCGCTCCAAAGCCTCGTGATTTTGTTGCATAAGAATGCCTAAAATGGTGTCCATGTTAGCATAAGTATACATAATAAAATCTTTTGTGGAATCTAGATTTTTAAGATTAGGAGTGCTAGCTATGGCCTTCTTAATTTCTTCCAAACCTTTTAAGCCTTCTTTGGACTAGCCGAAGCTCTGATTCTTTTTTAGCATGGCTATAAGTGGCTTAGTTAAAATGTCAAAATCTAAAATATATCTTCTTATGAAGTTAATCTTCGGAAAGAAGCTTTGCATAGCCCTTTTTTGCTCAGGCAAGGAGAGTGCAAGAATGGAGTTTATCCTTTCGAAATCTATGCTTAAACTATGCTTTGAAACAACTTGTTCAAGAAGCTTACTTTCATGAACTGAGAAGACACACTTTTTGGGACTTAAAGATATCCCAAATTGTCTACACTTATCGAACACTTTCTTGAGATGAACCATGCAATCACTTGCATTCTTTGAAAATACTATATATCATCCAAATAAACAAGTACAAACTTTTTAAAATGGCCTTGGAATGCCATATCCATGGCTCTTTGAAAAATTACTCCAGCATTAGACAAACTGAATGACATATTTTTGTATGCAAATTTTTGCCACTTGGTTATGAATGATGTCTTAAATTCGTCCTCTTCCTTGACCAAAATATGTGTATGGCCACTATATCCATGCAAAAAGGAAAACCTCTCTGAACCTACAACTAGTTGTAAAATTTGTTCCATTGATGGTAATTTATAGTGATCTTTAAGTGAAGCCCTATTCAAATCACGAAAATCAACACACAATCTAATCTCATCACTTCTTCTATACTAGAACAAGGTTTGCCACCCATGTTGAGTGTTTGATTAGAAATATAATAACTGACTCTATGAGCTTGTGAAGCTCAACTCTCATCAAAGGCTCGAGCTTAGAATTGATGTGCGTTTGTCTTTATCTCACTAGTTTAGTTTCAGCCTCTAACTCAAAGGTGTGTTGAGCCAAACTTGGATCATATCCCTTGAGATCACTATACTACCATGCAAATATATCAGAAAAACATGTGCATAACTCAATGAAAAATCCTTTTTGTGAAGAAGTGCATACCGCACCCAACTTCAAAATCTTACCAGTTATAGTTTCTACATTGGCATAATGCTTTTATTTTGTTCATAAAGATGACTTTTCTTTCCTTATCTCATCATCACCACTAAAAATGTTCTTAAGTGTGACCGATCCCTTGGGTGACTTATTTGTTTTTAATTTCACAATCTGATCACCATACTACTGCAAGTACTTTGATTGGTTTCTTAAAGAAAACTCAACCTCCTCTTGCAAGAATCTCATAATTTGATTGTCATCTTCAAACACTTGCCAATTCTCATAATTATTTGGAATAGAAGACCATACAACCACCTTTACATGTGACTAAATTTTATCACTTTTTATATTATTTGGGATACTAACTTGTGATCCAATGGCAGTCAACCTATCAGCATGTTTATTCTCACCTTTTGGTATTGCCTGAATGTTAAAAGCTTGAAAATCTTTAAATAAGTCCCATATTCTATAATTTTAAGACTTAAGCAACAAATTTTTACATATATTCAAACCTCTTATTTGGTGGACTATAAGCTCACTATCACCAAACACTTGCAAAAAATAGACTTTCATCTTCCTAGCCCACTATAAACCATGAACTAGTGCCTCATGCTTTGCAACATTATTTGAACAACCAAATTGAAACTTAATAGAAGAGAAATACCTTTTCTTTGTTGGAGAAACCAACATCATTCCATCCTCTATACCATGTTTATTCCTTGATCCATCAAAGTACAATTACCACAAACCTTCGATAGATTCATCATCCTTAACCATGGCTGGAATTAGTGCATCATTCTCATGAAGGCAATACACACCAAGTCCTTCTTCAATCAGCTTTTAAGGATCATGGTCATGAAAGGTAGAAACCCACTCATCAAGAAACAAATATGGAACTCCATCCAAAGGTGATCCATTTTTTATTTTACTATTTTCTAGCACATCATCTAAAATGACACAACTGTTCACAACACTTGGCCTATATGGCTCCATATGAAAACATGTAATAGGTTTAGAATGAATAGTTACCTGTGTACCATACCTAGTTATAAACATTAAATAAGTCCAATCAATTGATAAATATCACCCAATCTTTGAGGTGAAGTCCCTTGAAAGGCACATAACAAAGTAACTAAGCAAGTCTACCACAACAACATCCTGCTAAATAGTAACATTAGGACAAGCATGTAATGTCAAATTCAGATCTTTGATGATGCCTATCATCTTTGTTGGCAACCCATCCCACTACAATACCCTTTAGCATTTAGTTCATATGCAACGTCGACCTTATCTATAATCTATTTAGGCATGAATGTACTACTAGATCCACTATCCACCATATAATTATGAACCAAAGTATCATCTACTATCAAATAAAGGTAAAAAGGAGTTTTATTTGATTTTACCTCAATTTTTCATACCTTTTCCATCTTATATACTTATTTTACCCATTGCTTAGTTGGTTGATTCGAATTAGTTAGGACGACACCTTCTTTCTCAATCGGTTTTGAAGACAATTGAAGAGTTGAAAGCTCTTGAATAAGCTTATCCTTTTATCCTATAATGGAAAGAGAATCTCACATAATATTTTTGATATTATATTTCTTGATTTTATCCACTATACTGAAATGAGATCCACTAACCTTTGGTTACACTTTTTGAAGCACTGGCTGCTCACGAACTAGAAGTATTCATTGAACTTTACTAACCTCTATATTCTAATTTTTTTGGGTTGTAGGGGCAGTGAATTGCTATTTTGTACACTTGAAAACAACATGAGGAGTAATAAAAGCATTTTTTACCTCATACAGCTCATCAATGTCTCTTATTTTAGCTTTAGTTACAGCTGCAACTTGACCACTTGAACTGTTAGTTTCCACACCCTGAGTAAAAAAAACATGATCATCTACTTGCCAATTTACATTAATGACATCAAGATGCCATTAAACTTGTTGAGTCTCTCCTTGTGATGCTAACCCTGTATCTTGATACTGACATCCTTGAAAAGAAAACTCTTCTTGTGTCATTCGGGACATAACGTTGTTTTGTGAGACTAAGGCTTGGTTCTGAGCATCATTAAGATTTGAGGACTGACAACCTAAATCCTGCATCTTGTTGTTTTGAGGTGGGGTGGGAAAAATGGCCTTTGAAGTGGAAGGAGCATTAGTATTAAGGGAAACATATGGCTTAGTTGGAGTTATGGGTCCTTGTGCTTGATAAGGTGGTTTATTCTCTCTAAAACCCTGATAAGAAGGCCTTTGATCTTTGAAGGGTTGATAGGTGTTCTAATTTTTTTGTTGATAGGGCCTATTAGAATAATATTGTTGTCTCCTAAGTTGTATTATTTCATTCACAGATCATTGTAAAAAGCTTTTCAACTCTCCTATCTCACTAGTTTGGCTAGTAGGGGCTGCAAGTTGAGCTTGAGGTGTTGAAATAAGAGCTAAAGATGAAATTTGAGGAATTTGAGGGGCTAGCATGTTATTCAATTCTAATAATATAGGCATTGGAGGCCTTGGAGAAAGCTTACCAGCTTGTATCAAACTATTTTCTACCCTTATTACAACTTGACAAGCATCTGTGAAAGTAATACCACCGATTGACTGTATCATCACACTAATGTAAGAATTAAGTGCTTTCAAATAGTATAGAAATGGATATTTTAGGGATGACTTTATCAACATAGGTATTATGGTCTATGTCTTTTGGAATTTGATGTCAAATTCAGACATTAACTCATGAGGAGCCCTTGTTATGGTGGTTAATTGCTCAATTTAAGATAAATGATCAGATTTGTCCTCAAATTGCTTGACTAAGGCTATACCCAAGTCATCCCAGGTAGAAATGGAGTTTACTGGTAGATTTAAATACCATTGCGATGATTTTCCGTTGAAGGAAGCAATGAGCAATCTGATAGAAACATTATTTTCAACAACATTATAGACTGAACAGAGATTAGCCACATCTTGGATATGCTCAATAGGAGTTATTTGATTTTCTCTTGAGAATAATGGGATACTCTCGAGGGCAGACATCAGAATGTCATCAAACTAGGCTAAATTTAGTGGGTTACTTTTATTGAATGGAACAAACACCTCATATTTGATGGCCACTTGGATAGTGGGGTTTGTAGTGATTAGAACAGTAGGATAACTAGGAGACAAATATTACTATTGAGGATATGGTTTTTCCCTCTTGAAACTTGATCTCTTATAAGATATAAATTCAAAAGGAATACCTTTACTTTATGACCTTGTGGTAACCTTTAGCATGAAAGAGCTACATAAATGATGCTATGAACTCTGCAATTTGAATAATCTTTAACTTGTGATGAAGATAGATAATCTCTTCTACTGCAAATGCTTCTCCTCAATTCAAAAAATTCATTAGATACGTAAAATATTTCTTTGTGGTCCCACCGGGCATTCCAAAAACTATTGTCAATCAGACTCGCACCCTTGTGAAGGTAGTTTTAGGCCTTCACAGTCTGCTAAAAAATGAAAACAATCCTAGGTTGTGGGTGACCTAATTAGTCGATTAAATCTCTAGATTACAAGGGCTAGCTACCTTTGGTGTATCAATTAGGATCTCTACTCTATGCTACAAACTATGGAGAAAAGAGAAAAAGAAACTTTAAGGAAAATCCTATCTAATGATGGTGATACACCTAAATTTTGAGTTTATCCACTCAATCTGAGCTCCTAAAAACACTGATCTAGACAAGAAAAAGGCTTAAATTTCAAAACCAATTGACCAATATGCATAAGTATTTCAAGAAAAGGTTTTATCTAGTGATTAAAGCTTGAGGGAAGTGATGGAAAAAACATGATTTAAGGTAGTAACAACCCATTTTCAACCACTATAACTTCACCCAAAAGACATCAAACATAGGAACATGACCTGCGTAATCTAATCATCTAGTAACTACTTAAGAATCAAGACTTGTCAAGGAAGAAAAATTCTATCACATGTGCAAATTATTGACATAAATACACTATATCAATAGCTAAAAATTGAAAATAGACCTTATATTAATCTGAAAAAAGTTACAACTCAATCTTTGGCAGAATTTTGGTCTTGCCTAAAGAGGGATACAATTCAAGGCTGAAAAGCCAAATTATATAGAAAAGTATACAACATCTAAGAGATTGGCACTAAAAATAGAAAAAGAGGTCAACTCAGTCCAACTTGTGTTATTTCAACCTTCAAATAAAATCTATTTTTGTCTTATGCCTTGCATGAAAAGCTCTTTGGCTTTGGGAAAAGGCTAGTGGCTCAAGTTTGAATCAAACCTTCCAACATGCATGATGTTATGCCAATATTCAACTATAGATCTCCTCTTGAGCTATTGGAACATTTAAAAGCTTTCCTTTGCATGAAATCAATGCCAAAACTAAATTTAGAACTCCGCTTGAACTATTGGAAATGTTTGAAAGGCTTGAGACAAACAAGAGTGCATGCATGAAATTCCATGTTAAGCTCTCCAATGTTAAACTCCTCGATACATTAATGCATTAGAGTCTTCATTTTAGAACTAAAAGAGTCGTATTTGAAATAGTTGCATGTCTTGGATGTGTCTAATCTTGATTTTGGCCACATTACAGGTTCTACATATAGACTGTAAAACATGTGAATCTATTTATTGGTTGTTGAAATCCTTTCCATTTTATTTCTAGATCTTCATTTATGTACATGTATTTCTCCATAATTTATTTGTTTTGTCCCTTTGTAATTGTCTCAAGCTTATTCCTTCCTACTCATTTCCTTTAGACTTATTTCCTTTGTGATTATGCAATGGTCCTCAGAGTTGTTTGAAATAGCACTTTCCTTCAGCTTCCATCCATGGCTTATTTATTTTGGGCATTTTCCTTCAAACAATTCCATTGGATAAAAAGTTCTAAGGACTTATTTTCCTTCGTGAACTTCCATCGGACAAAAATTCTTACGGAATTATTTCCTTTTGGCTTGATTTTTCCTGTAGGGCACATACCCTTCGAGACTGTTGTAAGAGACCCTTTGGAAGTTCAAACTAACCCTTTATAAGTTCAAATTAATCCTTTCAAAATTATTGTAAAGTGACTTTCCCGAAGGGCACATACCCTTTAGAATTCCTTGAAACAAACCTTCCTAAAGGGACTCTACCCTTCTGGATTCTTGCAAATGAACTTTCCCAAAGGGAAAGTGACCGTTCAGGAGTTTCTAAATGGACCGTTTCCTTTGGATTTTTGAACTTTCAGCTTTTCAAATGATTAATTTTGAAAATCTTAAAGTGCCTATCAAATTTTTGTTTTGATGTTTCCCAAAGGGTAGATACCCTTCAAGATTTTTGCTTGAAGGAATCTGTTGGCTTTTTATTTCCTTCAGAATTCTTGTAATGTCTCTTCGGACTTTTGTTTTGAACTTTCCCAAAGGGTATATACCCTTCAGGATTTTAAATGTTCCTTCAGCATTTCAAATGAATCGTTTCGTTTCCTTCAGATAAAATGTTCAAAGGATTTGAACCTCTGGAACTTTTCAAGTTGCCCTTCAAACTTTTTAAAGTGCCCCTCGGATCTTCTTAAAGAGAAATTTCCTGAAGGGATTCCATCCTTTAGGATTTTTATCGATGATCTTTTTTGAAATGATCATTACCCTTCAACAAAACTTGAAAGAACCCTCGATAAAATGCAATAGACCTTTAAAAAAAATTGAAAGCACCTTTTGCCTTTGTTTATTTCCTTCAAACTTCTTTCCAAAATATCCTTGTTTTAAAGATGTGCCTAAGGATTTTTGTTTGGATAATTCTCTCAAAAAAAATAGACCATGTAGCCTTGAACAATTCCTTCAGACTATTTAGGTTCCAAAACTGATTTACAAGATGAACTACAGAGTTTTGAATGGTATAGGTTGTAATTTTGACCTGTAGGGTCAAAATTGTCAACACTACCATTCTTGGTTGTGATAACTCATGGATAATGTATGGAAATTTCCATTAATATTGAGCTTGCCTAAGAAGGCTTTATACCAACTATCATAAAGTAATATCAATTGATCCACCTAAAACTCTTTGGTGCACAGGTTCTTATCAGGCTAGGCTTTATGACTATGTTTATGTACTCATGTCTCTCAGATGCTCTACATTGATCTTTATCCACACAATTTAGCTCCAATAACTTATTTTTCAATGATTCCTAATATTCCATACACATAATGATTGCAATTCATAGGCTCAGAACCACATACTCCATGGGTATGATGACTTCTAACTTGTAAACCAGCTAAAATGGAGTGAACCATGTCCCATAGTTATAATGTGTCTGATACGCCCATAAAACTAAAGAAATTTGATCCTCCTAGTCATCCCTTTAGACATCACAAATTTTAATAAGCATCTTACCTAGTACCTTATTTGTAACGTTAGTTTGGTCTTTAGCTTGGGGATGATATAATTTACTTTTGTGGTGAAAAATAAAAAAATCATTGCTAAGAATATTTATAGTCTTGTTCAAGAAATGGGTTCCTCTATCACTCACCAGTTTGATAGGACAATCAAACCTAGTAATGAGATTTTCATATAGGAACCTTGTTGCATCCTTAGCATCTCAACGTGGAGTCATAAAAACTTCTAGCCACTTCAAAAAATCATATGTCATAGTAAAAATATATCTAGCATGGCTATGTTTACTAGGTGGACTAATAGGCCCCATGAAATCATGCCCCCATTGCTCAAAAGGTTGTTGTGCTAGCATCGATTGTAGAGGAATTTCAACTCTTTGGTTTAGTTTGCCCATCCTCTAACACATATCACATTATTGCAAAATTCTATGGGCATATTGATAGGACCTAGGTTCCACAAAGCTCTGACACAACTTGTCAGATTTAAGAGCACATATGATTACCTTTGTATAAGCAACTAAATGCGGAATTAACCAGAAGTACAAGTAACTAGAAATAAGAAATAACACAAAATATGAGAGGCAACACACAATTGTATTCAACTCATTTTAGAAAGAAATTACAACAAAGAGATCACACTCTTTCATCCACTTCGTGGGCATACCAGTAATCTTCCCTCAAGAGTTATCTTCTCTTAATACAGGTCACAACAAACAGCTACCACAACGCTGTTGTTCACCTCAACCAATCAGTATCAATACTGCTAGTACAATCGAGTATGAATCGATACTCCAAGTAGATCTCCCTTGATCTTGCTCCTTGATGTGTTGCTGTCACCTTTGATCTTGCTACCCCACAGATCTACCTTTGACCCTCACACACACACACCCCTGCAGATCAACTTGATCTTACTTATCCATGTAGATCTCTAACCTGATCTTGCACACCCTGCAGACCAACCTGATCTTACATACCTGGAAGAACTCTTTTGGTTTTACACTTTACAATACAACCCCATGGGTCTATTATATAGATCCCATGCATACAATAATTAGACTTGTGGTTCAAGACTCAACTTAGTCTTTAACATGCAAACAACCCGTTCAACTAATTGACTATTCGTCAACAACCAGTTCTAGAACCACACAGGCGATCGACATTGGTCCCTGTCTGACTGGAGGTGATCGATGTCGACCAACTTCTGGCCGATGCTGGTTGCTTTCTATCGACCCTTGATCGATGTCAGTGATCCTACCGACATCGGCGACTGTGACACTTAGCAACCTCCATGTTTGCATCTGGGTGAAGCTTTTAGCTCCACAACCTAACAATCTCCCACTTGGAGATAAATAGCTGCACCTGTACCTATACCAGTACATTGTCTAATCTATATCCTGGCTTGTATCCCTCTTCAAGACCAATCCTAAAGACCAACCACCACACACCATGTGGTGCAACGCTTGTGTCTGAATTTCTCCATTCTCAACTTACCTTCTTCTACCATTGCTATACTCCCACTCAATCAGAAACCCCTGAGAGTGACCTGTAACCAAAAAACCACTTAACACACTCTAGGACCAAGGTGTTAGTGAACCTCGCTCTGAGAAACTCCAACCTTGCTCTGATACCAATTGATAGGACCTAGGTTCCACAAAGCTCTGACACAACTTATCAGATTTAAGAGCACATATGATTACCTTTGTATAAGCAACTAAATGTAGAATTAACTAGAAGTACAAGTAACTAGAAATAAAAAATAGCACAGAATATGAGAGGCAACACACAATTGTATTCAACTCATTTCAGAAGGAAATTACAACAAAGAGATCACACTCTTTCATCCACTTCATGGGCATACCAGTAATCTTCCGTCAAGAGTTATCTTTTCTCAATACAGGTCACAACAAATAGCTACCACAACGTTGTTCACCTCAACCAGTCAATATCAATACTGCCAGTACAATCGAGTACGAACCGGTACTCCAAGTAGATCTCCCCTGATCTTGCTCCTTCATGTGTTACTGTCACCTTTGATCTTGCTACCCTGCAGATCTACCTTTGACCCTCACACACACACACCCCTGTAGATCAACTTGATCTTACTCATCCATGTAGATCTCCAACCTGATCTTGCACACCCTGCAGACCAACCTAATCTTACATACCTAGAAGAACCCCTGTGATTCCACCATGGAAGAACTCTTCTGGTTCTACACTTTATAATGCAGCCCCATGGGTCTATTATATAGATCCCATGCATACAATAATTAGACTTTTGGCTCAAGACTCGACTTAGTCTTTAACATGCAAATAACCCGTTTAACTAACTGACTGTTCGTCAACAACCAGTTTTGGAACTGCACAGGCGACCGACGTCGGTCCCTGTCTGACTGGAGGTGACCGACGTTAGCCGACTTCTGGCCGATGCCGATTGCCTTCTATCGACCCCTGACCGACGTCGGTGATCCTACCGACATCAGCGATTGTGACACTCAGCAACCTCCATGTTTGCATTTGGGTGAAGCTTTTAGCTCCACAACCTAACACATATTGAAATAGATAGGGCTACCAAATGCCACTTTGTAATATCTTCCTTGCAGTTATGTCTCTTACGAAGTGACCCCCATGATCCCCTGATGTGCTTCCTCAAGTAATTATGGCCTTTCATGCTCTAGTGCAATTTTGTGCAACACTTCATCCTTTCCTAGATGATAAAGAAATCCATTGATAATACTATATGATAAGGCTCTAGTAATGAGTTGCTTCTTATCCTTTTCCACATAATGTTTTCGAAAGATCCCTTGTTGAAGAAAGTTTGCGATAGCTTGTAACTATTTTGGGATTGTAGACACATGAAATAGATGTGTACCTAGAGACACTAGGATCTTATCTAGTTTGTCACCATTTTGTAGCCTACTCAAATGATCCAGACCCACATTCTTTTGGCCTGGCTTAACATTTATCCAATATTAAAATTATTTGAAGAGCATCAACCAATGTGAAATGTGTCCTCCTAGCATGGGCTTATTAACCAAGTGTTGTAGTTCTTGATTATCAGTGAATAACTAAAAATGTGTAGCTAAAATGTAGTGTTAGAGTTTTTGAAGTGCAAACACCATGGCTAAGGCCTCCCGCTTAGTTGTCATATAATTTTTCTTCTCAATAGATAATTTCTTCCTTGTGAAATGGAAGGGTGATCTAATCCACCCTCTCTTAGTTGCGTTAATACCATTCCAACTACAATTCCTGATACATCTACATGTACATGAAATGGTTTACTCCGGTCTATGAAGACTAGGATTGATGCATTACCAGTCTTTTCTTTAATTTTAGGAATGCTACTTGCATTCCCTTATCCATACAAACTACATTCTTTTGTGTAGAAACTTCTCCAAAGGGGCAGATATGGTTTCATACACCTTAATGATCTTCTAGTAGTATCTTGTATATCCCATCAAAAATCATATCTCTGTTGAACTTGTAGGTGGATGCATTCCCACAATTACTATGATCTTAGCTTGATCTACCAAGATGCCCTTACTGCAAACATGTCCTAGTAGAACTCCAAATAATGTAAAAAATAAACATTTCTACAAATTGAGTGCAGTTTATAGTGCCCTACATCTTTCCAATATAAGTCTAAGTTTAGACAGATGATTTCAAAACAAAGAAAACATTACCCATTTTTCTAAGTAGACTTTCAAAAAGTCATGGATAAAATCCTTAAATGTAGTGACTATAGCTATAGAGAAAACCATAGGTGTATTCTTCAAACCAAATGGCATTAACTTATATGCAAAAAAGCCCCACTCAATTATGAAAATGATCTTAGACCTATCCTCTTATGCGATCGAGATCTGATGATATCCACTAAAGTCATATGTGAAAGAATACACTTCATGCATTGTAACCAATTCTAAAACTTCATCTATGAATGGAATAAGAAATATATTATTGGCACAAGCCTCATTTGAGATTCAATAGTCTCCATAGATTCAGATCTCGCTAATTATGTTTCTCTCCAAGAAAGATAATGCCAACTTCTTACATGAGATCTAACTCAACTTTCACTTTAAGATTCATATTTGGATTCAATTAGTAGGGTCTTTTCTTGATTGGGCATGCAGACTCCTTTACTTCAATGTGCATTTCCCCTAAGGATGGGTTTGTACCCTTAACCTCTATAAATTTTGTAGGGAAGACATCATGGTAATCTCTTAAGACTTGCATAACTTTTTATATGTCTTTTTGAGACCAATAATCTCCAATATGTGCTAACTTGGGAACAAACTCTATTCCAATGCTCCCCACATGTCCCTTCAGATGTTCTTGACAAATGTTATGTTCCCCCTCATGAATTAAGTCACACAGTATCTGTTTGGCTTGTCACTCTGGAAAATTGATATGTCACAACTTTTCTTCTTCTATCTGCTCTATGACTAGGTTTAGGAGTAGCTCAGCCTCTTAATCTTAAGTATATCAGCTAAAGCCATGTCGTATTCATCATTTGAATTCGATGTCTCATCAACTTGATCTTATATCCTATGGAAAGGTTACAAAAGTATTTATTTCTCCCCTTTTTCTTCTTTGTAGATCCGTAAGGCTTCATTCAAATCGCAGACTGCACTTTATTGTGAAGATAACTTAGTTATACTATTTAACTCCTCAGCTCTCCCACGACATAGAAAATTGTTTAGCTTTTATAATGCTTGGTGCATCAAGTGGTTTTAATCTTAAAAAATGAATGCTTTAATGAAGTCATTTTGGATTTGTGCCCAAAATTTCTTCTCTCGTCTGTACTATTGATGTATGCACCATGCGATTTGGAAAATATCTAGTGTATATTTAAAAACATATACCCAATACTTTAGAGCCACAACTTTTGAAGGTCAGACTTTAATGCATCAGTAAGTATGAAGTTATGGATGATCTTCCTTTTTGAACATTGGCCAATCTTTTCTAACATTTATTGGTAATTGGAATCGGGGTACAAGTAGTTTGAATGCCTCATCCCAACTTAGTTGCTCATCATGGTGAATTGAACACTAATTTGCAACAAAATACTTCAGGGCATAATTAAGAGCACTCATACTCTAGTTAGTATTTGGTACATGTTGTTGGAATCTAAGGATAAATTGGTTAACACTTAATGGCAAAATAACAGGGTATTTGGCATTTTGTCATAAAGATCATCCATAGAGGACGTATCTCATGATGTCCCTTAACCTAATTGAGTATGTACATATCAAAATACCCACTCATTCAAGAAGTTGTATCCCATGGTAAAATGCCTTTCGTAGTCAGTTCTATGCAATCTTTGTTTGTGCGACCTATCTAGTTTAAGAAGTCTATGTCAGACCAAGTTGGTGACCTTATAATCATATATCACATATCCTCCAATTCAAACTATAAAATCTCTGTGGAATTTAGCAAAAGGTTACAAAGTAGTTATTCCTTGTAGGGAGTTTGTATTTGTGGATTGTTATTATCATAGAGAACTCTATATTCAATAGATTATAGAGATTTCTACTTATATTCTACATTCAATTTCATCCAACTACTTTCTGCACAAACATGTGGTGAATTAGGTTCTTTGAGTATGCAATATGGTTTTTTCCCACATTTATTTACTGGAATTACCATGATCTTATTTCCCTAATGAGACTCTAGTTGATTTATAACTATGTTGATGGCCTTATGACCATCATATGCCAACTTTTTCCAATCAATTTCGGGTAATGAGCCTCATCTATCTTCATGTTAATGTCTTCAATGTTACCATGCAGACTCAAATTTGTGAATTTGATTTGCACATCCTTCAAACATCTAATAGGTTCAAGTTGCCCATAGTCTATAAGGCTTAAAGTGAAAATACTCTAGCTCAACATTGGTCACTCAATAACTACCCATGTTGATCTCAAGATCATGTTAATGGTACTGCCAAAATCAAAGATTGCATTTGATATTTCATACCCCACCAACTTGATATAAATATTAGAATCAACATCCCATGATTTTTTAATCTTATTGTACCATACCATTCTATTTATCTATTGATGGATTTTATGCACACATTCCAATAAATTATGGAGCATATTGGTGATATTCTATGAAATGTCTTCATTGCGTAGTGTACTATTTGTCCATACATCTATGCATCTATAGTTACAACATCATCTTTAGTAGTCTCCTATTATAGGATTGTTTTCAAGATCCATGTAACTTATCACACTAATCATTTCTTTATGACTGGTTCAAAATATTTATCTTACTGAGCATTTCTTATCTCGTGATCTTGTGGTATGTCTAGACGTGGTGGTAATCCTTGTTTTACATGTTGTTGTGTGACTACATGTATAAATACATCTTCCCTAGGTTGTGCATTAATTAGATTCACATTCCTTACTACCTTATTTATTCGTTATTTATCCAAAAGTAGACAATCCTCTATGTCATGTTGATATGAAACTCTATAGTAGGCATAGTAGGATCGTCACTAAGGATTTGATGGATAATTCCTTCATACATGATTAAATTCTCTGCACGAGTAACACTAACTTGGAGGTCATTGGGAATTATTTCCCCGACCTCCATGTGCACCACCTGATTATCCTCCCCTATATCCTCCTTTATTTGTTTGGAATCCCCAGAGATTTGATTATTGCAACCCAAAGCTCCCCAAAGCCTATTGTGCATTCCACCCTCGTTGTTGTAGGTCATCATATCCACCATATTGGTATTGAGGAAGGGATGGAACCCAATTTATCTATTGTGCCTGGAGAATTGTAGGATTACATTGAGAGGAAGATTGGTATTATGCTGCTAGAGGTATTTAGTTATGTGATGGGGATGTCCAAGTCTAAGACTATGGCATCCAATCGACCATACTTATAGGTTGATATTGTGGTCCATTTTGAATACATGGTGCACTTGAGTGTGTTGCACCTATCATGCTAACTTTTGGATTGGAAATTATTTTAGTCATAGTAGTTATTTGCTGCAAAACTATTGTAAACACATTCTTTGTAATATCCTCTTTTAGTTCCTAAAGAGATTACAAATTTTTTCATCATGATTAGGTGACTTGAAAAAGTTCTAATATATGGTTTGTGGATCCTTAACATATTTTTGTAAGAGATGATAGTGAGACATCGCATGCCCCATCACTATGCATATTTTACAGAGCTTTATTTTGAATCTTGGCCACTCAATCATGGGATGCCCTTCCTTGCCACAATCTATACACCATAAAATGGAGTTAGACTTGTCTCCTCTCTCTTGATATGGATCAATCCTTCTCATGAGTGTTTGTAGAGTGTTTTCCATTTTTGAAGTTGAAGTTGAGGTATCACCATACTCTTTGATTTGTTTGACCTTGATTGTAGCTACTCTTGCATCTACCTTAGCGATGAATTATGTCTGGACGATGGGGAACTGTATTCTTATTCACAATCGGTCCATAAACTAAGCCACAGTCTCTTTTACTTCCTGTCATATTTCTTTCAAATCTTATATAGTTTGACTAGAATATTTCTCGATCATAAATTTTATGATAAGCATGTCCTTTACTTGTTGTAGATATTCTTGAATAACATCTCTATGGAATATGAATTCCAATGTGCAACCGCACACTGTTCCTATTAGTTCACACTTTTTTATCATATCATCAGTAATTACTTTGGCCTACCACTTCATGTTGCAGGTGAGCAAGTATTGTTATGGGTCTGTAGACCCATCAAAGGGTGCTAGATTAATAAAGGCTCCTAACTGAGCTGCCTTATTGTTGTTTCTCACACATATCATAGTCAATTATTGAACAACTGATATCTACAAATTTTATGGAATTGAGGGAAATACATGATTTTGGTGCCTGTTATGTCCCTACTCATTCTGGTGATGAAGTAGTCTTTGATGTATCCTCATCTTCTTCCTCTTTTTCCAAGATCTCAATTTGTGTAAGGAACTCTCATACTTGCACAAGAATTGTGGGATGTCTCTGTGAATGCTAATGCTTGTATGTTCTTGTTTTGTTATTAAAAAAAACTACATACGACTTCATGATGTGTTGTCTTTTATGCCTTGATGCCTTTCTGGTGAATCTCTTTTGTGAATGGTCTTTACTAATCCTCATCTTCCAAAGTGGTATTGACATTCTATGATTTGTAAAAAATAGGCTTGGGGTAGTGTGCTCCCAAGGTGAATGATCTATACCTCCAACAACATATTTCTCGAAGCTTAAACTTGTGTTATGTTTGTGACTATATGACTATCATGTTTCTCCTCCATGGAATAGTCTTTTGTATGTTTTTTTAACTTGTAATTACCTGATCTACTTGTACATTATATTATTTCTCCTCCTTTTCCTCTCTCATTCGATCTTCCCATCCTTATGTTCTCTATCCAAACTAAGCCCAAACTCCTTACTCCTCCTCCCACCACCTAGCTCTTCTTCCCTTCTCTCTTCCTTGCTCTTATCTTTTATGCTACTTTAACTTCTCCTTCTATTCACAACTACCTGAGTCGCGCTCTGTTTATTCCATGTTTCTGTTATCATATCTCTCTTTCTAACTCTAGAGTCTTGTTTTGATTTTTATCCTCTTGGTTCTCCACACTGGAGTCAGGTTCAAACTTCACCTTTTTATTATCTCGCCATTCACCCTCTTGTCACACACATCCCCATGGCACCCAAAGTGACTGCTCTATTTTGACCAAAATAGGTACCATGGCCTTTTCTATAGCCAACATCTTAATCAACAGAGGGAGTTGTTTCAAAAAATTATCTCTGATCACCCGAATAAATAGATTATTTGCATTTCAAATGCTATATACCCTTATACTATGAATTTAGTTATGTATTCATTGATAGCAACAATTATCCAGTGATCGATCACATGAGTCCAACTATTTTTTAGATTTTTTAGCCACTCTATATTTTCTTTGGTACATGCAATAACATCTATAACTCTGAATTAGAAATAAGGATATTCCACTTGGGCCAACCAAGCAACTAATAGTCTAGGTAGTTTACACCAAAATATTTCATAAATCTCGCAATATATCTGTTCTTGTACTATTTCTCTCATGGTACATCCTATCTTTTGTGCTTCCTTCTCTGCAAATTTATGAATCTTTTATTCAAACCGACTTTCCACTTCTCTTTGACTGGGTAACCATCACAACACCTCCTTAGCCAATGGTGTTCCATACTCATCGCACCATTGTTAGCAGAGGTTCTTGATGATTCATTAGAACATGCTAATTACAAAGATAGTTTTGTGAATCTAATTAGAAAATATGAGAAAAACAGATAATCTAAAGAACAAAACACATCAAAAGGAAACCTAAAATATAATATTAAGAAGTGATAATAATTGAACAGATCAAGCTTAACTATGCATGAAGTAAAACATTGTTAACAAAACTACAAAAAGAAATCATTCACATTTGTCTAATTGTGCGAATCAATAAATGAACATAGAGAGAAAACCATAGAAAACTTAGCTAAATATCTATTACACAAATGATCAAAACATAGAGCAATAGTTATCGAGCAATCTGTCTGTTACAATGAATCCACCATACTTGTAGAACTAGCTATCAAATACATTAAGTCCAACCCAGTTATTACATTCAGGAAAAACATGTATAGATGTCAATCCGATTTTTGTTCTAACTTTCTCGAGCCATTCCTAGAGAAAAGATGCTTGAAACGTAATTAGAATAACTATGTAACAATAAAGCTGACATGATATCTATTTGTCACATGTCCAAACATGCAATTCTGTGCAAATATTTACCCGCTAACACTTTCCATTGACTTTTGTCTCCAATGGATCTCTTCCCTAACTTGTAACTCTTATAATTATGCCAAAAGGAGTTTTTCTTTGATAATTACATACAACCATGGCTTAGAGTGTTTTCAATATTTTTATATATCATTTAAATATAAAATAATGAAAGTTCTATTTTTAAATCTATGGTAATTAGTAGTTTTTATATATTTTCACTAAACTCGATGCACTTCATTTGAAACATTATTTATTCATTTATTTTCATATGAACATACAATTCTTTTAAAATATATACATTTATAATTAATCAATTAATTATTTGATTAGTGTTATTTGATTTTAATTTAATCCCATCCATTATCAATAAACTTCAATTTTTGTTCATTTATTTTAATACCAAAATTAATTAGTAATCCTTAACATTAATTTAAGAAGGATTTTCAAGAACTCATATTTTTAATTTTATATTAAATTAAATTTAATTTTCAGTTATATTTCTTTCATCTTTTTGATTAATTCTTTTGAATATCTTATTTTAATATTAATTTTTTGTCTCTTCTCAAAATTCAAAATTAATAGAATATATATCTTAATTTTGTGTTTATTGTTAATTTATTATATTATATGGAACTTAATGGACAATAGAATATATAACAGACGCTGAAGAAACAGTGAAGAATAGAACCTAATGGATAATGGAAGATTTTCTTTTTTGTCGTGGAAGAAAAATAGTTCAAACCATTGGTTAATTAGTTGGTACATTTGCTTTTCTCGTTGGGTAGAATGTTGTCCTTTTAACAACTTTGACTTCAGTTGTTCTGTTGGTTGTACTTGGCTCTATCAACTTTTTTTTCTTGCTCGTCATTGGCTATCCATTCGCTGACTAAAGGCAAAATTTTCGCAGAAAACTAATTATTTCGTTGACTATTAGTAGATTTTTGATTGATGTTTAAGATGATTTTTTTTTTTTTGGAAGCTGCACTCTAATTGATATGTTTGACTACCTAATGTTTGTTGTATGTTCTATCCTCCTTAATGAATAATTTATTAACTTTATATTTAATTGTAGATACCTTCCAAAACCCTCATTTTTTTATCATTATGTATTTTTTATTATATTGTATTTTCATTCTTATTATAATTAAAATTCAAGAATAGTTATATATCATTCTATTTTTAATAATAAATTATTAAATGTGATAAAAAATATCGATCTAAAAAATACACAAAATTATATTCAAAAACACTCTTTTTAACATTAAAATAAGACTCTTTAAATACTATTACTCTTATTAATAATAATAAAAAACTAACACTACGATATAACACTACGATAAAATAGCAAAATATGTCATAATATTAAATAAAAAAATAAAAATAAAAGTCGCAGTTCCATAAATGACAATAAATCCATAAGATCCATAAAAAACCCTGTGTATTCGGGGCTTAAAAAAATGGTATCTTCTCTCAGACATTTCTTTGTCCAAATTATTATTTTCGCCATTAAGTTATCAAAGATTTCGAGGGTTTCTCCGTGGTTGCCCACAAGATTCTGGAAAAACAAAGAACCATCAGCAGTAGCAGAAGATTTAGAATTACGAAAAAATCCTTGCAAATCTGAATTCTTGGAAATATATGGCGAGTATTACGGCTATCCGCGGGGAAATAAAAGCATTGAAGACCTCAGAGCCACCGAATTCAAAAGATTAAATGGTGATTGACGAGTTCCTGTGCTTTTCGGATAACCAAGCAAAGTTTCAGCCTAAAAAATAATTTGATTGTTCCCTTCTTTTGTGTATTTCTTTGTGGTTCTTTTTAATTAAACCAAATTATAGTTTGGATTACCTTTCTATTTTTTTATGATGACTTTTATTAAAAAATTTACAGAGATTATGTTTAAAAAAAAAAAGAAATTGGAGTTTCTGAAGTGCTTCTTTTTGGTTCTTTTTAATTGAACCAAATTATAGCTTGGATTACCTTTCTGTTTTTTAATTATGACTTATGTTAAAAAAATCACAGAGATTATTATTATTTTTTTAAAGAAATTGGAGTTTGAAGCGCAACAATAATTATATATTTTATTTCTGTGATATTTTAACTGTATCTAGTGTCTAATGGTAGAGTGGTCCATGGATGACATATTTCTTATGAGTAGTCATTTAAAAAATCAGAGATATCGAAAGGGTCATAGTTTAAATGGTGCAGATGATGGTAAAGCATCTTGTTACGTCATCCACTAAAGTATAAATTCCATGAGATACCAGAAAGGTATGAGATTGAGTTCGGGATAGAAAATAGAAGAGATTATATTATATGATTATAGAAACTTAATTTGATTAGTTATTATATATATGCAGTATTACTGAAACTATATTTGATGAGTAAAAACCTAAGATTATATCATAAAAGCATTGAAGACATCAGACACACCGAATTTAAAAGATCAAATAGTAAGGAAGGAATTTTGTGTTTCATTCATAGATATAAACAAAATTCTGAGATTAAAATAATTGTATTTTTCTCTTTTTTAATTGTACATTTTCTTTGTGCTTCCCTGATAATTGGACTGAATTTTAATTTAAAATGTTAAAAATAGTTGTATTATTATTACTTTTGAATTTTTTAGTTTTGTCAGTTAAAATAATAACAAATATTATGAAGTGCTGAATTTTCTGATCCTTCAAAAATCGTTCTGCTAAGGTTATTATGAAGTGCTGAATTTTCTGATCCTTCAAAAATCGTTCTGCTAAGGTTTAGCCTTTCAATCTTTTTGCTAGTTTGTCATGCAGCCATTTTTGGCAGGACTCATTTTTTGTATAGGTGGTCGCATTTATTGTGCTGCATCTACCAGTCCAATGCCCCCCCTGGGTGATGAGTCTGTCTATAATATGCCTGACTTCTCGGTTCCAAATGATGCATGTGTTTCTAGTGGAGCTCTCAATAGCAATGGCGTTGAAATGAGCCAGGTAGTTCATTCCCAAAGTCTTCCACGAGGTAATGAATCCCTCCCAATTGACTCTTTGCCATATGTTGTTTTAGATTGCCATGAGTTTGATAAATGTTGTCATTGGTTTGAAAATTTTACTTTGGTTGTGTACTTTGTTGGCCAAATCCCCTTTGAGAGTATGCTCAAGACTTAGGTTGAGTGTGTTCAAAACCCGAGCAATTTTTTTTTGTTTAAATTTGTTGTGCAATGCCAGAGTCTCCCATGGCCAATGGCTTATCAGAAACACCCTTGTGGTCTTCTCCCATTGGACCAGGGATTTCGTTATCTCTGAACAAGCCAAACTTAGATTCGTAGTTTACGTAGCGTTTCCAAGTTTGATGTTGCCACTTTGGGCTTTCATAGATCAACTTATAAAGCCCTTAGGTTTCTTTGTTTGCCATGAACAAAACAAATTCTATGCAGCTAGATCGCATAAATGTGTCTATGTCGAGGTTGATCTTTCCAAGGATCTTAAGGAAACCATAGACATTTAGATAGGAGATAAATATATCTCGCAACGTGTGTTGTATTTCAACATGCCAAACTACTTTCGGTGTCAAGACTTCTCGCGAGATGAACTAAAATGTTGCCACTTTTGCAGATTGTGAACTACAATCACCAATCAAAAGGTAACTAGCATCTTGCAGAGCAAAAAAGAGCACTGGCTACTATGTATGAACTTGTAGGTGGTTCTGCTACAGTCGACAAATAGTTGGTTCCTACCGCTGCTTAGGAAACGCTGCTCATTTCTCGCACTTTGCAAGCGGTGGCAATTGTTTCAAGTTCTCAGAGACAAGTTACAACTTCCTAACCATCACAGTGCCCTGTAGAGGCAAAAGAATTGGGCTTAGTTGATAGTCTAGTGTTCTTTGATCGCAAAATGGTGGTGATGGTTTTTGCAGCCCATCACCACCTCCCAAGGATGGTATGTATAAGAAAAACGACATATGTTTCAGCTCAACGATTCTATGCGTGGCGATCATCAGATCTACTCATCTAATGGCTTTTCCACTTTAGATAAGGTGGAGAGGGCATCCAATATGAATGTCGTTGTTTCCCAATGTTATTTTACCCTTGGAATGTACGAAGCCTTACATGTCCCAAAAGGTTATGTTAAGGGACACTTGTCAGTTTTTTGATAATATGAAAGTTGTGTTTGCAAGAATTTAAAATCTCAGTAATTCTGCTTCATTCCGCCACCGGATCTATTTGGTTGGGATAAGTTTGCCAGATGTCCAATCATGAGGCGGATGCAGGGGAGTGGTAACACTTATTGTACCTACTTTATCTTCGTATGTCATTAGTTGGGGGTTTGACACCACTCATCAAACTTTGTGGATCCTTTTGGATTTTGATGGCCGTTCCCTCGATATTGCCAACATGTATGCCTCCATTGATGTTGTTGAAAGGGTTGCATCTTGGTGGTGGATTGCAGGCCTGCTTCCAGATTCCAATTGGATTTTGTGTGGTGATTTTAATATGATTGAATCTAGGGAAGACACATTGTGGTGATGTGTCGAAGAAAGTGAGGCATGGTTTTATATGCACAATAAACTCAGGTTTTTTGATTCCAATCACCACCAATGGCTCCCTACCACCATCCCCTAGTTTACTTGGTCCAACTTTAGACAAGGTGGTGAAAAGACTAGATAAAGCATTTCAAGCCATCTCCCCATCAAATTTGGTAGTGAATGGCTAACGTCTGAAGTCAAGAAAAACAAATCCTAGTTTTATCTTAACATTGCTCACCTCCAATAAGAATGGATTCACGCCCATATAATTACAATTTGCAATCGTGCTCCTCGGCTTGGTGGAAAAACTGGTTGTATAGATTGGTGGGAGGCTGCCATCTCTAGAATTGCAGCATTCCTCAGTATATATGGCAAACATGCAGCTGAATTTTGCCATAAGGCCCATGAGGCATCACACTATGAAGGCCAAAGAGATGTCTTCTCTTAATGAGGATTTCCAAAAGGAGGCTGCGAAATGGAGACATAAGCTGAAGGTTAAAGAGCACTATTGAGCTTGTGGTGCCCAATCTTTGCCCGAAAGCACTAGTTGAAAATTGGAGATTGATCTTCTAGAAAATTCTTATCCCTTATGCATTCTAGGTAGTCAATTGACAAAGTGAAGGCAATCCGTGATGCCAATTAAAGATTGACGTAACTTCCTGATATTTTGAGAGCTTTGTTTCTCATTGTCATAGAGTTTTTGCTGCTTAGCTGTCTACTCTAGTTCGTGAAGAGGCCCTTATAAAATGTTTGCAAGTGGTTCCTTGCAAGATTTTTGAGGGCCAACGAATGGCCTGTGATCGATTATTGTCAATCAAAGAAATTTAGGAAGCTGCAAGGGACATCGCTGTTGACATAGCCCCAAGAATTGGCTTCCAATGCGAGTTTTACCAAGCTATGTAGATACTGTAGGTCCAAACTTGCACAAAATCTCCATTGAGGCTATTTGGACCAAGTTCCTTGGCAAATTCATCAAATAAGGTAACATCAAGTTCCTTCCTAAGACTGGGGACCCTATACTCATTACTAATTGGCGTTTGCTTACTCTTTCGAATGTATTCTACTAGATAATTGGTTAAGCTCTTACTCTCAGGGTGAGGTACTTGTTGCCAATCATCATACTCCCAGAGCAAACTGGTTTCATTCGCAATAGATTCATTTTAGACAATGTGATTCTAGTTTGGGAAGGGATGGAATGGGCTTGCTCCTCACAATAAAAATCCTTATTTGTAAAAAAATGATGTTGAAAAGGCATATGACAAAATAGAATGGCCCTTTATCTTAGCCATGCTTAAAGATTTAGGGTTTGGGGCAAGATTTTTGCAAATGGTTAGGATGCTTTTTTAGGGTGCTGGTGCTTAAATCACCATTAATGGGGTTCAATTTGAGCAATTTTATTTTTTCATAGCCATTGGGCAAGGTTGCACTCTAGCCCCATCCCTCTATGTTTTGTCAGCAAAAGAGTTTAATTACGTCCTTGTTGTCTACACCTCTAGAGGTTTGGTTATAGGTATTGGCCTCCTTTAGTCTCAGAATGAATATTAAATATATTGCTTTAATATGTTAATGATACTTAACTAATCTTCTATTAGTTAATGTCTAACTAATGTAACTGTCAATCACCTCAATTACTTTGTAACCTGTCTGGCATTAATAAATGAAGGATGCACTGGGAGTTGATTGTATGCCTTCCAGTTTTTCTTCATTCTTTCACCAATTAGATTTGCTTACATTGGTATTAGATCAATCGCTCGAGGAAGCCCTAGTCAGGTATGAGTGAAGCACATTGTTCGAGGAAACCCTAGGAGAAGGGTATGGACAACAAGTTGTGGGTTTGAGGTAGCGTGAAGGGTATAAACTATGCACAACACCATTGAAAAGGAAAGAAAAGAACAAAATGTGACGTGAAGAGCAAAGCATAAACACAAATAAACCAAAATAGAACAGAATGCGACGTGAAGACTAGAATAGGAAATGCAAAGAAACTAGAATAGACTAGAACACAGAGGAATTTTGTGAAAATGTAAAGGGCACATGCAAACATGGAGGTAGATAGAGCCACGGAAAATGCAGTCGTGACACAACAACATAGACAACCATACCTGGAAATTGGTGGAGTTACCTCCAGGTAAATAACCCATTGGTTACAAATGGGTGTACAAAGTAAAGTGCAAGGCTGATGGTACTTTAGATTAGTACAAGCCTTGTCTCGTTGCGAAAAGTTTTTCCAAATAGGAGGGAATAAACTATGAAGTAACTTTTGCTTCTACTGCAAAAATGGTCACATTTTGGTTGCTTCTCTCCACAACAACTCAGTTTGGATGGAAAGCGTTTTAGATGGATGTCAAAAGTGCTTTTTTGAATGGAGATTTGGATGAGGAGGTGTATATAATGCAACTTGAAGGATTTCGGTTACCTAGTTGTGATCATTAGGTTTGTAGGTTGATTAAGTCTCCACATGGGCTTAAGCAGTTTTCATGAGCCCGATATATCAAAATTGATCAACATCTATAGGATTCTAGATTCAGAAGAAGTCTTTTAGATCCGAATCTTTATGTCAAAAGCAATGTTGATGACATTGTGATACACATTGTCTATGTTGATGATCTTGCCATCACAGGTAGTGGGGCCACTGCAATTCAACAAGTGAAATCTGATTTGTGTGCTGCTTTTGATTTGAGTGATCTAGGCTTCCTACACTATTCCTTAGGTGTAGAATTTTTGGCAAAATGACCATCTCATTTTCATAGTTTAGGTCAAATATGCCCCAATTCTTTTGAAGACGTTTGGAATGACAGATTGTAATCCAACTTCTGCACCCATGGAGGTCAGGTTGAAGTTGTCGACCCATGATGATTCATCACTGGTCAATGAATCACTCTATAGACAGTTGGTGGCAACGTGATATATCTTATGTCCACACAACCAAATCTATGTTTTGTTGTTAGCTATCTTTTTTGGTTTTTGTCTCAACCTTAGCTCATTCATTGGACAACAACAAACATTTTTTGAGATATGTCAAACAAACTCTTGACTTTGGCATCCTATATCAGAGAGCATAAGATTTTGGATTGACAGGTTATATAGACTCTTTCAGATTGATAGAGGTTATACAAACTCTGATTAGTGAGGATCAGTGGATACTTAGAGATCTACCACCAGGTATATGTTTTCCTTTGGTTTAGGAGTTGTTTAGTTGTAAAGCAAGCGTCAACATATTGTAGCTATCTCTTCCATCGAAGCAGAATACAAGGTAGTAGTCAATGCTAGTTGTGAATCAGTTATGCTATGTCAGATTCTCGCTGATTTCCAACTTCTTCCATCTACAGTGAAGAATCTTGTCTTTCATACACACACCAAACTTATTGAGATTCATCATCACTATAGTCAATAGTTGGTTGATTCCAGTGATATTTCTATTCACTTTTGTGCTTTTATAGAGTAGCTTGCAGATCTAATGACTAAACCTCTTGGCCCTATTCTATTTGTAAAAATTTCTGGACATACTTGATGTTGTTTTCTGTTTAGTCATCAAGAGGGGGTATTAAGTATATTACTTTAAAATGTTAATGAGAATTAACTAATCTTCTATTATTTAATGTCTAACTAATGTTAGTGTCAGCCACCTCAACTGTTTTGTAACCTGTTTGGCATTAATAAATGAAGGATGCACATGGATTTGATTGTGTGTCTTCCATTTTTTCTTCATTCTTTCACCTCCTAGTCTTGCTTACAATCAAATGGTCAATGGACACTTTGTTGACGATCCCTTCTCACTCTTGTTGAAGAAGAGGCATTTGTTAGCAATGCGATGAAATGTTTGGACATTTTTTTGCTTAGCCTTTGGATCTTTTATTCAATGGAAGAAGACCCAGTGCTACAGGGAGTGGGATACTCACCTACCGTTTTTTCTTCATTCTTTCACCTCTTAGTCTTGCTTACAATCAAATGGTCAATGGACACTTTGTTGACGATCCCTTCTCACTCTTGTTGAAGAAGAGGCATTTGTTAGCAATGCGATGAAATGTTTGGACATTTTTTTGCTTAGCCTTTGGATCTTTTATTCAATGGAAGAAAACCCACTGCTACAGGGAGTGGGATACTCCCCTACCGTTTTTTTTGCAAAAGTACAATTGGTATTGGATTTATCTTGGAGAGCTATTCAAGTTCATGGGCATCTCCTTTGCCTTTCAGGCTTCTCTCTTAGACTTGTGGAACCATGTGGTAAGTTTCAGGTTAGCTCTAAGGTCCTTGCAACAACCCATGTCTATTACTCTTCTTTTTGGGTTCCATCCAAGGTTGCATATGTTAAAATTGAACATCTTCTCAAAGACTTTTTTTGGGCCATTTCAAAAAGCTCTAATGGGTTACACATAACTGCATGGGATAGTTGTTGTAGTCCTAAAGAAATGGGAGGCGTTGGCCTTCTTGATGTCAAACTCCAAGGTATTGCCCTCTGTGTTAAATGGAGTATTTGTTCCCTTGAAGGAGAGGAGGCCCAAAAGATTTTGGTTCACACTCACATTGCTCAAGGCAACCCTTTTGGTAGGAAGGTGGAAAGGTCTTCATATACAATCACTTTTGCTCACTTAGGTTTTTGTCAAAATTGTAGGGTGCTTTGTGGCTCAAAATATTTGGAAAGTATGGGAATTGATTAAGTCCTAGTTAATTTTGATATGGAGATGGCTTAAGAACAAGGCTTTCTTCGAATTCCCACTCCCTTTGGTGTTCTCCAGTTCTTTCATAGTATGGCATCCCCTTTGCCATGGTCCCCTGGGTTAAGGGTCTCAGACTTTTCAAAAAAGGAATAAAGGTTATTTTAGACTTGTTTTGCAAATGGTCTTGTGATTGGCTTCTTTGGCCTATCCTTTGTGACAAGGATCAACTTAATTACAAAGTTTTGGCCTCAATTTTTGAGGTTCAAAAAGCTATCCCCGATGAAAACCACCAAAATTTTGGAGTTCAAATGCTCGCTAGATGGTGGATTGACTAGAAGTGCCCTGTTGAGATCCCTTTCCACCGAAAAAAACTCCAGCTTGGTTATTAGTTGCTCTCTCCTTAGCACATTGAAGTGGTTTCTTTAAATGTTCGTTGGAAAGTTAGTTCCTCTGTAGAAACTTTGGGACGATGGTTTTCTAGAGTGTGGAAAGTAATTATTGAACCCAAGCAAGCGTATTTCCTTTGGTGCATCTTGCACAAAGGTCTTCCTTTTGGCGATTGCCTTGTCCATCTAGGTGTGGCTTATCCCTTATGCCTGTCTTGCCAACACCCAAAGTCTCTCAAGCATCGTTTTTGGGCTTTGCAAGCATGCTCAATGAGCTTAGAGGTGGATTCATACCCTTTTTCAGCCATTTCGTCTAGAGTTATATTTCTGAAAATGGTGCTCTCAGTGGTCCGGCCGTAATACGTACACAACCAAATATGACATTTTTTATTTTGAAATTCTTATTTATTTATGGAAAGAAAGGAACAATGAAATAATTTATTGGTTATCTTTGAATGGTTGTTTTTTTGTTACTATTAAAGTTCAAGTGATTTCTAACGTAATGCTACAGATTCAAGTACAAGCAAAGAAGGTTTGGTTGGAGGTGGAGCACCTCCAGATTTTTTTTGATCATTATGGCAATGCTCCTTGTGTAGTTAGTCGAGTCCCTCTTAATTCTCCTTGTCGACGGTCACCTTCTCAGTGCCATGGCTTCGGAGCTCATGGTAAGCACCATTAATAAAGTAGGTGCTGAAATATTTTACTACATTCGTTGTATTCCTCACTGGCACACTGCTCTCGTGGTGGTGGTAGGGCTGCTTTCCCAAACACTGGTGGATGGAGGGTGAAACATAAAGGAAAGTTTCCTCAACTGGCCTTAGACATTTCCCTGCCTAGACAGGAGCTAGCAGATGATGAAAATAAAGACAAAATTAATGATGGTTGGGAGCCAGTACTTGATACGGTAGATCTGCATGCCTTGTCAGTTTGGACGTGGATTTATACCCTTTTTCAGCCATTTCATCTAGAGTTCTTTTCTTGGAAAATGGTGCTTTTAGGGAATTCGTCCTTGATACATGCACATTACAACCAATATGGCATATTTTTCGCTTTGAAATTTGTTCCCATTTAGGGAAATAAAGGAACAATGCAATATTTGATTAGTTATTTGTGGATGGTTGTTTTTCCATTACTAATAAAGTTCAAGTGATCTTCAATGTGATGCTACAAATTCAAGTACAAGTGGAGAAGGTCTAGCTGGAGGTGGAGCACCTTTAGCCTTTGTTGAATCATTGGGGAGTGCTCCCTGTGTAGTTAGTTGTGTCCCTCCTGATTCTCCTCGCTGATTGTCACCTTCTTAGGGCCATGGCTTTGGAGCTTGTGGTAGGCACCATTAACGAAGGAAGTGCCGAAGTGACTCACTGTGTTTGTGGCATCATTCATCGGCGCACTCCTCGTGTTGGTGGCGGCCTGCGTTCTGAGATGCTGGTGGATGGAGGGCGCAACAGCAAAGAAAGTTTTATCAGATGGCCTTAGCCATTTCCCCGCTTAGACAAGAGCTATTGGATGATGAAAATAAAGACAAAACTAATGACAGGTGGGTGCCGGTACTTGATACGGCAGATCCGACTGGTGGTGGTGGTTGCGTTTGGGGTGACAAGCTGGATGATCCTCCACCTCCGTTAGCTTCGCTGATTGCTCCTATTGCATAGTTCTTATGCCTTGCTGTCTTGGTGCCCATTGGGCTATTTATCATTTTTTTTGGGATGTGTTCAAACTTTTTTGATTGAAAAGTTGTTAATTTTAGACTTTTTAAACTTTATTTAAGTTAAATCAATAGCTATTTATCGATCCTTGGGATTGATATCATACATTGGAGTGTGATACTGTGCTACTCATTTTTTGTACGATTAGTGATGTATAATCTGTACTATTAATAGAGAATGCTTTTAAAAAAAAAACAGAAATTATGTTATATTTACAGAAATAGTATTACTAAAAAACCTCTCCGAAAAACAAAGACGCTCTTATTTCCATAGATATAGTGTTTCTAAACCTTTAGAAAATCAGAGATTATATTGTAAGAGCATTGAAGACATCAGAGAGTGAATTTGAACGATTAAACGGCAAGGAGTTCCTGTGCTTCTTGGATAATGAATCAAAATTCTAGCTTAATAATAATTGCACTTTTCTTTTTCATTACTTTTGTATGCTTTCTTTGTATTTATTGGGTAACTAAACAAAATTTAAAATTAGCTGTATTTTTGTTACTATTGTATATTAATATTTTCTTTTAATGGGCAAAACAATAAAAATAACAGAGATCATATTATATTCACATAATTAGTAATATTAAAGCCTCTTTTGATTGGTAAGAAACAACGATTGTTATATTTAGCAATTTACTATTTAGTGTCACAAAAACCTTATGTGATCAGCAGGAAACACAGAATATATCATAAGAGCATTGAAGACTTCATAGAAACTGCATTCAAAAGATTAAATGGTTACTAAGGGATTCTTGTGCTTCTTCCTTTGTTAAGCTAAATTTTAGCTTCAAAAAACAGTGTATGTTTATTAATTTTGTGTATTTTGTTTGTGCTTCTCTAATATTTAAATGAAATTCTAGCTTGAAAATCGTTGCATCATGTATGTTTGTTACTTCGTATATTTTGTTTTGATGGATAAAATAATACTAACAGAGAACATATTATATTCACAGAATTAGTATTGCGAATGCCTCTTCTGTTTGGTAAAAACAGAGATTAATTTATATTTACAGATATTGAATTACACAAAACCTCATTTGATAGTAGAAAAACAGAGATTATGTTATAAGAACAATGAGTACCTCAGAGATCCTGAACTGTAAAGATTAAGCAGCGAGTAATGGATTCTTGTGCTTCTTCCGTAGTCAAGAAAACCTCTAGCTTTTACTAATTGTATTTTCATTCCTTTTTATGTTTTCTTTGTGCCTCTTTGATAACTGAACAGAATTCTAGGTTAAGAATACTTATGTTTTTAGCTTTTTCAAGCTTTCACGGTTCAGCATATTTAGTATTTGTGACCTTCTGGATATTTTCATATTGATGAGCAAATTTTGACACAGAATATCCAGAAGGTCCTCCATACTAAATAGTTGTAATTTTATCATCTCTGCATACTTTATTTGAGTTGATATAAAAAATTAACAGAGATGATATTATGTATCCATAAAAAATACCATGAAAGCTTCTTTTGATATGTGAAAACAGAGATTATATCATATTCACAATTTTACAGTTATACTACAAAAGTGTCATTTGAACAGTAAGAAAATAGATATTATATTATATACACTGAAGTAGTATCTCAACCAAGCTGCCAACTATAAACTCAAAACATCTGGAAACGACTAGGGAACAGGCACTTATGTATAACAAATTATCCTGCAGATTAAGAGGGTATGGTAGGATGCCCAACCTGATTTAACATCATGGAAAAACTTGCCAGGTAGTGGTCCTAAATCTCAAGTTTCCAGAGTTACCGAGACCTACCATACAGATCAAAACAGACATTTATGTGAGATGAGAGTACTGAGATGAGCTGTTTAACTACACTCAGCAGCCATGTTACCCTTGAAAGTGGGCTCTTCATTCCTCGATAATCTGTATGGTCTAAAGCTTTAGGAAACAGCAACTGTAAATGTGATGAAAGTATTCATTTGTTTGGTTAATGTGAATGTGGCCTCCATGTTTTGATCAGGTAATCTTTATGGTTGATTATCATGTGGATGAAGTTAAAGGATGAAACATTTGGGGCTGTTGTTGCATGTGAACATTGTTTCCCTCTTATTTACTGTCAATGGTAAATCCAAATTTCATATATCTATCTATACTTGTTGAAAGTTGAATGATTGTATTTTTGTACGTTGATAGTTAGAATTTAATAATTCTTGCACATGGATTAAAAAATGACCCTAAAATGCTTCTTATCCATGACACCTTAGAAACCCCATTTCTTGGTCGAACCTATTTCTGTTTTCTTTCCTGTTTCCTGTTTTGGTAACATTGTAATACAATATCCCTCAGGTGACCAACCAAGCAAGTCATCATACCTCCTCTGAGCCCTGGATCACTGAATTCCAAAGATTCAACTCCTCTACCATTTATGTCTAGCCACAATAGCATGACATTTACTTGAGGCACACCAACACTGATAAGTGCTCCACCTTACCACTAGATCACAAGCTGATTGATGATTTAGTCTCCATTTTGCTCTGCGATCTCAGCCCTCAATTGTTTCTCCATAAATTTCAGTTCGTGCCTGGGCATGCTGAAGAGTCTAGGTTCCCTAATCCAACCTCCATGGCAGTCGACTGCTCCACACATCTTTGGTGCTACACAATGTATTTTGAACAGGTATGGTGGGTTTTGAACTTTGATTATTCTTATGATAAGTGTTCTGCCTTACCACTAGACCACATCTTGACAGATGATGTGGTGTCAATGTTGCACCACTAGCTCAGCCTGTAATTGCAGGTCCGTAAGTTAGTTTTCTTTTGCCTGGGCATTATTGCAGATTCCTTTTTCTCAAAGTTTACCTTCATAGCAGGCAACAATTTCTCCACACATCCTCGGTGCTCTAAAACTTATCTTGCATAGGGGTGGCGGGTGATGGTTTGCACACCCCACAACCCTTGTGTTACAGAGCCACCAACACCTAGCTAAAAGCCACCATTTCCTCCTCACGGTTTCTGTTTGGTAAGTAAACTAAATTCACCCTTGATCCTAGAAGGACATCATAGCTTCCAAAGTGCATAGCCACTGCAATTCTAAATCTCTTTATACAACCCTTAGTATGGCTTAGGTCCCAGGAAATTTCTGCATGTTCTTTATCTCCACCCAAGATACTGCCATTCTGCATCCGATTTCCTTTGACCATAGTGGAGTAAAATATGTAGAATTCCTCCACGGAGCATGTATTCTTCTCCTTTTCACTCTGCCAGTCTGCATCCTGCAGAGTTTTCTATGAACCATCTACCCTTGCTTTTTTATTTTGCTGCTTTTTCCATCAATGTCCAAAGCAACATTAGTCTTACCAACCATGTTTTAACCAGATAACAACTCACAAAGATCATTGGTGGGTCGCATAATGCATAATATTACTGATAAATTGAGGAAGGTGATAATATAGATACATATGAACCATCCAAGGGGCACCATGATTCTCCGGATTGCCATGATAACCACAAATCATTATGCACAGAGTACACCAATGCCTGCCGTAAATATTGGTCAAACTGCCACCTTTTGTCAAACTTCTTCTCAAGGAGGCTCATCTTCCTATTATGAACATTTAGGAATACGACAGACCTTGCAGCAAATTTTTTGGTCTTCCATGTGACATTAGGTTGAGTATTTCATATGTTGGTGCTTTCATTGCAGTTAGTCTAAGCCTTCCAATTGGAAACTCTCATTATATCAGAATTTACCGGAACCTTTGCAACCATTTGCGTGGATATCATTAGTGGCCCACTAAGGACTCAACAGGAACATGACTGCATCTTTGTGGTTGCGTGCCAGTTTTGTAAAATGACAATCTTTATGCCATGCCATGCACCAAAACAGTTGACACTCCCTAGGCTGCCAACTTATTCTTCAAACATGATTACAGCAATTCTGGGCTGTGACTTACTATCAGTTCTGATCGGGACTCGCTGTTTTGAATCACATTTTTCTGTCACTGTGGAGGCTTCTTGGTTGTTAGTGCTTTGCTTCATTTCATCCGCAAACTGATGAGGTTGTTAATTACACCTTAGTCCATACTATCTGCATCTATCTTTTGCTTAATAAGCAATTGTACAATACTACAATGACTTGCACATGGCTATATGTAGGCTAATCATATATCAGTGAAGAATTCTCCTTTCGGCATGTGTTATGACTTCGAGACTTTGGTGTTTTATGAGATTCCAGTTGCCCTTCCAACTGCAGTTACGTCCCACCAGTAAATGAAGCAAGACAAAGCTTCGAGACATTCTTCAGCAGACTTAGGTCAAATTCAAGGTATTCCATAAATGTCTTCGAGTATCTCATTCTCTCCAAGTGGTCATCATGTTTGGCTTCACTTAAGCAGAGGTTTTATATAATCACATGTTGAAGCCCATGAAATATGGGCCTTAAACTGTCCTCCAAGTAGCTGGGTCCAATGCTTTTGTATTATAGCTTCCAAGTCAGCTTTGCATTGATGATGTTGTCACTTCTAGCCAACTCACATTGTACGAGCAATCTCACTTGATGAAAAAGGTTTTCATTTCTCATACTGAAGCTACCACCCCTGATTTTATATTGGCTGAGGATACTTTGCATGATTTTTGGACTCAAACATATTGCAAAAAACAAATGACTACTTACCTAGTTGCTGCAAAAACACTTTGCCAAGCCGACACACACCAAGTGGTTCTCTTAGTCAAATTTTGCAAAGAAATTTCCAAACCTAATGTAGAAGTTGTGGAGAACTTCCTCTCATCAGGGAGGAAATGATGAGAATCATTCTCATAGCAATCCTCCACCTTGTAAATGGGAAATGGCGAGAATCATTCTTAGTAGCCCCAGATGAAGAACAGGATTGCGCTGAAGAATTTGTTTCAGAACACTTCAAGATTTTACTTCCAGAGAAGAACAAAGTTGGGTGGAAGATTGCTGTCATGTCCCCTTCCGTTGACATCTCTTAGAGTTGATGATTAGCCTATTATGCGACCCTCGTAGGCTGATAGGATGGATAGAGGGTCTTGATGGAGCTTGGCTTGGCTTTGACTATCAGAATTTTTTCAGATGGCTTTTGTTCGGGCTCTTTCGGACATCGTTTGCCTGAGTTGCTATTTTTTAGGGATTTTTGGTACTCAGCGGAACACCCCTGTTATGCTCTGATCATGTGCGGAATCACTCCCTTGTTCACCAGCTTCAAATGGTTCGAGAATCGGATACTTTTTGAGGGAGATATTAATATTTAATTGATTTAATTAAATATTAATTATTTGGCATAATATTATGACGTAGGCGTTTTGACCTTAGGGGGTGCTCATTATGAAGGGGGCCGTTTTAATTATATTTTATAATTAAAAGTGTCTTTAGACTATGGAAAAATTAAAAGAGAAGAAAATCCAAATTTTTAATTAATGAAACCCTAATTAGGGAAAGCGTATTTTTCAAGAATATAAGGGATTTTCATTGGGAATCGTGCCATTCATGATTGAAGCCAATTTTTGCTAAGTATTTTCTTTGAAGATAGAGCCAAGGGTTCCAGTATTCGATTTGCATTGGAAAACGTGCAATCTTCAGTGTGTGCAATTCAGAGGTTGTGAAATATCAGCTGATCTATTGCCAGCCAGAGAGATAATTTCATACAGAGGTTATCACAGAGCTTCACAGAGGTTTATATCATCAGGGTTTTGTTCCGAAAATTATCCAAAAGGAGAGCATCAATATTGGCGCTTATTTTATCAAGAAAAAACAGGTTGTACAGTATTTATTGCTGTTGTACGGAATCTGTACGGTTATGTACCAGGACGTACAGTTTCAGAAAAGGGCATATTTTTTCTTCTGGGCAAAACGCCTTCTATTTGACCAGTCTGCCGATACCCAGTGGAGCGCCTATTCATCTAGCATCATCCTGGATCTTCAGAAGGAGGGAGAAAAGCTTATTTATTGCAGCCGTACCAGATCTAGGGTTTTTTTTCAGATTGCAGCAAATCAGGTTTTTGAGACAATATTTTATTTTATTTTTGTATGCATGACAAAGATCTTCTATTGTAATCATCTGGAATGAATAATAAGATCATAGATTAGACAGTTAAGAGAGTATACTGCTATTTACTTATTTATTTGAATTTATCTTGCAAAATCGCATTCTTCTTTTATTCATGCAAAAACACAAAAAAAATCAAAATACACAAAAACAGTCCAAAAAACATTCAGTTTCAGAAATCAGGGAAACAGGGGTTTCTACAATTGCTTAGAGGCAGCCCTGGCATTTAAAAAGCATTATTTCAAGGGTATTGTTGAAGTGGAAGACATACAAGGACCGAAACCCTTGGCAAACAGCCAGCAACAGCAGAATTTTTGCACTTATCTTTCTTCCAAATCAGGATTTGCAGCCATGGCTGAAAAGAACCGCAACCCTTCAACAGTAGCTACCTCTCTGGTATGACCAAAGAATGCTTTAGATAAGGCTTTTAAAAAGTTGGGAACTGTTAGGGAAGGCTGAATAATTCCCAAAATAACCATTGCTACCATTTCCCAAATGGTACAAACTTCCTTGGTAGTGGGCATAAGTTCATGACAAGTGGTTGCTAAGGGCATGAAAAAACAGAAAGTGGGTGAATTTTCTTCAAAATCTAAAGCCAAGGTGCTGCCCACACCTGAAACTCTTTCATGGGAGAGCCTGCCTGCCATATAATCCTGCACATGGTGGGCCAACAAGTCTAAAAACCATGAGTTGAAACTGGCACTAGGGAGAGCAAGGGTGGATAAAGTGTTGTAGATGTCCTATATCAGTGCAAGGGAATTTAAACCTCACTTAATAAAAATGGTCCACAGCTACAATTGGGACAGCCGGTGTTCTATGGTCTGCTATATGGATACTAAAGTCAAAATTACTTATGCAACAGAGGACTTCACATGGGTTTTTGGCTTCCCTTCGCATCCGTAAGCAAGCCGTCCAGTCATCCTTAGGTGAGCCAGGCCCAAAAGGACCATTTAGTACAGAACGTATGCTAGGTAGATTTAAGCCTAGAGGAGTTGAGCCGTATATGGGCCAAAGAACACTGGGGAGTCAAGAAAGAATATCTGGCTTCAGATGAGAGGTGCTGTGGCTTGGATGTGATTTAGAGTAGGTTGGTGGGTGCTACTCGATTTTTAAATATTGCTGTTTGGATGACAAACTATATGCTTGGCCTTAGGCGGGGTGAAATCTATAATTGGGGTGAACTCTTATTTGGGTGCATTCACAAATTTCTAGCCTTAAATTGTAAAGGGTTTCATATGACACAACATGCAATTGGACTTTTTCTGGATGCAGTTCATTCACGGTCACTATCAAAGGGAGATTTCACCTCTAGTAGTTGTTATGATTCCACTTGGCCATCCATGTTCTGATGGAATAAGCTTGCCATTCCTTTAGCTGCTAAGGACGATCACTTTGAATGTAAGGCAGCAATTAAGAAAAGAAAACAAATAATAGAGTTACCTACATCAAAAGAAGATGAAGAAGGGTTCGAAATAGAGGATGACGACGGAGACTATGATGGTTACAACGATGGGCTTCCAACACTACACAAATCCATCTTTTTGGAGTCTATCATGGTCAATTCCTCACTTATTGGGCATGATGGGCAGCAAGCAAAAGATCCTGAAATTGAGGATTGGTTAAATCATTGTGGGGCACTATTTAGTATGGATTCGAACATTCCCGTGAGCCCCGTGGCCTCACCCCCACTAGAGCAAGCTCCAAGAGCTACGGTTGCCATGTGCATTTCAGAAGCAGGACAATCTGAGTTAGACCCTCTTGAGTTTGATGATTAGGAGGCCATGTCGTTATTCCTTCTGAAACCCAATCTGACTAGCGCCTATGAGACTTTGGGTCAACTCTTGTGAGCTATGGGACCCATGCTTCACACACATCTGGATGTTCATGATGTTGTATGATAACTGGATGTAACTGGTGGGCCATCTAATCCGGGTGATCTTGGATGTTGTGAATCAAGTGCAAAAGTTTTTGAAGGAATATTGTCATCTAGAGTTCACTCAGATCTACATTAATCAAAATTGGCCGGAGGTCAACACTTTGTAGATGCATACACAATGGCTCCCCACTCGTGTTCCCTCTTTTGTCATGTCTCCCATGCAAAATATTTTAGAGTTCGTCATCACTCTTGAGGATGCCTTTCGGTATTAGTATTTGTTACTCCAGTCATGCATGTGCCAACATAGGAAATTGGAGGTGGAAAGGGACAATGCTACTTCCCAGCTTGTTGAGGTGCAATTGCTGTTGGCTGATAAACATGGCTGGTTCCACGAGCAGCTAAGCTAACAAACTCAACTTACATAGGCACATACACACAAGATTGCAGAGGTTGAACAACAACCTACTCAGGGGTAGGCCAAGTTTCAGTGGCTGTTTAGATGGTCAAACATGCCCATGAGCGTTAACTTATTTCCACCAAGCAATTGCAACACCATACTAGTGAAGTGTATGACCTTCGTGCAGAACTCCACCAGTTGAATTTGTGACATGTAGATCTTTTGGGATCTGTTCTAGCTGGTGTTTTTTCTGGCTCTCCTCTATTTCCTAGGACGTCTTCCTCTTCCCCTCGTCCTACTTCTTCATGAGGTGCTTTTCTATTGTTACTCGGAAAATACTCCGACTAATCTAAAGTTGGGGATTATGTAGTTCGTTGAATTGTTATTTACGAATAATTTTAGTTGGCATGTTTTGTTAGTCTTTTGTCGGCTTTGGGTTAGTTAGTAAAAGGTACCTTAGTCATGTCAATTGGGATGGCTGGGTTAACTGGCAACCAACTTGGTCTTTTCCTTTATGAAGCATTGTGAATGTTGGGAGAAGGGTGCTTATATCAGGTCCTCCTTGAACAAATTAATGTTCTGAAATTTATGATTAAGGAATACAAAGTTGCTAATTTGTGGACACTTGCACATGGTATATTCTAATTGTTGATGTTTATAGCAGTGGGAGATATTTTTCTTCATCAAATTCAAATAATATTAATGTTAAAATATCTCTGGCCGACTTGCTATTTTATTATTAAAAGTCGTATCCTTTGGTGAAGAGAGACGATCCTTCATGAAGAGACATCTCAATTTGTATATATACAAGGCATTTTCACCTCATTTGATAATCTGATTAAAGCAAGAAGAATTTGCACTTCAAGGAGGAGATCGATCACCTACAACAGATTGACATTTTGCATCAAGTAAATTATTATCAAGGAGAAACCATATTATTTGTATATTCGTGCCTAGGAAAGGCACTACCTTTCATTACTGTGAATCAGTCTTGTGCTTGGGCCATATTGTAAAGTAGATTTCTGCTCTTATTCCTAAAATATATAAGAGATATATTTTGCTGGGTTTTTCTCCCTAGAGGAGGGTTTTCCTAGGTTATCTGCTGTGTTCATTGCTTTGTGTTGTTGTAATTCTGCTTAATTCATTTTTGATCCTAAAAGTAACATGGTATCAGAGCGGGTTTAAGCAAGATCGTGATCAGATTTGAATAAGCAGCGAAGTTATTTACTCATCTTCTCATTCCAAGGGAGTCTATCCAAGCCTCGAAAATGGTGAACGGTCTCAAGGTTGAAGATAGACTTGACGGTGCATCAAACTTTACCTCTTGAAAATTCAGAGTCCTTATTGCACTAGAGGAAAATGATCTTCTGGAATTCGTGGAGAATGATGTGCCCGAACCAACCGATGATGCTGAGAAGACTCAATGGAGGAGGAATGGCACTAAGGCAAGAAAGATCTTGATAGATTCCCTGAAGGACCACCTTGTGCCTATCATATCTAAGTTGAAGACGGCCAAAGCCATGTTCGAGACTCTACAAGGCATGTATGAGATTAATAACACCAACAAAGCTCTTGCATTGAGGCAACAACTTCATCACATCAAAATGGCTAAAGGAGAATCTATCATCTCCTTCTTCATGAAGATCATTGAGTTGAAGGATCAACTATGTGCCATTGGAGATATGATCGAAAATCGAGATCTGGTTATGTTGGCTTTGAATGGCCTTCCTCAATCTTGGGAGCCCTTCATTCAAAGTATAAGTGGAAGATCCAAATTGCCCAAGTTTGATTGCCTTCATGCGGATTGTATTCAAGAGGAATCTAGGCTAGGGGCAAGAGGAAATGGGCGGAGTTCTATCAATGAAGAGAATCAGGTTCTTGCTGCTCAAACCTCAAAGAGGAAAGGAAGAGAAGGGAGAAAAGGAAATTTTAAGAGGAATAGAAACAGAAAATCAGATGCTGCTCATGAATCAAAGAAAGATCTCGCCCATATACAATGCTTCAGATGTGACAAGTATGGTCACTATGCGAGAGATTGTGCAACAAGACCAAAGCAACATGTTGCTATTGCAGATGTGGATGATGTCTCCCCTCAGAAGGAATCAAGAGATAATTCAATTGGATTTCTATTTATCTCAGCCCTATCAAGCAATGTCCCAACCAATAGCAGCACATGGTTGATTGATAGTGGCACGTCTCGTCACATTACAGGATATAGAGAGCATCTTTCAGAATCGGTGGAGAGAGAAACCAACCTTCAATTAATAATTGGAGATGATGCTTGCTACTCAATGAAAGGTGTTGGAGCCTCTTCTCTTCACTTAGATTTCGACATCTCTCTTCATTTGAGTGATGTCTTTTTCGTTCCAGGTATCAAGAGGAATCTTGTATCAATTTCAGCCTTGGAGGACAAAGGATATCAAGTTGCATTTTCTAAAGGAAAAGTTCTTGCTTGGCCAAAGAACTCTAGCATCAAGTCAGTGTGAGTGATTGGTGTTCGGCAAGAGAGTCTTTATAGACTTTCTATTCGTCCAGTTCAAGCATTAATGCATGATTCCACCAGTTTGTGTGAGCTATGGCATAGGAGACTTGCTCATCTTCACTTCAGAGCTCTTCCATCCATGGAGAAGATGGTCATTGGCCTTCCGAAGCTCAGTCAGGAGCATGATGATACTTGTAAAAGATGTGCATTGGGTAAGAATACTAAGGGTCCTTTTCATACTAGTGAAAGAAGATCAAAATGTATTATAGATCTTATTCATTCTGATTTGTGTGGCTCAATGTCTGTGGCATCCTTGAGTGGTTTTTGGTATTATGTAATTTTCATTGATGACTACTCTAGAAAGACTTAGATTTATTTTTTGAAGTCTAAGGAATCTGAAGAAGTGCTTGAAAAATTCAAAGAATTTAAGGCTCAAGTAGAAAATTTGTCCGGAAAAAGAATCAAGGTTCTAAGATCTGATAACGGAGGAGAATACACTTCTGGAGACTTCCGTCACTTCTGTATTGAGGTAGGGATTAAGAGGGAGTTTTGTGTTCCTTACAATCCACAACAAAACGGAGTTGCAGAAAGGAAGAATAGATCTATAGTTGAGGCAGCCATAGCAATGATCCATGATCAAGACTTGCAAATCTTCCTTTGGGTAAAAGCATCTAGAGCTTCAGTGTATGTTCAGAATCGGAGCCCTCATTGTATTTTGGAGAATATGACTCCTGAAGAAGCCTTCACAGGTGTGAAGCTTGAGGTTAGTCATTTGAGAATCTTTGGTTGTCTTGTTTATATGAATGTACCTAAAGATAAGAGAACTAAGTTAGAACCATCTGCAAGAAAGGAATATTTGTGGGTTACAGTGAATCATCAAAAGCCTACAGGGTCTACATTGCAAGACAGAAACAGATAGAGATCAGCAGGGATGTCTCTTTTAAAGAAGATGTTGCATTCAAAAGATCCAAAGGCTCATTCATGGAGATAGATAATGAAGACCAAGAGACTCCTCAGGGCATGGATGTTGATCATACCCCTGAGATTCAGAGGGAGTTTACTAAACCAGAAGATGCTATTGATCCAGTTGAGCCTTTGGAACTTACCGATGGGCCAAGAGATATTGTCATAGGTCGAAAGAGACCTCTATGGGCTAAGAAAATAATGTAGTTGCAGCTCCTAGAGGCACATTTAGAGAAAGCAAAGACCACAGAAGTTTCCAGGCTATGTAGCATTAATGAGTCATATCATTGAGTCTGAACCTTCCAACGTTGAGGAAGCATCCAGTCAGCAAGTATGGAGAGATGCTATGGGCCTATGGCTGAAGGATATCAATCTATCATCAAGAATGATGTTTGGGACATTGTACCAAGCCTTGAAGGAAAATCAATTGTATCTTCTAAATGGCTTTTTAAGATCAAGCATGCAGCTGATGGAAGTATTGAAAAGTACAAAGCTAGATTTGTGGCTAGAGGATTCTCTCAGAAAGAGGGAATAGATTATGAAGAAACTTTTGCTCCGGATGCTCGTTATACATCCATCAGAACTATTATTGCTATTGCAATAGCTAAGGGATGGAAGCAACATCAGATGGACGTGAAGACAACATTCCTTAATGGTGTAATTGAAGAAGTATACATTGAACAACCTGATGGTTTTTTTATTCATGGGAAGGAGTCTCATGTTTGTAAATTGAAGAAGGCCTTGTATGGTCTTAAACAGGGTCCTTGTGCTTGGTATGAGAGGATTGATCGATACTTGATAAGTTTGGGTTTCTCCAAGAATGATGCTGATTCAAATCTTTATTTCAAGATAGTTGATGGTGAGGCCTTAATCTTGGTTCTTTATGTTGATGATCTATTTCTCACTTGAGCAGAATATCTCATTATCAAATGCAATGAGTTAGGTTCTGAATTTGAGATGAAGGATCTAGGTTTTATGCATTACTTTCTAGGATTGGAAGTGTGGCAGAGATCCAATGAGAGTATTCTGAGTCAAGGAAAATACACCATAGACATCTTGAAGAGATTTGGGATGATGGATTGTAAATCCATGTCTACTCCGATGGAAACTAATTTGAAGAAGTTAAGTGAGTCTGCAACTAGTTTAGGGCTGGTAGATCCTACTATGTACAGGTAGCTGATTGGATCGTTGATGTATCTAGTCAATACTAGACCAGATATTTGCTATGCAGTGAGTGCTCTCAGTCAGTTCATGTGTGAACCTAGGCAGATTCATCTAATTGTAGCTAAGCATATCTTGAGATACTTGCGTGGCACAGTTGGATATGGCTTGAGATATACTTCCAGTACAGATCTAAATTTGCAAGGTTATTTTGATTCTGATTGGGTAGGGAGTGTAGCTGATTGGAAAAGGACCTCTGGATGTTTTAGCTTGAGGTCTGCAATGATTTTTTGGTGTAGCAGGTAACAGTCTTTAGTGGCACTAAGCACTGCAGAGGCATAATATATTGCAGCATGTGTTGTAGCTCGAGAAGTAGTGTGGCTTCGGAAGCTCCTTGCAGGATTGTTTGGAAAATCATTGGAGCCAATCATTATTCATCGTGACAATCAAAGCTGTGTGAAGCTATCTGTCAATCCAGTGTTTCATGACAGAACAAACATGTTGAGATGAAATATCATTACATTAGAGATATGGTATTGAGGAAAGCTATTCAATTGAGATACATTTGCATTGATGAGCAGACCGCTGATATTCTCACCAAACCTCTCTCTAGAGTGAAGTTTGTGCATTTTCGAGACAAGCTTGCAGTTGTGGAGAATGAAGCCCTTGCTGAGAGGAAGACTCAACATCAATAATCTCTTGTAACTTGAGATAATGCATCTTTCTCTGTGACAGAGAAATTTGAGGTGAAAGCCCTTGTTAATGCATCTTTCTTTGTGACAGAGAAATTGGAGGTGAAAGCCCTTGTTCCACCCTCTGGGAGTAGCCATGGTGGATGTCATGTTGAGTGACTCAATGACAACATTACGTTGGGAGACTCCGTGATGATTTCCTTGTACTTGTGTCTATCCATCCTTTGGGAGCAACAATGGTGGACGTCATGATGAGATGATGACATCACGTTGAGTGACTCTGTGATGGGCACTTGTGCACATGTTCTTTCTATACATGGGAGTAGCCATGATGGACGATATCACGTTGTGAACTCTTGTACATCTCTGAGACGAGGATTATTGGAAAAATACCTCCCTAGCTAAGAGGGAGTGTTAATGTTTAAAACAGTGGGAGATATTTTCTCCATCAAATTCAAATAATATTAATATTAAAACATCTCTGGCCGACTTGCTATTTTATTATTAAAAGTCGTATCCTTTGGTGAAGAGAGGCAACCCTTCATAAAGAGACATCTCAATGTGTATATATACAAGGCGTTTTCACCTCATTTGTTAATATGATTAAAGCAAGAAGAATTTGCACTTCAAGGAGGAGATCGATCACCTACAATAGATTGATATTTTGCATCAAGTAAATTATTATCAAGGAGAAACCATATTGTTTATATATTCGTGCCTAGGAAAGGCACTACCTTTCATTACTGTGAATCAGTCTTGTGCTTGGGCCATATTGTAAAGCATATTTCTGCTCTTATTCCTAAAATATATAAGAGATATATTTTGCTGGGTTTTTCTCCCTAGAGGAGGGTTTTCCTAGGGTATCGACTGTGCTCATTGTTCTTTGTTGTTGTAATTCTGCTTAATTCATTTTTGATCCCAAAACTAACACTAATAATCCTATTCTATGTTGTTCTAGTCTAGTATCTTAGTAGACTTTATCTATACTACAATTTTTTGGGTAAAGAACTATTGTGCATACTGACCCCAAACCTCCTCAATATTTGCAAGCACAAAATAAATTGTAGCAAGCAAGACACTACAAATGGATGGGATTTTTTCAACAATTCCATTTGGTGATCAAGTACAAGAAGGGCAGCAAAAATGGAATGGCAGATATATCATCTAGTTTACGAATAAAACAAGTTTCAACTTTGGAAATAATCTCGCAATTTGAGCTTTTTATGAAAGAGGCTTATGAGGAAGCATATGCACAAGATGTAGACTTTGGGGAGACATTCCAGCAATTGTAGGCCAAGAAAGTTGATAATGAAGGCAAGGATGGGTGCTACCTCAAGAATGTGCTACTCTACAAGTGGGATAAGCTATGTGTGCCAAAGGAGGAAAGACTTCTCTTGATAAGGGAAGCACATACTTTAAAGATCTTAGGGCACTTTGGTGTAAGACCATGACTCATTTGCAAAGGTATGTGCATTGGCTCAATATGCAAGAAGAAGTGTGTAATTTAATTCCAAGATCTAAGTTATGTTGTACAAGCAAGCCTAAGGTTAGGAAAGAAGCATTGTACATGCCATTGCGTATACCTACCAGACCATGGGAAAGCATTTCTATGGATTTTGTAGGAGGATCACCAATGTCCAAGCATGGCCATGACTATCTATATGTTGTTGTAGAAAGGTTTAGAAAAATGTGTTTTTTGATTGCATATAAAAAAACAATGAAAGGGCATGAAGTAGCTGAACATTATTTTGTTTAATGTTTGGGTGCATTTGGGTTACCTAAGTCCATTGTTATAGACACAGATTCCAAATTCGTGGGGAAGTTTTGGACTACCTTGTGGGTCAAGATGGATAGAAAGCTACAATGAAGCACAAATTTACATCCACAAACCGATGGACATATGGAAGTTGTCAACAGGTGTTTGGTGCAACTAAGAAGAGGTTATAACAAGTAGCATCCAAGGACTTGGGATGAGTCTTTGGCATACATTCAACACTCATACAACAATGCAGTATATACATCCACTAAGAAGTCAATATTTGAAGCATGTTTGGGCTATTTGCCAACTAATCCTCTTGATGTTGCAAGGGAACAACATGCAGGGGTAGAAAGACAAGATTAAGAGGCGACAAGGGCAAAAAAGTTCATTGAGAGGATTAGACAAATCCATCTCAAAGTGAAGGATTGTTTTGAGAAGTCTCAATCCAAGTACAATGCTAGACATGTCTAACACAGGGAAGAGCACACACTCAAAGCTGGTGATAAGGTACATCTATACTTGAGCCATGAAAGACTTCAAGGACAAGTTAGGAAGCTCAAGCCTCTAAGATATGGCCCATTTGCCATCTTGGAGCGGATTGGAGAAAATGCTTTCAGGGTTGATCTATCCTTATAGTTGAGAATGTATTTATTTGAAAATTGTCAGAATTTACACTTGTATGAACCATCCATGTTAGATGACGAGGAGGAGAACAATTATTACCATCTATAGAAGACTTGGTTGTGGACGCACAAGGAGAGTTGGAGGAGGATGTAGTGTTGCAATGGAAAGTCAGAGAAACTCGTAGGGGACCACAAGAGTCTTGGTAGGTTGGCCTCAAGGGGCAGACACCAAGGCGAGCAAGATGGTGCTCCAAGGAGAAATTGGAAGAGTTGTTTCCACAATTCCCCCACTTAGTTTTTTTTGGACCAAAAGCCTCTTAGAAAGGGAGGTATGATCCAAAAAACAATCCATCCATTATACATCAAGAGCAAAACCTAGCTTCAATCATTAGCATAGCTTCAGAGGGAGAATTCGAAACTTGGTTACGAAACTATCGCTTCAGGCAGACAACAATTACATAACCATTGGTTCCTGTAGAAATAGTTGTATTGCGTTAACCATAAAGGTATTGTAAAGACCAAAAAGGTGTCTCTTGAGATTCTAAGACGATTGGAGATCCTTTAGTGCACGAAAGGACATCTATGAGGAGGATAAGAAGAAGGCATACCTACAAAGAAGACATCGGTGAACAAAGTTGGTGTTAAGTTGTTTGTAGGAAGGATTGGAGAAAGTAACAATTAGAGCAAGCTAAGTGAGCAAGATGGTAGTATGTTGTACTTGTTCTAATATTCTCATTGTAATCTGTCTTTGGTCATAAGAAGATATGAAGCAATGCAATTGCCTCTTCCAACTAGCTTTTCCCCATCTTGGGGTTTTCTAGACAAAAATCTCTGTCTTTGTGTCTCCGTGTTTTATGTGGTTTTGTTCATGTTTAGTTTGGAAGTGCTTCTTATCTTCCAACAACACATTGTGTTAATTCTATTCCATTTTGAAGTAAATTCAAAGTAGAACAACAAATTGTAATTTGGTGAATTCTAGCAAGACTCAGACTTGAGAGAGTTTATGGATTAGAAGGCTTGTTCGAACTTGTATTAGACAAGTGACCAACATCCCCATCAACCACTATGAAAGAGCTAACACAAGATATGGTAATATCCATGAAAGAATTGCTTGACTAAGTGGACCTAGGTGGATGATTTGAAGGAGTATAGAGAACATCTTCCAGTGACTCTCCTAATACCCTTGGCCGATGGTCCTCTAGCAGTAGAGAGGAAGATAGTAATATGTGTTTGACTAGATCTTCTCGAATGTTGGAGAGGAGAAGTAGACCCTCTATGTTGAGGAAAGGGTCTTTCATGAACAATACAAGATGAGGAGGGAGGAGGTACCCTAATAATATCTTGTAGAGAGAGGAACATTATTATTGATCATTTGTATAGGTAATTGTAGCATTTGAAAATGGGTTAACACCACCAATTTTTGGAATAGGTTGGACAAATAAGGTAATTAGTTTGGTAGTCCTCGAACTCCCCTGCAAAGCTAGGCGCTTAAAGGTGATTGCTAGGAGACGAGCACTTTTGGTCAAGATAGCAAAGGAAGGTAGGAAGCGATCCACTTGAATCTGTATACAAGCAATAATTTCTCCTTCTGATCTTGTAGTAGATGGGACATGTACTAATAAAGTAGTTTGTCTTGACCCCCAAAGAGTTCAAAGGCAGCAAATTAAATCTCTTCAGGGAGTGTGGTGGTTTGTCTCCAATCGCTAGTGATGAGAATGACCTTGCTATTGGTCAAGTGGAGTCTTGAGGCCATGAGTCCTATGGCACTAAATATATTTAGGACTGATAATGATGCCATCAACAATTAGAATGAAATGCTCTATATAGAAAATTATTTTAGTGCTGATTGGTTGTGGGGCAGAGATCCAAATGACTTGAATATATTGTTGATATATGTCCTCCGTGACTGCTTAAACGATCATCCGTTTTTTGGGAAGGAGGCAAGGAGGAGCATTTAAAGAGTAACTAAAGGTAGGATGCTAGACAATGGAAATGGCAATAAAATGGAGAAGCAAACTAGTATTTGACTATCAACACTGCCGCCGTCCATGGGTAGTCGAGTAGTAAACCATCTTTGAAGCACAAAGGGATAAATATGGGTAGCTCTCAATTTGTGCCCAGTTAGTAGGCCATAAGCCTAAGCCTGATATTTCAGACCCAAGGCATTTTGGGTTTTATGATATTATCAAAGAGTTGCATCTTCGTAGATCTTAGAATTGCAACTGAAAGCAACTACACTCCAAAATAGAAAGGGAGATATCCTTTACAAAACTGTGATTGAGGAGCAGGTTTAAGATTAAAAGACGGACCTATAAACTGAACCCCCAATTAAGTGTAAGCTATGGTAATTTCCATAGGTTCTCGTGTAGGAGAGTTGGAACTTGGAGAGAGAAATTTTGGAGATATTGAAGATTATATCTTAGTTTTACTAAGGTTAATAACTATTTGAAGAAGTTCAAAAAATGGGGCTTAGAGTGCAGAAAAGAGAATATGAAACCATCACATACACAAAAAGGACAATATTGCTAATAAAAACTTAAAACATAATTTTATTCATGTCATAGCTTTGTTCAAAGTAGATCTTTGAGATGATGTGGAATTGTCAAAGCTCTCTCTCCCGATCTTACAACACATTTGTGTACAAATTATGTGATATAGGAACTAAATAAACATAAGGGGAAGATTAAACAATTTATCTTCTAGCTGTTACCAAAGAGGTGGCTCCATGTAGCAATTGTTTGCAGCAATGTGCATAGTTGGCTCTAACGCTTATGGGGTACTGCCCCTCGACCTCGCCGCACCCAACACAACATAGAAGACAAATAGGTTGGCAACAATGCATGCAAAGAAGTCCCTTTTGTTGAGCTGCTGCTTTGATCACCTAGCTATTTTCATGTTGAGAAAAATGTGTTGTAGCTCCTCCTCCATTGCTACACCTATTCTCCTATCATTGTGCCCGTGGCCGAGTATCATAGGAATATGTTAGAGGACATCTTCCATTGCTTGGCTTCTTTTAATGTCCATCTCTGTTAAATGGGAGGCAAAGTGCTGTCTTGCTCACCCTCGTATGGCTTTTGTCAAATCTAGAGTTTGTCTATCCTTGCATCTAGTCTTCTAATGTAGTTAAATTTTCTACTTTCCATGGGAGATTTATGGAAGAAAATGATATTACTGTTGTCAACCTGGAGTTGCACCCTGATCGAAGACGTGCTGAAATGGTTAATCCTCGCTCTTGTTGAAACAATGGGATTTTCTCACGAGGGTGGGTGCCTCAATGGTGAGAAGAACCTCCAAAGAAGGTTGGTTCCTATAAGATGTATCAGTGATGATTTCAACTTCTACACTACAAACTGCTTGGGGAAAAGGGGAGAAAGAACTTGAAAGGAAATCCCAGCTAAAGCGGTGATACACCTAATTTGCTTGATCCACTCAAATAGAGCTTCTGAGAACACTGATTTAGACAAGAAAGAGGCAAAACTTCAACTCCAATTAATCAATACACAAGTATTTCACGAAAAGGTTTTGTCTAATGACCTAAGCTTGAGGGAAACGTAGAAATAGGCCTGATTGAAGGCACTAACAGTGACTAATATCCACTATAAACTCAGCAAAAAACAATCCAACACAGAATATGGCCTGCATAAATGATCAGCTAGTAACTAGGTACAAATCCAGATTTGACAAGAAAAAAATTCTATCACTTAGGCAAATCTATAATAAAAGTACACTATACTAGCTGCTGAAAATTGAAAAAACAGTCCTCTTCTTATTGATTCTGAAAAAGGTTACAGCACAAACTTTGGCAAAAGATTGTCTTGCCAAATGAGAGAATTTTTTACAAGGCTGAAAAACCATTAATACATAAAATTACAAAAAGCTAAGAGATTGACGTTGGAAAATAAAGAGGGAGTAAATTCAATCCAACTCAGCGTTTACAAAAGTCTATTTTTGTCTTGCATGAAAATTCCTTGCGTTGAAATGGACAGTGGGCTCAAACATTTAACTTTGCTTATGCATGCTCGACTGAGCCATGTCTAAAATTAGAGACTAGCTCTTTGGCCTTTGAAAGTGGACGGCTGGGCGTTTGAAGGTCAAACCTCTCTTTGCATGGAAATCGACGCCCACCTTTAAATTTGGCTTCTTCATCTTGAGCTGTTTGAAAGCTGAGCTGGACGTTTGGGGACACGAGCAGGAACGTTTGGAGGGTTGAGTTGGATGACTAGTCAACTGAAGATTAACAATCTGCCAAAAATAGCCCTTGTTCGCATGTATTTTCTCCTATTTTGGTCTGCCTGTTCGTGTCTATTTTTGGCGGGATTCTATTTTTTGACCCTTTTCGTCGACTTTACCTTGGTCTTTTCATTTCTTGCGAACTTTATGTTATGTGGATTTTATCTCCTTGGTCTTATTTTTTTCGGATCTTTCATTTCCTGCCCAAGTCCAATTATTCCTTCGGAATTCTATCTCCCGTTGACCTTTTTTTCCTCTTGACTTCTCTTTGGTTTATTATTTTCCTTTCACCTTTCTTGTTTGCATTTTTCCTGAAAGAATCCTTTGGACAAAAAGTCCGAAGGAATTCCTTCTTTATTTTCTTTCTTTTTTTTGTTTATATTTCTTCCGTTTTTTTGAAGGGCACCCAGGCTTTTTGGAGGGCACCCGGGCTTCTTGAAGGGCACCTCTGAAGTCTTCCCGAAGGGCAGGTGCCCTTCAGGACTTTTCCTTTTGCCTCCTTTCGAAGGGCAAGTGCCCTTCGGAATCTCTAAAATGGTCTTTCCTGAAGGGTACTTACCCTTCCGGACTTTCGCTTGCACCTTTGCCCTTCGGGATTTTTGCCTTGATCCTTTTCTGCCAAGTGAATCTCCCGCGGCTCTTCTAAGTGAACCTTCCCGAATGGTGTGTACCCTTCGGGACTTTTGCAGTTGTCCTCTCCGAAGGGCAATTGCCATTCGGCACCCTGCAAAGTGTACCCTCGGGCAAAAAGTCAAGAACTTTCCCGAAGGGTATGTACCCTTCGGGACTTCTGATAATAGTTGTTTTCCTTCGTGGACCTAGCCCCTCGGTTAATTCACTTGTCATATTCCCGAAGGGCAAGAACCCTTCAGGATTCTTCTAAAGGTCCCTTTGCTGCCTATGCCTATTTCCGTCGGACAAAAAGTCCGAAGGAAAGAAACTTTGATAGTATACCCTGGGAAATTTGGAGCCCTTCGGAAAAACTGTGCCCGAATTCTTTCTGCGGATTCCTGTCAACTGATTTTCTTTGGACAAAAAGTCCAAAGGAAATAAACTTTGTAATATCCATAGTCATTTTTTCTAGGCTTTTACACAGTCCTCTGAGAGCTCTTTCTTTCGGACAAAAAGTCCGAAGAAATACTCTTCCTCTTACAACCTCGAAAAAATATTTGTTTAGACAAAATAAATGAACATACAACTTGTATGTCTTGGCTTTTGGTTGCGCATGATGCTTAGAAGAGGAGAAAAACCCTTTCAAACTGCTGTAGATGACGTTTTTAGAAGGAGAAAAACCCTCTTAAAACTGCTGCATGTGTCCTCCTTTTGAACAAATTGTATGCTCTATATGATGGTTGTAGGAGTCCATCAGAATTTACATGGCCGTAGGAGACCTTTTCGTCATCATTTGCATGGTTGTATTTGTACATTGCATTGGCTGTAATCAAGAAAGCTCCTTGGAAACCTCTGAATGACTAAACTTCACCTGGCTGTAGATGGCCACTTGGGTGGCTCTAAATGCATATTTATGGACCCCAAAACTGATCTATAAGACAAAGTTGGCACCATAGCAAAGTTTCGAATAGTAGGGGTGACAATTTGCCCTATGGGGGTAAAATTTTCAACAATTACAATATCCCTCTGTTAGCCACCTAATTGGGACTAATACTAACAAAAAATTTACTTCCTTTTTATTTACACCAGATAAGTTAGTAAACCTTCGTCTCTCACCCAAAATCATGAGAGGCCCTCCTCCTTGATATCTACTTGCATCATGTTCATCTCTTTTTCTAATGCTTGCTTTTGAGCAAAAATGTCCCCGTGTTTGGCACTCTTGTGCTGATCTCAACTACTTGCTCTTTTGATTAGGGCTCCCTTCAGACCACTGCTTACTTATTAGCTCCTCTAAATATATATTTTGGAGCCACATTAGCTCAAAATGGAAGTTTTGAGCAGTGTTATGGGGGGACACATCTCTTGGATTTTTGTGACGCCATGGACATTTTGGGGACTTGGGGACTTGGATGGGATGTCTCCAATTTTTTTTTTTCAAAATATTTCTAAAAACAAATTCTGTTGCCTTTACTTCAAAACAGACCAGCCCAGCCCTCGAAAACAAAAACAAACAAAGAAAAAAAAACTGTTATTTTTACAAAAACATTGAACTCTGATCCCGAAAGTACCCTTTAAAATATTTAAATAAATTTTGAACTTTACACCCATAAATTTCATAGAATAAAGCTAAATTATTTAAATATTAATTTATATATATTATTTTAGTAGCCGTACCCCCGTGGTCCCCAAAATCTGGGAAATGGTTTGCTGTCCCAGAAACGCTGTCCCCGAGACTTAGGTAACTATGGTTTTGAGGCTGCTGCAAGCTGCTAATAACAAGTGACATTGACAAGTGTCCCAACTTTGCACCTTGGATAATTACAGTTTCAAGCCATTATTATCATTAAAAAAAAAGGCACCTATCTAGGCTGGCCATACCTATGGTTATTTCCCATCATTTTTCCCTCTGTGGGATGGATATAAATCAGCTAAGCTTGCTTTGGGAAACCTCTTATATGAAAGATCTCACTATACAGGAAACAATTCCCTCCTCATGTAGACTCAAAATGGCATTGTAGTTACTACAAACCACCCACAACTTCCCCTCATAGGACTGATGATGATCTAAAATATGCATCTAGTTTACTAGGAATGTTGTCTAGTTCGTATCCATTATACTTAGTTATGTAATTCATGTATGTAAAACACTATGTAAGACACTTCGTCAAGTTTGTTCATGTAAGGTGAACTATTCAGTTTAACTTGCAGTGGCAGAATCAGTGTTGGGATGCCCTAGACATTCTTGTATTGATGAAGTCAACAACTCGCAACCTTTTAATCTGAGGGTTTCTTCAAAGATGATGAAACCACCAGTAAACATAGGTGGCAACTACGTAACCGCTGGTATTTGCAAGAGGCGGTTGCGTAGCCACTCGTGTTTGCAGGTGGTAGTTGTGAAACCACCCCAACAGTTTCACCGCCGGTCTACTTAGAGTTGCTGTTTCGCAACCAATCAAACCACAGGTAGAGGAGTAGTTGCAAACTCTTTCTCTTCTTGGTGATGGTTCACTTGAAGTCTTTGGTAGGTTCTCAGGTAGAAGGGCATAAATACAACTTCTGTGGAAGGCAAATGACATTAGAGAAGTCTGTGAGATGTCTTGAAGCTGGATTCACATTGTAGTTTGCAAGTTTGGGTCCTTGTTCATGTTGTCTTATTGTTTTCTAGTTGTGAGTGGTTGTTCCAGTTGTGTTGGATCACTGTGAAGTATCCAAGAAGTGCAAAACAGTCATGTGTGCAAGCTTTGGATAGTGTAGTAATGAAAGCTATGTCCATGAAGGCCATGTTTGGTAGCAACTTGTACAATTGTTGAATTATAGAACGGAAGAGGAGAGCAATTTGCCTCACCCACTGGAGTTTTTTTCACACTGGGTTTCTCTAGGTCATATAGTTTGTTCATCTTATGCTTTGTGTTATTTTATGCTTGCTTCTTATGTTCAATATATTGACATTTCATTTTCTGCACTTGTTTATCTCTATTTTAGCAATGGAAGTAGTCCAAAACAAATATCTATCAATCATATTTTAATCTAGGAGTGTAGGATTCGTATTGGTGAAGCTTAGTGGGAAATATCCACCTAGTTTACAGATCAGATTGGTATCAGGGTTGTTTTTAGTATCAATTTTAGTCATTTCGTGTGGTTTTGTGTGTTTGTGACTACATTGCAGTAAATGCCTATCACTAAAGCAAGTAGTGCTAATGGTCAAGATATCCTAGTTCCCTTTGAAGAAGACATTTCCACAAGGAAGTGGAAGCAGGAGATCCAAAGTATGATTTGTTTTGATGAAAAAGATGCCAATACAACATAATAATGATTTCATAAGCTTGAAGGAGGATTGGCTAGCATCTCTATTTCTATGAGCAAGCTTGATCGGTCAGAGTCCATCATGGGGATTCTCATGGAGAAGCTTTGTGTTTCTATGGAACAATAGTGCCTTGTTGACCAAGCTCCACCTCTATTCAATGTTGAGGAAAAACTAGATATTCAACTATATGGCAGAGATGTGAATGCGAAGGGTTGAGACCATTGGCTAGCCCCAAATAGAGGTACATTTCAGTTGGCATCAAATCAGTGAGAGTCACCAAATTTCTTTTGCAATGTTAAAATTAACCAATCATGCTTTAACTTGGTTTGAAAGTTATGCTCATACCTTCGTCGTTAAAAAGCTTACTTCTCTTACTAAGTGGGATGATTTTAAGATGCTAATCAAGAAGCAATTTTATTCTATTTGTTATGACGAAGATAGGCCTATGTACTGACAATATCTTATTCAAAAGCAAGACCAAAGCATGACACAAGTGAGTTCCACAAGAAGGCTGTCCAATTGGGCAAAAATATAGCGGTCTGTGACATCTTGATGAAGTATGTTGGTGGACTCCATAGCCATTTGAGGAGCCCTGTCCACTTGGCCAAGCCTACGGATGTAGATGAACCCTATTCTCAAACTCACTACTTAGAGATGGACAAGAAGAAGAAGGCTCCATCTACCTCTCAAAGCATTCCAAAGCAACAAGGTGGTTCGAAGCATAAGGGTAAATGAAAAGATTAGCGTAATGCTATTTTTGTTTCCAAGAAGGATACTAAAAGACATTGTGGGCATTGTGATGTTGATAGTCATTTCAAGGAAAATTGTTGGATGTTACATTTAGAATTGCATCCGTTCAAGAACAAGAAGAAAAATAAGTCCATGCCCTTTCTCAAAGGTGAAGACATGGGTTGCAGTTTCGATGTGAATGAGACTTTTTGTTGTACCTTTGTCAATAGAGAGGTATGTTTGGGTAGTGCTCAAGAGTGAACTTTCTATGCGTTTCCATATTAAAATTCAGATGAAGAAAACACAAGTGGATGCTTTTTTTGGTACTTGTTCACAAGCAAATTTGATAACCAAGGAGCTAGTAAACAAATTCGGGATAGAGACTTACAATCATCCAAGCCCATATGCTTTGGGACGGGTGAAGAAAGGTGTAGACATAAGGTGACCAAGCAATATAAAATAAAGTTTGGTATTAATGCACATTTACTTGATGAAGTTATAGTGGATGTAATGCCTTTTGATGTTTGTGGTGTGTTTTGACAACTTTTATTTGTATATCTGGGATGCTATCTTCATGAGGAGAGCAAATCAATACCGTTTTGTAAAGGATGGCAAGATCTACATCATTATAGCCTACAAAGGTGATTCTAAAATCTCTTTGGTAAGTGCCTTTCAAGCATTGCTTATAAATGCAAGTGGGAAGTTTGATTTACTTCTTTTAAGATATATTCAGAATAAAGAAGTGGTTGCACATAAAACTTCTTGTAGCTTGGTTATTAGCAAAGAGTAGAAGCATATGGGAGAGTTGGCGCAATATTTCATGAGCCCATGGGGTTGCCATTGGCGAGGCCTTTTGAGCATGAAATTGAGTTGCTACTGGACAATTTGTTTCCAATTCTCAGGTTGTATTGGCTGTCCTTGAAGGATGCCAATGATGTAAAACAACAGTTATAGTCTTTATTTAATTAAGATGTAATTCGTCCTAGTACTTCTCCATGTGGTTATCTTATTGTTTTAGTGCCTAAGAAAGGTGGTTCATTGAGAATGTGTGTTGATTATAGAGCACTTAACAAAATAACAATCAAGAATAGGTACCCTCTTACACGGATTGATAAGTTTATAAATGCAAGTGGGAAGTTTGCTTTACTTCCTTTGAGAGATATTCAAGATAAAAGTGGTTGCACATAAAACTTCTTATAGCATGATTACTAACAAAGAGCAGAAGCGTATGAAAGAGTGGGTGCAATAGTTTAAGGAAGTCTTTTATGAGCCCACGAGATTGCCACTGGTGAGGCCTATTGAGCACGAAATTCAGTTTCTACTAGACAATCCACTTCCAAATCTCAAGTTGTATAGGCAATCATTGAAGGATGCCAAAAAGGTAAAACAACAATTACAGTGTTTAATTAATCAAGATGTAATCCATCCTAGTATTTCTTCGTATGGTTCTATTGGAAATATTGTCATTGATGTCAAAGGTCTAGCATTATTGGTGAGAAAGGCCCTATTGCATTTAATGGTGTTTTTAATATTCATATCTTGGCTAATGTGTGTTAATATTTATTTAATATTAATGAATATATTTTTGGTTGTATATAAGTCAAAAGAGGGCCCATGGAGAAGTCAAAGAGTCACGAGGTAAAAGACGAAAGAGGAATGTGACACATTTTCTCATGAAGAGTCATCTTGAGGAATTTCAAGAGTCACCATATGAAGACAAAGGAGGGTATGACGCGTTTTTCCATGAAGGGACACTTTGAGGAATACAAAATGTCACCAAGATAAAGACAAAAAAGGAAATGATGCTTTTGCTTATGAAGGGTCATCATATGACTTTTCAAATGCAAGGATATGAAGGGTCATGCAAGTTTGGTGTCATTTTTCATGAGGATTGAAGGGTCACAAAGTGTGAATGCCAAAGGTCATTTGGAAAACTATAAATAAAGGCTTGAGAAGCCATTGCATGGTTTGTATTTGTTTTCGAAGAGAGAAAAGAAGGAGATATTGTAGAGTTCTATCATTTGTTGAGTAAGCAACATTGAGAGATAGTTGTTTTATACACAAGAGGGGTTGTTGATCTTGTGGGTTGGTGCTCACAAATCTTTGCAAGGGGTTGGTGCTTCTGCAAGTTGGTGCTTGCGAACTTTGTAATTTGAGTTGGTGCTCATTCATATACTTGAGATTGTTCTTTGTGGTTTTTCCCACTTTGGGTTTTCACGTAAAAATCTGGTGTCTCTTTCTCTCTCTTGTGTGGTGCATATTATTGTTTCAGTTTTATTGCATATCTTGAATGTGTGGTTGAGTGGTTAAAGAAAAAGAATTTGATTAAAAAATAAGATATATAATATACTGATTCATCCCCCTTCTCAGTATATTTCATGTTTAACAGGTTCTCCTATTGTTTTAGTACTTAAGAAAGATGGTTCATGGAGAATGTGTTTTGATTATAGAGCACTTAACAAAATAACAATCAAGAATAGGTACCCTTTTCCACGGATTGATGATCTTCTAAATCAACTTCAACATGCCAATTTTTTTGTAAAGCTGGATTTGAAATTCGGGTATTACTAAGTGAGGATTAAAAAAAAAAATTTGAAAAACAACATTCAAGACAAGGCAAGGGTTGTATGAATGGTTAGTTCTACCTTTTGGGCTGTGCAATGCATTGTCAACCTTCATGCATTTGGAGGTAACAAGGCCATTTATTGATTCCTTTGTGATTGTGCATTTGGATAATTTTCTTGGTTTCAACAGAAATTTTGATGAACATATTGATCATTTAAAAAAAGTTTTGAAGGAGAACAAGTTAGTGTTGAATGAGAAGAAATTTGAGTATGCTCAACAATCATTTGTCTACTTAGGGCATGTGGTTGGAGATGGGGAATTGAGGATTGATCCTTCAAAGCTACAGGCTATCATGAATAGGCCAAAGTTTTCCAATGTGCCCGAAACAAGAAGGTTTGTAGGTGTAGTTCAATATTTGAGGAAATTCATCAAGAATTTCTCTTCCATAGTCGCACCTTTGCATGCCATTATAGTAGGTGGTAAGACTTTTAATTGGTGTAAGAAGCAACAAAATGCCTTTGATTTGTTCAAACACAAGATTAGCCATGCTCTGGTAGTAGCTTTGCCTAACTTGCAGCTACCTTTTAAGGTGAAAACAAATGCTACTGACTATGTTATGGGGGATCTCCTACTACAAGGAGGTAAACCTGTATGTTACCATTCATAGTTTTTTTTATAGATGCTTTCGGCCGGAGCTACAATTGGATCTGGGGCACAACAGGGGCCCAATTCTTGAAAAACAAAAAGAGCCAAGAAATCCAGCTAGGGTCGAGCTATAACCTATTAACAAAAGCACTAAAAACAAAAGAGGAAACTCCTGAGTAGAGAACCCTACAAGGCTTCCAAAACCAAACAAAACACAATCCCAAGGAAAAAATATTGTTGAAGATATAAGCAATCAACAAGTAAACAAGGGAATAAAAGACACACTAACACCTCAATCCCTGAACAAAAGGAGAATCCAAAGGAGGGGCCCTCATCACTAAGTGGCCAGAGTTACCCTTCCCTTGCTACAAAGAAAAGCTTCCATAGTCCATTGAGTACCTCCATCAATGGAGCTCAGAGCATCCAGTTGCAGCCGTTTTGCTTTTGATTTTCTGCCTCTTCTGATTTTTTTACCATAATTCAGTTTTGAGAGCAACCATTTGCGCTTGGAGATTGTCAAGATCTCTTTTGAGCCGAATTGATCCTCATCTTCTAGAAAAGAGGCATCTTCTTCTTGCAAATAAGCTTCTTCCTCTGGATGCAAAAAAACCCCACTTTGAGGCTGACCTAGCTTGCTTTTTTTAGCTGAAGATACCCTGTTCAAAGAGAAATGACCGTCCCTAGTCTAAAAATTAACAACCTCCTCGCCGATGTGAGTAGGTTGCTTAGAGTTATCCTCAAGAACTTTCTGCTACGTTTTTGAGACCAAACCTCTCTATAGGAAATTCTTCTCTGTCAAAGGTTTCCAGGGAAGACACCATCCAAACACCAGGCGTAGAAACACTGAGATTTACTTCACCAGCTAAACCACAAGACCCCATGACCGGTTCAAAAATCGATCCACTCTGAAGATCTTTACCCTGACCTGGGGAATGGCAACAAGAGGCAATGAGTTGATGAAGGCTGTGTACTAAATCTGAGTTAGAACAACCAATTTTTTTAACCCATTTCATTAAAAGAGGTGAACCCCCTTGAATTTTTCGAGGACACTGCCACTTTATAAACAACCTGGTTGCACTTGAAGCATCTGTATGGTAATCCTTCAAAATTGATAATTTGCGTCCATGCACCATGAGACGACAAAATTTTGATGGAATGGCTTGGAGAAATCAGCCATGACACAAACCCTTACGAAACTTTGCTAAGCATCTGAGTCCTTTATAAATTTTCACAAAATCACCTAGCTTTTCAACCAATTGTTGCAACAGGCTTGGATTTCTCATAGGCAAAGGAAGATTATACAATCTGACTCAGATAAGAGCCTTCGAGATTATAGAGTCTGAAGGGTCAAACAAGGGGGCCTAAGGGCGAACGTACACTTTGCGTTTTCCAAAAAACCAGGTACCATTCTTCCATACAAAGGCCAGCTCCACTAACTGGGAAATAATCAAGAAGAAGCCATTCGGCAATAAGGAGAAATAAGGCTTTGAAAGATTCGGCCAAATCGTTTTTGACTACTTACAATGCTCTTCCCAGGGGGAAGGCTTCCCCAAACACCTGCAAATAAGGGCTTTACAACCAGACTCCTTGTCAAGGGCTCAGAGATCCTCAACCGGGGTTTCATTGGAGAAAACCAAAGGAATGTCCCCTCTAAAAGCTGACTGAAAATCCAGTTGCACCTCCCCTCCCAACCTGTTCTTCGGCTCGCAACGGGCACAATAGAAGTCTCAGGGAGCCTATCCTTTATCACACCGCCCTTGTTTAAAAAAACAGCTTGAATGGAACTCCACTGAATCAGGAGCGGAGAGACTAGGGTTTTTACAAATGATTTGTGCTTTGTAGAAGTTGTTGCTGTTGTGGAAAGGGTTTGAAATATTCAAGTAGTTTGAGAAAACAATGTTTCCACCCTTCGATGCCCTTACAGAGGGTGCTTCTACACCACTAAGCCCTAAGCCTCCTCTCCCTAAGCCTCGCCCTGAACTCCCACTCTTCTCTTCGCCATCTTGTGCAACAACACTCAGCTCCAACCCTCTATTCAAAAGCATGTGCCTTGTTCTTGAAGCCATTCGCGGCTAAACTCTTCGCTTCCTCGCTCACCGTCATCGCTTCTCCTTGCTTCCGCACCATTATTTTTCCCCAAATCCTTACCATTCATAGTTATTTCACGGTGCAATTTTGAATTATTGTACATACGATAAATAACTATATGCTCTTGTTCAAGCAGTCAATAAATGGAAACACTCTCGTATGGCTAAGGAAACTATTCTCCACATGTATCACCACCCTCTCCAATATTTGCAAGCACAAAACAAACTTCAAGTAGCTAGACACTATAGGTGGATGGGAGTTTTGCAACAATTTCATTTGATTATCAAATATAAGAAAGGTGTGACTAACAAACTAGCTGATATGTTATCTAGACCTCCTTTATGTTCATCCATGGGCACCTTAATTCATCTCGAGCCTTTTATGTGCGAGTCTTGTGTAGAAGGATATGAGCTTGATGTAGATTTTGGGGAGCCATTTCTTCAAACAAAGAGGTTTCAAGGTGAAGGATTTGAGCCCAAAGTCGATTATTACCTTCAAGATAGGTTGCTCTACAAGTTGGGTAAGATTTATGTGTCTGAGGTGGGAAGAGTTTAGCTAATAAAGGAAGCACATACGTCAAAAGTTGCAGGGCATTTTAGTGTTACAAAGACTGTTGCACATTTGTAGAGTTATGCTTATTGGCCTAATATACAGTCTAATGTTGCCAAGTTCATAAGGGGATGTGTGTTATGTAGTATAAGCAAGCTTAGAAACATGAAGTTGGGTTTGTATATGCCATTACCGGTTCCTTCTAGACAATGGGTAAGCATTTCCATGGATTCTGTAGGCGGGTTGCCTATGTCAAGGAAGAGGCATGACTATCTCTTTTGTGGTTGTGGACCGGTTTGGTAAATTGTGTATTCTTATTTCTTGTAATAAAACACTCAAAAGGTAGTGATGCAATTGAGTTGTTCTTTGCTAATTTATGGGTTCATTTTGGTTTGCCTAGTTCTATTGTTTTAGATTAAGACTCGAGATTTGCTGGTAAGTTTTGGGCCACATTGTGGGAGAAGATGGATACCACGTTGAAACAGTCTACTGCTTTTCACCCACAAACCAATGAGTAGATAGAAGTTGTGAACAAAACATTGGTACAACTCTTGAGATGATACAATAGGAGCATCCTAAGACTTGGGATGAAAATTGTTAGGAAATAATTAGTCCTCTTATTAATTTGTATATATTGTAATGTGAATAATTAAGAAAGTAATAATTCACTATTACATATCTTAGTTTGTTAGATATATTTGGTTATAATATATTGTTGGTTGTGTTATTGTTGTGAGTTACAACAATAATACATAAATAGGTTAGTTGTTATTTACCTGTGAGAGATTATAGGGATGTGAGATATTTATGGTGATACGGGTCACCTTGTTTATAAGAAAGACTTTTCCCATATATTTGTAATACCCGTATGAGTTTGTAACAGAGTGAATAATATTATTTTTTAGTGTGATTAAATATCTTTGTATATTCGCCATGATTTTCATGTGAATTAGTTTCTGCTGTGTTTGACTCTGATAAATCCCATTATCCGGTATTAGAGCTTAGTTAATCCGAGCTTGTGAAGATTCTGCATTGTGTTTGAATGAATCTGAAATGAGGCATGTAGTGGCTGCCAAAGATGAAGCGCAGAATTGAGTATGTTGAGCTTGATTAGTTGAAGGACGTGGCCTTTTTTAGATCAACGCTTCTTTGTATATGCTTAGGAAATGCGCACAGATTGATTGGAAAGAGATCCCAAATTTTTGAGTAAAGACCAAATACGCAGCATAAAAGAGCTGCTTTAATGTCTATCTAAGATAAATAATATTCATACTATTGTTTATAAAAGATGTAATTTGTGTATGAAACGAAGACTAGTTTGGAAGTGTTCTGTAGGTGCAATCAAGCATTGGAGTTTTGATCAGATATATTAGTATTTGAAGACCTGCATTTGGTGTGTCGCTCATTTGGTGCGTCGTTTTAGTCTATTGCATAACTGATTCAATATTACTTGTTCAGTCTTCAATCCTTGTGTATCCTTGTCAATGCCAATTCTCATCACAATTTTCAGGCTTGACAATCAATTTCATGCAGTTCGTACGGTGAGTTGCCAAGTCTTCACATGGTCTTCAATACTACGCTTTTTTCACCGGTAGTTTTTCTTTATGAGTCATTTCATTTTTAATTAGTATCTTTTGTTTAGTGTTAAATCATTTTATTATTTTGGTAAAGCATCGGGATATCTTAACTAGTTATTAGTTTGTCTTTAGGATGTTTAGATCAATTTCAAAGTCATATTTTAATCATGGGTTTTTTGTATAGTGTAGTCTAAGTTTATTATGAGTCTTATTTTTAATACATTATTGAGTGAGTATATTTTAGTTGTGACATGTGGAAAAACGGTGCAGTCTAAAGTGTCTACTGTCATTTTAAAATCACCTTTGCTCTTATGTGTGTCTGTAAAAAAAATAAATAAAAAATGTTGAAATAGTTATTTAAGTTTTTGTCTTATCAAAAGTTTATTTTGAGTCTAGTATGTCAATGAAAGTCAAAAATAGTAATTTTTAGTAGTCTTTTTTCATCAAGGTCAATGTTATCTTTTGGATGCATTCTTGATTGTATGTGACGTCCAAATTGTGGGGGGTCATAATGGACAAATTGAACTAGATTGAAAAAGTTTGAAGGAAAAGATTTTCACACATGGTAAGAACCCAATTATTACTAATCAACAAAGATCTTTGGAATATTGTTGATGGAAAAATGAAGAAACCAAAAGATGCAAAGGAAGCAGTAAAATGGGAGAACAAAGATCGGAAAGCAACAACAATTATTGGCCTAAGGTTATTTCATGCTTACTTGCATTATATTGACCTATCAAAAAGTTCAAATGCCATTTGGACTACATTCAACAAGCTATTTGGATCTCAAACAAGAAGTGCAACAATGACTCTCAAATAGAAGTTGTTTGGACTTAAGATGGAGGCAAGCGACAATATGGTGCAACACATAAGTAAGTTTCGCTCTATTCTAAATCAACTAGCATGAATAAAGGTAGATGTACCCGAAGATGATGCAAATGTTGTTTTACTAAATAGCAAGCCAACTAGTTATTCCTACATGGTTTTTACACTAAGCAAAATAAATCCTAGCTTAGAAGATCTAATTTCTTCATTGATAGATGAAGAAAATAAGAATATTGATCTAGCTGAAAGTGTATTGTATGGTAAAAATAAAGAGGATAAGTCATATGTTAAAAGAAGATCTAAATCTTCTTTCAAACAAGGATCAACTTCTAAGGATTCAAAGAAACGATTTATTTGCTTCTATTGTAAACAACCTGGCCATTTGATTGTAAACTACAAAAAAAGAGCTCAGGGCTTGCTTGATGGGAAATTATAAGAGAATGTCATGAATGCTGATGAAGAAAAATAAAATGATGAACCAATACATGAGGACATCGGTTATAATTCTGAAGATTTCTTATATTGAGCGAACCTGTTGGACGTTGGAGCACATTGGAGGATGGAGGCTTTCTACGCATCTCATTAGCCACTAATGAAGGGACATTTTTGCTATAGTGACGTATATATATATTTTTTATTTTCAGCAGTTGTTTGTATGTATGACAAATAAGAGGTGTATTTTCTATTTTCCCACATAGTGTACTGCATAAAAAAAGTGTTTAGGAGATACAGGAGTAAAAGTTGAACAAATGGTCCCTGCTCATGGTTCCCACACTATATATGTTGATACAGTTTTCTTAGTGAATGGTTGATGGCAGATGTTCCTATTTGAAATTCCCACACTGATTCGATTGATGTATTCTTGATAGTGAATGCTTGATAAAAAGTTGTATGTGTTCCTTCTTTACTTTCATTAAGTGTTATGAAACACAAATTACCATGTAGGTCCTAAGGGGGGGGATGTTAGGAAATAATTAGTCATATTAATTTTTGTATATTGTAATGTGAATAATTACGACAGTGATAATTCACTATTACATATATTAGTTTGTTAGATATATTTGGTTAGAATATATTGTTGGTTGAGTTATTGTTGTGAGTTACAACAATAACATGTAAATAGGTTAGTTGTTATTTACCAATGAGAGTTTATAGGGATGTGAGAAATTTATGGTGATATGGGTCACTCTGTTTATAGGAAATACTTTTCTTATATATTTGTAATACCCGTATGAGTTTGTAACAAAGTGAATAATATTATTTTATAGTGTGATTAAATATCTCTGTGTATTCGCCATGATTTTTATGTGAATTAGTTTTTGTTGTGCTTAACTTTGATAAATCCCATTAAAAATTTGGTGTATATTCAACATTATTATAACAGGGCAACACAATCTTCTACCAACGAAACTCCTTTTGTTTACTTACATCCGTGTGCATTTGATGTTGTTTTGAGAAAACCATACAAAAAAAACAAGAAAGTGGATCCAGTGTCCACAAAGCTAAGAGGTTCAATGAGAAGATTTAACAAATTTACGTCCAAGTGCAAGAGAGGTTGAAGGAGTCGCAATCCAAGTACAAAGTAAGCCATGATGAGCATAAGATTGAGCATAGTTTCCTTGTTGGAGGCAAAGTATGGTTGTACTTGAGTAGAGAGAGACTCCAAGAAAAATCTAAGAGCATAAGCCTCTTAGGTATGGTCCATTTGAAACTTTTGGAACATTTGGGCAAGAGTTTATTTAGATTTAATTTGCCTCCCTATATGAGGATTTATTCCATTGTCAATGTTGAGAACATACACCTCTTTGAGCCTTCTATGTTAGATTATTAATGTTGACCATTTTTGGTTCTGCAAGCCAAAATCGGTCTCCTTCCCCTGCTGTTCTGAGCCATCAGTCATAAATTTGGTTTGCCCAAGTCTTTCGGCAGAAGATGAACCAGTTCAAAGAATGCAAGGCTTTTACAAAGCTTCTTCGGACATTTTGTTGGAAGAAATTCACAAGGAAATAGAACAAAGCTTGAAGGCACATTTCCTTAAAGTTGGAAAAGGGGGTTCAATGTCATGATTTTTTCCAAGAGCATTGAGCTTTGAACTTTGAACTTTGAAACCGTTGAACCATTGTTGGTTCAATTGGTTTGGTTCAAAGTGGTTGGTTCAATCGTTTCAGTTCAAGTTGTTCGGTTCAAGCGGTTTGGTTCAAACGGTGAATTGAATGAACACGACTCCTTGTAGAACACAGTGTTGAACCATTGAACCCCTGAACCATTGAACTTCGAAAAAAGGGTTCAGGTTCAGGCTCAGGTTCAATCAGAAAGTTCAAAGGGCCATTCCAAAGCCAAGTGTCCCTGCGGAGGGCAGGAAGGTGCCGAATAGGGCTGTTCAAGCAGGTTCTGAAGGACATCTTAGGGCCCAAGTGTCCTTGCGGAGGGCAGGGAACCCTTGCGGAGGGATCAAAGTGAACAAGGCAGGAAAGGGGCAGAGTTTTCCTTCAAAAATTCACAAGGCAAAAGATAGGTGAAAACGAAGGTTGAATTTCTTCGAGCAAAATGCTCGAAGGAATTCCTTCAGACATTTTGTCTGAAGAAATTCACAAGGCAAAGGACCAAAAAAAAGATTATCATTTGGAAGAATTCCGCGGCAAAATGACAAGGCGAATTCTTTCGGACAAAAGTCCGAGGGAATTCCTTCGGACATTTTGTCCGAAGGAAATCTTCCCTTCATATTTTGCCGAAAGAAACAATTGACAAAATATGAAGGGAAGATTTCCTTCGGACATTTTGTCCGAAGAAATTCACAAGGCAAAGGACCAAAAAAAAGATTATCATTCGGAAGAATTCCGCGGCAAAATGACAAGGCAAATTCTTTCGGACAAAAGTCCGAGTCGGACAAAAGTCCGAGGGAATTCCTTCGGACATTTTGTCCGAAGGAAATCTTTCCTTCATATTTTGCCGAAAGAAACAATCGACAAAATATGAAGGGAAGATTTCCTTCGGACAATCCGAAGGATTTGAGGACCAAGAAATCCCGACCGAAGGACCCCGAAGGGCAAGTGCCCTTGCGGGGGACTCTCGGCTACCAAAAAGGACCTTTCTCCAAGCCCCGAAGGGACACCTTCCCTTCGGGAGGGTTAAAAGAAAACGCTGAAGGAAAGAAAGCCGAAGGGAATACTAAAGGGGTGACGGGCAAACGTCAAATTCAGGACAAGGGAATAGCCGTTGGCTTGCAAATCACGACGGGCGCGTGAACGTCAACTTTGAGGCAGTCAAGTAACCGTTGATCTTTAAATGATTGAGCGCGAATCCGAAGGAATTCAAAGGGCTTAAGGCCAAAAGGAAGAGACCGCCGAGAAAGGAGCCCGAAGAGCCAAGGATCGACAAAAGATAGCACCGAGGGCCAAGAGAGCCAAGAAAAGACAAAAGATGGGAAGGGACAAAAAGACAAGCGCAAAAACAGACAAAACAGTCCAGGTGGCAAAAGGTGTCGGCACAGGGGAGTTATTACAGCGGTTGGAACAGTCCCTATGAAATGGTCATCAAGGAGCACAAACAGTAAACGACGCGGCCTGTTTTTTTCTTATTTTGCGTTGATGAGCAGACAACAGCGTGAATGTCTTGAAGAAGGGGTCTTGTTAGCAGATAAATGGCGCGGCCCATGTTTTCACACAAGACGTTTAATATAATTTAAACGTCAAAGGTCAAAACTGTCGGCTGACACAGCATGTTCTTTCAGCGGCTTCCTCTTCACAGTGTTCTCAATGCAACATGGGCCACTTGTAAAAAAAGGCGCTAAAGTCTTTTCCAAAAGGATATATATTGTAATCTTTCATTTTGTAAAAGGCATCTCTCAGCTTGTATGGCGTAGCCCTGCAGGAAATTTACCTTGAATCGAAAAGAAGTATTTTTACCTCCATTTTGAGCTTGCACTTTCGTATATGTCTATGGCTTTGTCTTGTGTTAAGTCATTTTCCTTTATGCTTTCATAGAACGATTCCAGCATATCTAGTGTATTGTGAGTTCTTCTTTTGCAGGTTAGCTAGAAGTGTCCACAACAGAGTATAGGCGCATGTGAACACGCTGCCATAGTGTGTTTTAGAACACCTCTGGTAGTTCTTCCTGTATCTCCAGAGGACCCTTAGCTCACTGATGCAAGAGTTTCTTATATCAAATGAAGTGTATATCAGCTTGTTCTTGGTGTAAAGTGTATGTTCAAGCTAAGTAGATCAACCATTTTTGGTGCATCACCGTTTAGTTTACGTTCTGTTTTCAGTAATCTTTCTCTCTTTCCCCCCCATTGTTAGCAGTAAAAAATCCAGGACCTTAGAGATGCATCAAAGGGAGCTAGCCCTTATCTAGAGATTCTCCCCTTAGTTTTGCTAGACCCATAGCAAGAGAGGAGTCTCCATTGTGCCGCGTGGAAGACAGAAGCTCAGCCTTCTGTCAAGGGTGCAATCCACAGCGTCAACAGTTTTTGGCATGCCCGGTGGGACCTATTTTTGTTCAAAGAGTTGAAGAATTTTGGTGTGTTCTTCAACCAACCAGCCTTTGGAGGCTTTTTCATCAACACCAATGGCGACTCTGAGTTGAATCAGCTGGTTAAGCAGTCCTGGTGCCATCAACAAATCGTATTTTGGTATGTATAATTCCATTGCTCAGAACCATGGGTCTTGTGTTCCTTCATATAGTTTTGATCAAGCTCAGGGTGTTCATGGAATCATCTCAAGCAACAAGGATGCATACGGTTATGAGTTTTGCCCTTTGCAGGCTGGTGAAACATTTCGGGCTATGCCTCTTCCTCCTCAGTTTGAGCAAGTCCTTGGCCAGCCTGGCTATGATCCTTACGAGCCTTGTGTTGATCCTTATCGGGTCCAATACGACCAGTCTCAGCTTTGTCAAGAGCTATATCAGTCTTATGCCCAGTCTTCTCAATGTGTTACTTCTCCTACTCAACCTAATCATTTTGCTAATCAACCCATTTCCACCTTCAAACAAGCACTGTTGGGATATGAAAAGTATGTAGTGGAGCTTGACACTAGAAGGGGATGTGGCCAAGAAATTCCTGATCATTTCATCCATCAAGTGAGAAATGCATTAGATCTGGTTAAGAGTGAATGGACTCCTATTGAAAGAGCCAATTGGCAAAGGCTTACAAATGAGATGCTAGATGTGAGTGGTTTGATTGCATCTTTGGAAGAGAAGTTGAGTATTCATGAGAGGCAGCCTTACCAAATCTATCAACCTGCATACTCGTTGCCCTCATGAGCCAAGTCAAGCTTGTCAGAGTCCTTTCCCCAATCATGTTGAGGAGAGTTCTGAAACAGTAAATCTTGTGTTTAAGGCCAATCTCGATAAGCAGATTGAGTTGGCAAATCTTCACATGCAGCAGTCTATGTTGGCAGCAAGGGAAGCAGAATCCAAACTCTCACTACCCTCTCACATTGCAGCCCCATCACCCCAAAAGGAGATTTCCAGTCCTAATATCATGAGCTGGAGTAAAGTCGTTGAGTCATGGAACAACGAGGAGAAAGACATTGTTCGAGAGTGTGAGGTACAAAATGAGGCTAGTCCTTTTCAAGTCCCTCCTACCCTTCCTCAAGAAACTTCTTGTACTCCATGGCAACCTTCATGCACTCCCCATTTCCATGATGATTCCTATGAGCTCCAAGAAAGGCTCTTTCAAGAAAATCTAGCTAAGCAAATTGAGGAATTAGAGGCAAAGGTGAGATTGCTTAGTGAAAGAGAGATGGAGGTTTCAGACCTTAGAGAGGAGCTTACGCCAAAAGACACCCCTTCTACCAATCCTTAAGCTAATTTTGATATTGATGAAGTGTTGGTCAAGTGGAGAGACGAAAATCAAGTGATTTTGGCCCAAGGTTTGCCCCCGTTTTCTCATAAGTTTTCAAAAAGATCCCCTGCTTTCCATTTCCAACCTGCTTTTGACAATCCTTGTGTTCCACCTCCTTGCCTGGTAAATGAAGAATGTTTCTCTTGTGTTGAGGAATCCATCTTAAAGGAAGCAAGTGAAGAGGAGTATGCTCAGTTCATGGCTGATCAGGGAGACTTCATGAGTGCAGATGAGATCACCATAGGTACCCTCTTTGATGAACAAGAAGACAAGTCACAAACTTTTGCCTCTATCTCTGATGAGGAAGAGATGATTTTTGACTCTTCTCTCACTTTGCAAGACGTCATGGAGGAGCATGGACAGTTTCTTGATCATGTTTTGAATGATTTTTTTGAAGTCATTGGGGCGGGTTACACTCTTCTTCAAGGAGGCTATGAGTTGGCTAAGGGTGGAGAAGGCAGCATTGGGACTCAAATAAGTATGCAAAGGGGCTGCAAGCTTTCAGATTTATCCTTTCAAGAGGTCGGTGAATCTGAAGGTGAAAGTCATTAAGGAGGATGACCATGCCATGGAACTCGAGTTGGAGGAGGATTAGGAGGATGTCTTTGAACAACTAGAGACTCTGGTCTTTGAGCAGGAAAAGGAGAGGCTTGTCCATCTTGAGGAAAGCTTTGAAGAAGTAAGCCTTGCACAAGAAGGTGATGTTCTGTGGGATGAGCAATCAGTTTGTGATCTCATTTCAGACATCACAACAGTCACCCTTCTTCAAGAAAGCCAAGAGGAAGCAAAAGATCAGTTTGACAGGGTCTTCAATGACGCAGAAGGGGACAAGCCAATCCATGATGCATATCAAAGGGCTTATGGTGATGAGCCAGCAGCCATTGATTTCTTGATGAAACACACCAGCATGAAAAACTAGTAGGAGGCAAGCTTCCAAGAACAAGAAGAATACATATATGTTGGAAGCATGTTTGCCCTCGATTCATTTGGATACGAGCCAATCAAGGTGGTAGGCAAGAAGAGCAAGTCACCAAACCTCCATTCCATTCAGCCACTTGTCTGGCACCATAAGTTTTCTTGCCATGGAGACTTAAGAAGTTTTCCCTTCGATCCAGGAGGGAGGCACATATACCTGGTTAGCTGTACATAGTAGTTTGCTTTTAGTTTTTCTTTCCTTGTTTTCCTTAAGTGCTGTTTGCACAGGTGTAGTGTTTTTTAGCCTTTGTTGTGTGTGTTTTGTTTCCTTTTTGGGGTAAAAGCTTTGATTGGTTCATAGGTCTTTAAAAGGTTGTTCCTAACTCTTTCAAGCTGCATCTTGACTCCATGGCCAATGGACTTTGAGGCTACTGGTTTCTAAGCATAGCAGGCATGCTTCCCCTGGGAATTGCCAAATTGTTGACCATTTTTGGTCCTGCAAGCCAAAATCGGTCTCCTTCTTCCCCTGCTGTTTGGAGCCATCAGTCATAAATTTGGTTTGCACAAGTCTTTCGGCAGAAGATGAACCAGTTCAAAGAATGCAAGGCTTTTACAAAGCTTCTTCGGGCATTTTGTCAGAAGAAATTCACAAGGAAAGAGAACAAAGCTTGAAGGCACATTTCCTTAAAGTTGGAAAAGGGGGTTCAATGGCATGATTTTTTCCAAGAGCTTTGAGCTTTGAACTTTGAACTTTGAAACTGTTGAACCATTGTTGGTTCAATCGGTTTGGTTCAAAGTGGTTGGTTCAATCGTTTCAGTTCAAGTTGTTCGGTTCAAGCGGTTTGGTTCAAACGGCGAATTGAATGAACGCGACTCCTTGTAAAACACAGTGTTGAACCATTGAACTTTGAAAAAAGGGTTCAGGTTCAGGTTCAATCGGAAAGTTCAAAGGGGCATTCCAAAGCCAAGTGTCCTTGCGGAGGGTAGGAAGGTGCCGAATAGGGCTGTTCAAGCAGGTTTCGAAGGACATCTTAGGGCCCAAGTGTCCTTGCAGAGGGCAGGGAACCCTTGCGGAGGGATCAAAGTGAACAAGGCAGGAAAGGGGTAGAGTTTTCCTTCAAAAATTCACAAGGCAAAAGATAGGCAAAAACAAAGGTTGAATTTCTTCGGGCAAAATGCCCGAAGGAATTCCTTCGGACATTTTGTCCGAAGGAAAAGCCGGCCGAAAGAAACAATCGACAAAATATGAAGGGAAGATTTCCTTCGGACAAAATGTTCGTGACATTTTGTTCGAAGGATTTGAGGACGAAGAAATCTCGACCGAAGGACCTCGAAGGGCAAGTGCCCTTGCGGGGGACTCTCGGCTGCCAAAAGGGACCTTTCTCCAAGCCCCGAAGGGACACCTTCCCTTCGGGAGGGTTAAAAGAAAAGACCAAAGGAAAGAAAGCCGAAGGGATTACTAAAGGGGTGACGGGCCCGCAGACGTCAAATTCAGGACAAGGGAATAGTCGTTGGCTTTCAAATCACGACTGGTGCGCGAACGTCAACTTTGAGGCAGTCAAGTAATTGTTGATCTTTAAATGATTGAGCGCGAATCCGAAGGAATTCAAAGGGCTTAAGGCCAAAAGGAAGAGACTGCCGAGAAAGGAGCCCGAAGAGCCAAGGATCGACAGAAGATAGCCCCGAGGGCCAAGAGAGCCAGGAATAGACAAAAGCTGGGAAGGGACAAAAAGCCAAGCGCAGAAGCAGACAAAACAGTCCAGGTGGCAAAAGAAGGTGTCGGCACATGAGAGTTATTACAGCGGTTGGAACAGTCCCTATGAAATGGTCATCAAGGAGCACAAACAGTAAACAACGCGACCTGTTTTTTCTTATTTTGCATTGATGAGCAGACAACCGTGTGAATGTCTTGAAGAAGGGGTGTTGTTAGCAGACAAACGACGCGGCCCATGTTTTCACACATGACATTTAATATAATTTAAACGTCAAAGGTCAAAACTGCCGGCTGACATAGCATGTTCTTTCAGCGGCTTCTTCCCAATGTTCTCAATGCAACATAGGCCACTTGTAAAAAAGGGTGCCAAAGTCTTTTAAAAAAGGATATATATTGTAATCTTTCATTTTGTAAAAGGCATCTCTCAGCTTGTATGGCGTAGCCCTGCAGGAAATTTACCTTGAATCGAAAAGAAGCATTTTTACCTCCATTTTGAGCTTGCACTTTCGTATATGTCTATGGCTTTGTCCTGTGTTAAGTCATTTTCCTTTATGCTTTCACAGAACGATTCCAACATGTCTAGTGTATTGTGAGTTCTTCTTTTGTAGGTTAGCTAGAAGTGTCCACAATAGAATATAGACGCATGTGAACAGGCTGCATAGTGTGTCTTAGAACACCTCTGGTAGTTCTTCCTCCCTGTATGTCCAGAGGACCCTTAGCTCACTGACGCAGAAGAGTTTTCCATATCAAATGAAGTGTATATCAGCTTGTTCTTGGTGTAAAGTGTATGTTCAAGCTAAGTAGATCAACCATTTTTGGTGCATCACCGTTTAGTTTAGGTTCTGTTTTCAGTAATCCTTCTCTCTTCCCCCCCCCCCCCCCCCCACATTGTTAGCAGTAGAAAATCCAGGACCTCAGAGATGCATCAAAGGGAGCTAGCTCTTATCTAGAAATTCTCTCTTCAGTTTTGCCAGACCCACAGCAAGAGAGGAGTCTCCATTGGGCTGTGTGGAAGACAGAAGCTCAATGTTCTGTCAAGGGTGCAATCCACGGCGTCAACAATTAAGATGAAGGGCTATTGCCACCTTCAATTTAGGACCTCGGTCCTGATAGTTAGCTAGAATTGGAGGAGGATGTTGTGTTATAGAATAGGGGGAGGACATCAAGAAGAGTAGTGCAATTGCATTCGTTGGTTGGGTTAAAGGGTTAGCTACCCGACAAGGCCAAATTGTATTCTAAAGAAGATGTGGGGAAGAGATTTCCTCACATACAGAGTATATGCAGCTTTTAAGGACTTAAAAGCCTCAAATTGGGGAGGCATGATACAAAATATGGATCTAGTTTACTAGGCATGTTGTCTAGTTTGTTTCCATTATACAAAATTAAGTAATTCATATATGTAAAAGACTATGTAAGATGCTTCTTCAACTTTGTTCATGTAAAGTAAACTATTCAATTAAATTGCAGTGGCAAAATCAATGTTGGGATGGTCCAGACATTCTTGTATTGATGAAGTCAGCGGCTGGTCGCATAACAATTGGTATTTGTAGGTGGTGATTGTGTAACCATTGGTATCTGTAGGTGATGGTTTTGAAACTGCGCTGGCTATTTGAAGATGGCTAGTCTACTTAGAGTTGCAATTTCGCCACCAATCAAAACATAGGAGGAGCAGCGGTTGCAAACACTTCCTCTTCATGGTGACAGTTTGTTTGAAGTCTTTGATAGGTTCCAAGGTAGAAGGGCATAAATACAACCTTTGTGGAAGGCAAAGGACACCCGAGAAGTTATTGAGAAGCCGTGAAGCTGGATTCACATTGTAGTTTGCATGTTTGGGTCCTTGTTCATGTTGTCTCATTGTTTCCTAGTTGTGAGTGGTTGTTCCACTTCCAATTGTGTTGGATCATTGTGAAGTGTTTAAGAAGTGCAAAGCAAACCTGTGTGCAAGCTTTGAGTAGTGTAGTAATAAAAGCTCTGCCTTTGAAGGCCATGTTTGGCAGTAACTTGTACAATTGTTGAATTACATAATGGAAGGGGAGAACAATTTGCCTCACCCATTGGAGTTTTTCTCATACTGGGTTTCTCCAGGTCATATAATGTGTTCATCTTATGCTTCCTTCTTATGTTCAGTTTGCTGTATGTTTCATTTCCAACACTTGTTTATCTTTGTTTTAGCAACAAAATAAGTCTAGAACAGTCATCTATCAATCATATGTTGAGATAGGAGTATAGGATCCGTGTTTGTGAAGCTTAGTGTGAAATATCCACCTAGTTTATGGATCAGATGAAAGGTTAGCAGCTCGCTTGGAACCGACCTCTTTGGAGCATATGTATTGATAGCAAGGAACACAAAATCACTGAACTGGCTTTGAAATCCATTATCTATTCTCCCATGATTCCTAACAACATTTAACAGCTTAAATTGGGGCAGGATTTAACAAAGTCACCACCCCCTGACCGTCTAGCATCCATTGTTACCCATTTACTGTTTTGCCATATGAAGGAGACATATATATTAAACTCATCTTCTCTGACTTTTCTCTTCTGCAAGTGAAGTATTTCACACTCTTCAATCTCAAATTTTCTTTTAGCTTCTCTCTTTGATGGGTTGGAAGTGAGTCCTTTGACATTTAGGAAAACTACTTAATTTTTTTGGGAAAATACAATTCAATAATATTACCTTTGTAAATTGAAACACTTACAAATTTTAATAACTTGTAGGAATTCTGTGTTTATTTTTTACGTGAGATGCACCATAATTTTGTAACATTTACATATTTAGGTTTTGTTGCAATATGATGAATTTATGTTTTTCATAGGACTCCGGCCTTAATTCTTTATGATTTTATCTTATTTATAATCTGCTGAATTTATAAGCTTCTCATGGGACACCAGGCTTAACAAATGCTAAGTAGTCATAAAATAATCAAAGTACATGCACTTTATTATGTTCGAATATTTAGCTTGTCTTGCAATCTGGTGTACTTACAATTTTTGTGGGACTATGAACTTAGTCGTCAAAGATTAATGTGATGTAATTCATTGCTAGCCACTATTATGCAGTCATATCCAGAAACTATTCTATGACGTAATTCATTCCTAGCCACTATTATTGGTTAATTTCAAACCTTAGATAAAATTACTTGAAATACTGTTCAACTTTGAATTGGCTGGACCTATTTGTTGGTTTTGAATACCAGGCTCAATGCTTGTCATTCTGTCTTACCTTACGTTGTAATTTTTTAAATTTATGGATTTTCATAGGCCCTGAACAAAATGGAACTTCAATAACATTCAATTTATTATTAGCTTCTTTAATTTAATCTCATCATGTCTATGAGACCATTAAATTTTAGAGGATCCTGGGATTAGTGGTTTAGGACTGATAAAATCTATTTTATTATTAGTTGCTTATTTAATTAAATTTTCTTTATGCCTTTGCTAAACAGAGGAAGTCTACCTAGACCATGCGGGGGCTACGTTGTACTCAGAATCACAGATGCAGGCCATTGCAAAGGACTTCACTAATAATATTTATGGAAATCCTCGTATCCTCTGCTTCTCTTTTTGTCAGTTTGTGAATAAGTGTGCCTGGTTGAGGAGTCTATTTGTTTTCGCAAACTCTTACAAAGCTGTAAATTTGTTTCCTTTTTAAGTACCAAGTGGTAATGATGCCTTATTTTTGTAAAGCTGTAAAACTATAAAGGAGTTTACATGATAACTGTTTAGTTGTTTGCGTCTATTAGGACCATGCTGGAGTCTACATATAGTAAGGACGACTTATTTCAAGGCTATTTTACTGGATGCAGAAACATTAAGGAATGAGTGTTGCTCACATGAGAAAATATATAATAGTATCATATTTTTTGCTGTTTAGGAGTTATCTCGGTATACATGACTAAATACTGTTTACCATATGTTTCTCTATGACATTAAATTCTGGTATAATGTTTTTTTTTCCCCTCTGTGAATAATGGCCATGACATAAAGCTGTAGCTAAAGAAAGATGAGTGATTTCAATATTTTTGGTTCCGAGGAAAGAAAGGTTTTGTAATTAGAGGTAGGAGTATCACTAGTATATAAAAAATTGCTTTTATAGTTGGAATTAAGCCTGTTGATTCTGTTATTAGAGTAAGCCATTTAAACTATTACCTACACTGTGAGCCTTAGTATATAAAACTACTGAAAGCATAATCTATGGCCATGCAAAAACCGCCGCTTTATACTTATCTACTCGGCTGTAACTTCCTTCTTTGCAGTACTACTTTCAGTGAGAGGCACTAAGCACCACTGTGAGGTCAGCTCTGCTTCTTACTCCAGATCTGTTCGGCCCAGAGATACCATCCACAGTTCCCCGAGCCATCATAGCCAGGCCCATACCAGGTCCTGCACCAGGAGACAGACTAGATCTACCAGGCCTTTGAGATATAGCACGGTGTCCAGACAGCAGCATAGTAGGCGGCCTCCGCACTCTACCACCTCTTCATCTGGTCATCATTCCATCCAGAGTTTCTTTCTTTCAGTCGACCTCGGATGTTAGGAGAGTTGGATCTTCCATTCCCTGATAGACTTCCCTCATTGCTTCTCCTTGACCGTCTTCCCTTTCTTCTTCTCGTTTGCATTTCCACCCCCAGTTTTGGGTTCGTGGGATTTCTCTTTTCTGTTTTACCATTTTCTCTGGCTTTGTACTTTTCTTTTCTTTCTCGGGAATCTTTTGGTTCCCCCGCTTTGTACTTGCACATGTTGTTATCTGCAGTCCCTTTGACCTACTTTTGTGGTCATTCGTTGGACATTAATATATTTATCTAATCTTATCTTATCTCTAAACCAAACCAAACAAAGACAGCAATCAGCTAAGCAGGCAGGAGGGAGGCCTGGACTCTCTATCGTGGCCTGTATCATCACCATCTGCTTAGTTTTGTTTGTAATAGATGCCACATTCCGAGTTTGTTATTCCAGCTTGTCAGAATACACAAATTCTCATATGTGAATCCCAGAACTGGCGCTCTTTATCTGCTTTTGAACCTGCTGAACTCATTAAATTATTCAATTGTAAGGGGCAATAAGTTCATAGCATGACCACACTAGTTATTCATTGTCACCAGGTTCTGCCCGACACTGATAATCAGCAATCCTGGCCTCTTTCCTCAATTCAGTGATCAGAATAAAAACTCTTCTAGTCTTTCAAGAAGCCAATAGCCGATCGTGGGCACTCTCTTATGTTCTCTGATAGTGGTTTTTATGGTGTCATGGCCACAAAAATAGAAAGAAAGTGTTAACAAGCCCATAAGTGATCTGATAAATTTATTAGGAAAGTATGGGTTAATACTCACATTGTGATGAGTTATTAATATTGTAGTGTGTGAGACATTAGTCATAGTTGTGAAAATATTGATAATGTGAGTGTGTGTGTGAGATAATATATTGATATTTTAGTGTATGTGTGATGAGTTTTTGAAACAACCGTTGGCAATTTGAGCAAGGAGACAGTTGACAGTTTGAATATCGTGATCCAGAAAGCAGTTTGAGGATTGAAGAATTGTCATTCCTGTCTAAGGCAGCATGGAATTGTCATTGATGTCAAAGGTTGATGTCATTGATGTCATTGAGATTGAAAATGATCATGCATTAATGCCAAAGGTTGAGTTGAGCAGACTTGTGGAGTAAATCGAGTTTGTGAAGTGCTCTTACTTATAAAATAAGTAAAGCAGTCTCGAAACTCCGAACTGGTCTAATAAAGTTGGTCAGGTTTATGGAACGACTTTACTTCTTTCATGTTTATAAGTAAAGCATAGTCGAAAACCCGAAGTGGTCTAGAGGAGTTGTTCGGGGTTCTGAAGTGACTTTACTTGGTCGGGATTCTGGAATGACTTTACTTCTTTATATTTTATAAATCAAGCAATGTTAAGAACCCGAGTTGGTCTAAGAGGAGTTTATTGGGTTTCCTGGGTGCTTTGCTTCTTCCATTTTCATAAGCTAAGCAATGTGGGAAACCCAAAAGGGTCTAGCGAAGATGTGATTAGGGATTTGCAAGCATGTTACTTCTTTATGTTGATAAGCTAAGTAAAGGTAAAACCCTGAAAAGGTCTAGATGAAGTAATCGGGATTTTGAAGAGGGACTGCTTCTGTCTAAGTTGATAAGTCAAGTAATGTCAAAAACTCGAAAGGGTCTAGAAAAGGCAATCGGGATTTCTGAGTGGCTTTACTTCTCTTACGTACATAAGTTAAGAAGGATGGAAAACTTGAAATAGTCTTGAAGAATTCCTTTAGAGGAATTCTTTCGGAAAAAGTGGCAAGGACAATTCTTTAGGAAAAATTGTCAAGTCTTTTTCGGAAAATTATCTCTTAACAAAAATCCGAAGGGTACATTCAAAAAGTCCGAAGGGTATCTTTTGAACGTTCCGAAGGGCAAGTGGACCTTTTCAAAAAGTCCAAAGGGTATCTTTTGAATGTTGCGAAGGGCAAGTGGACATTTTCAGCAAAGGGTATGTGGACAATTGCAGAAAAGCCGAAGGGCAGATTACAAAAATCCGAAGGGTATGAGGACCGTTGGAAGATTTTCGAAGGGCACTTCCGAATAGAAGCCAATGATGAATTCTTTCGGAGAAATTGGAGGACATTTTAGGATGAAATGGACCCGGACAAAAAGTCCTCGGAAATTGTCCCGAAGACAAAGGCCTGCAACAATTTGTATACAGGAACCTTCCAAAGGATTAAAGCAAGGATAAAAGACGAGCAAGTCTACAAGGATCAATGTTGCAAGGAGCGTTACAAGAATGCCAAAGAAAATAAGATCACGACAACATGCTGAAATTTAATGACACAATAGAAAGGGTAAAGATCGAGCATATCAAGGACAATCGAAAGGAGTGGAAGCGAACCCATCATATAGAAAGCGGTGAGATGCGAAAATGGAAGAAAAGAAGCTCGATGGTTAATGACAAAGCAACAATTAAAATACATGCTGCTTTAATAATCAACGACTCATGCTTGATCGGTGCATTAGATCCAATGGTGTGAATCAAACCCAGATTACCCTCCGAGTGCACGCGCATTTGACAAGTATCAAGAGGTCATAAGGAAAGATCCAACAAAGAAAAGAATGTGATCTTGGCACGACGAAAGAATTAAAAATCCCACATTTAATGTGTTCTAACTGTCTGTAAAGGAACAGGTAGAACTGGTGATGAACTCGATATATCTTCACAGAGTTTGAGATTAATCAATCTAATTGATCAAGTAAGCGACGCAGTTAAGAACAGTAGAAGTGCAGATGCCAAAGATAGTAAAGAAATTTGAATGTTGTCGGTTGAAGCATGAATCGAGACACGAAGTCAAAGTCACATTGAATGCAAATCAGAAGCTTGAACCGGTTAAGAGCAGTTGAAGTGTGAAGACCTTACAGATAGAAAACCCTAAGATGCATTTGTCTATATATGCTATGAATAGAACATTTGAAAGTGTCTTTTGTTGTTGCAGCTATAATAATTAGTGTTATCTCAAAAACTGTCAAGTGAAGACATGCAGACAATGTAAAAAGGCAAAGCAAATAAGGTGTCAAAAATATAAGATATCCAGACACAGAGAAAGAGGCAGAAAAGACGAGAAGGCACATAGTGTGAAGGTGCAGTTACATACTAGACTTGTAACAGAGAAACTGAACAGGATTCATTTTGAATCTCTTTTGTATTCTGAAGTTGTAGCTTCATATCTCTGATAGGTTGGTGCCATTAGAAAAACACTGAGTTGGTGCTCAGTTAGGAAGTTGGTGCTTCCTTAGAGTGGGTGCCCTTGAATGTAACTAGTGAGGTTTGTCTGTGATACATCTTTTCTGTGAGGCTGGATTAGAACAGTAGATTCTAGTAGCTTTTCTCATCGTGGTTTTTCCCTTTGGGTTTCGACATTAAAATCTGGTGTTAGTATTTTTGTGTGTGTATATGATCTCTACTTTTGTTCTTTACTTTGCATATAAATTCTGTATCTTGTTTAAAAGTTTTTAAGAATTAGGCTTTAGCTCATCTACTGATTCACCCCCCCTCTTAGTAGATAGTTGTGTTCAACAACGCATAGAGATAAAGTCAAGAGAGTGATTTTAGGGATTGAGAGCGATTATAGGCGTTTGGATAACATAATTTGGTAGTTAATCTATTTTTTGCCTGCGGGAGTAGAGTTCAAGGCTTGAATAATGCCTTATGTTATATTAACATGCATCATAGCTGCCAGCGGAGGTTTGATGTGGGAATTTTGGATGGAGTGACGTCTATGGACATCTTCCTATGCAATTTTTTTCATGTAGTGTATCGAAAATAGCATGAACTGGTTCGTGAAAGTATGTACTGCAAGTTGTTTACTTCATCTCTTTATTTGTTTGATCCGATAACAACATTTTTTACTTCGTATACAACCATAAATTCAGGCCGGAAATTGACCGTGCTTATTGCAGGCATGTTTTTTTTGGTGGGAGCGGCTTTCAACGCCGCAGCCCAAAATCTTGCCATACTTACATTGGAAGAATTCTGATGGGATGTGGAGTTAGATTTGCTAATTAGGCATTTCCTCTTTTCCTATCAAAGATAGCGCCAACCAGAATTAGAGCATGTTTGATGGCAGCACATCCATGTAGATCCAAGTCCATTTGCATTTCAACTCTGTCAGCACTTGCATCCTCACATCAGCCATTGCTACACATTCTTCAAAAAGCCACTTACTATTTAGCCCTGTTAAGTGCCGATTATTCTTCTAAGCAATTTGTCCGCATGCAATGTGTCGAGCCTAATGACGTTGAAGTTAATTAAAAGTTTTCATTTGTTTGGTCTTTTATGTTGTAGTTGGTTTTTAGTAAAGTTGTTTAGTTTTTTAAATTGTTATTTTTTTATGGTCTAGTCAATAGGTTTTAGGGCGTCTTTATTAGTGTGTAGATTAAAATTTTTAATTTAATAGATTATCAATTTTATTAGGTTTAAAAGTCCATAGTCTATTGTATTGTGAATAAATGGTTATGTTTTGTCGCGTCTAATTGGTTTTGTTTATAAATTATTAAAAGCTATAAATTTTATTGTTATAATATTACGGTCAGTGTCAGTATAATTTATGTATGTCGCAAAATCTAGAGTCAAATTCAACTTTGTAAATGGACACAACATCGGTTGAAACCGACGTCCAACTCCGATCAAATATATCAATCCTATGGGGAGGAGGTTTCTTCCATAAAAATGACATGCATCTTGTTAGCAATGAAAGAAGAGACAATTGTGAGAAGCACATGATGTATTGATTTGTGCATCGATCTTATTTATGACATCCAAAAATGGTTACAATAGTTATGGGAAGTTACTAGTTAGACATTAACTAATTTTAGTTAAGTCTTTATTACATTATTTAACACCCCCTCTTAATGACTAAACTAGAGACAAATCCAAGTTTGTCTCGAAACTTTACAAAAAGAATAGAACCAAGAGGTTTAGTCATTAGATTTGCCGATTGCTCTGTAGAAGGACAAAAGTGAAGAGAAATGTCACTAGAATCAACTAATTGTCGAATGTAGTGATGATGTATCTCGATATGTTTGGTGCGGGCATGAAAAATATGATTCTTTACCAACTTTAATACACTTTGATTATCGCAAAATAGTGGAGTAGGTGTAGATGAAGGAAGTTGCAAATTAGTTAGAATCCGACGTAGCCAAACTGCTTCACAATTGACACTGACTGCTGCTTTGTATTTTGCTTCAGTGGAAGAGAGAGCAACGGTATGTTGAAGCTTGCTTTGCCATGAAACAACTCCTAAACCAAAAGAAAACATATACCCAGTGGTAGATTTACTAGTATCAACTGATTCTCCCCAATCAGAGTTTGTATAACCAATCAATCTGAAATCTGTTGTCCTCTGATAGAGAATGCCAAAGTCAAGAGTTCCTTTGACATATCGGAAAACATGTTTTGCTATTGTCCAGTCTGCTAGCTTCGGTTGAGACAAGAACCGAGAGAGGTAGCTAACAACAAAACATAAATATGGTTGAGTGGTGGTAAGATATATCAAGCTGCCCACCAACTGTCTATATAATGATTCATTGACTAGTGATGAATTATCATGAGCTGATAATTTCAGCCCTACCTCCATAGATGTAGAAGCAGAATTATAATCCATCATTCCAAACTTCTTCAAAAGAGTAGTGGCATACTTGACCTGGGCAATAAAAATGGAGTGGTCATGTTTCTAGAATTCTACACCGAAACAATAGTGTAGGAGGCCTAAATCAGTTATATCAAAAGCAGTGCACAAATCTGATTTGACTTTCTGAATCGCTGTGTCTCCACTACTTGTGATGGCAAGATCGTCAACATACACAATGAGTATCACAATGTCATCATTAGCACTTTTGATATAGAGATTCAGATCAGATGGACTCCGTCTGAATCTAGAATCTTGCAGATGCTGATCAATTTTGATGTACCAGGGTTGAGTAGCCTGCTTAAGCCCATAAAGAGACTTCACCAATTTGCAAGCCAAATGATCACGCCCAGGTTCCTGAAAACCTTCAGGCTAAACCATGTATACTTCATCCAAGTCGCCATTAAGGAAAGTGCTTTTGATGTCCATTTGAAATAATTTCCAACCAAACTGAGATGCGATAGAAATAAGTAACTAAAATGTGACCATTTTTGCAATAGGAGCAAAAATCTCCTCATAATCTATTCCCTCCTATTGTGAAAATCCTTTCGCAACAAGACGAGCTTTGTACTTGTCCAAAGTACCAACAACATTGCATTTGACTGTGTACACCCATTTGCAGTCAATGGGTTGCTTACCTGGAGGTAAATCCACCAATGTCCAGTTATTGTTTCTCATCAAGGCATCATATTCTGATTTCATTGTTGTCTCCCACTCAGGTTTGCCTTGTGCATCAAAATATCGTTGGGGCTCTGAAATAGTGAAAAGATCAGAAGCAAGAGCAAAATATAGAACCTCTTCATCATTAGTTGAATCCACAATTGACTTTCCTAGTTGCCGAGACCGTGTATGAGATTGAGGAAGATCACCTTGTCATACATCCTATAGAGTGGTGTAATACCACTTGGGTCTCTTTTATACCAAGGATTCTTGTTCCTGTTGAACAACACATGGAGAAGTGGTCAACTCAAATCGACGATGCTGATAGACTAATGGAGTGTTAGCCATAGATTGCTGCATTGAAGACTATGGGGGTGTCTCCAAAATAGTGGTTCCTCATCTCTCAAAGAACAATACTAGAAACCTCCGGATTATTAGAGATAACTTGCTGATTACAAAGAAAAAAATGCTTCTGTTTCTTTTACATCAACATCCCGACTAATAATAATCTTGTTAGTAGACACATCTATTAGTCTGTATGCTTTGGATTGAGTACTATAACCAACAAAGAAATATCGGGCACATTTAGAATCTAGTTTACTTATCTATTTCTTAGGAATGAGAGCATACGTAGCAGAACCAAAAACACGAAAATGTGTTACTTCTGGTTTGATGCTAGACCAGGGTTCTTCCGGAGTGATGTTCTGCAAAGCCTTGCAGGGACTGCTGTTCAATATGTAGATTGTCGTGTTTACTACTTCTATCTAGTATTTGTACGATACACCTCTGCTGTGCATCATGGATCGAGCCATCTCCATGATTGTGCGATTTCGCCTTTCAACCACTCCATTCTGCTGAGTGTATGGGGTTGTTAGCTGCCGATGAATTCCTTCCTTGCCGCAATAGTTTTCAAATTGCTTTGAAGTGAATTCTCCCCCATTATAGGATCGTAAGTTTTTGATCTGCCGACTTGTTTGATTTTCTACCAGTGATTTGAATTTTATAGACTTAGCAAAACAATCAGACTTGTTCAAGAAGTAGACCCACATTTTTATAGAAAAATCATCTATGAACAACAAAAAATACCTTGCACCAAGAATAGTAGATGACTTTCAAGATGGCTCGCATAGATCTGCATGAACAAGATCAAGGAGCTCCTTTGCTCTCCAAGCACCTTCAGTGGGAAAAGGTTTCCGCTTCTGTTTGCTAGACAAACAATCTGCACATATATCCTGCTTGACTTGGATAGTAGGCAATGCATGAACCATATTTGATTTTTGGAGTTTGGCCAAACACTGAAGATTGAGATGTCCAAATCTCTCATGCCATACAACACTAGTATTATCCTCCACAATTAATGCATTCAAATTGACAGTGGCAGGATCAACAAGTCTATACAAGCCATTTTGCCCAATGCTTAGGGCTATGATTTTATCATTTTTGATATTAGACACAATGCATTTTTTTCTTGAGAAATTTACTGTAATGTGAGGGTTTTCAGTTAACTGATTGATTGATAGAAGATTTTTGTTCATCTTAGGTACATACCTAACATTCTTGACTATGAACTTTGCAACATTATTTAATACAATGCGTATATCTCTTATCCCTTCTACAGCATGTGATCTACCATCATCCAAGGAAACCGAATTGAAAAAACTTTATTATGTAGTGAAATTAACATACCAGTCTTTTTGACATGTAAAATGCCTTGATGCATTGGAATCAAAGAACCAATCACTGGTAGACCTCTCATCAGAACATGACGCCATGAGAGCATATTCTTCCTGAGATTCAGCTTCAACTGTTGCCATATTTGCATGCCCTTTTGATTTCTTGTTATGTGTTAGATCATGTTGTCTTTTTCTGCATTCTTTCTTAATATGACCAAATTTTTGACAAGAATAACATTTTACCTTGAATTTTGAGGAAGAAGAAGACGCATCCGAATGTCTTGCATTTCCCTTTTGATTGGGCAACAAATGCACTTTTTGATTGGCCAGAACTGGGCTCCCTGAAGTGTGTCTGCTTGCGTTCTTTTTCCAGCAAATATGAACTCACTTGATCAAAAGTAAGAGTGTTACTCTCTGCTATCAGGTGCAAAGCTTCCACGAATGATTCATAAGAATGTGTCAGAGTATTCAGAATAAGAGCCACCATATCATTGTCATCCACCTTTTTGTTGATGGTTGACAATTGGTCACGGAGATCTTTCATCTGTAAGAAATGTTCTGACAGAGATTCACCTTTTGTCATTTTTGTGGAAAACAACAGATTTTTCAAATAAAGTATTCGACTCTTTTTCGAAGTCTGGTACTTGTTTTTGAGACTGGTCCATAGTGCACTTGCTTGTGCAGCATTCCAGACCTCCAGAATCATATCATTTGACACAAAAAGTTATAACAAAAGAAGGGTTTCTTTATAACGTTTGTCATAATTGACAAAATTCATTGCCGATTGTTGTTCTGTGTCAAGTATAATCTTGTCACAATCATGAAATTCCGCAATTGTCAAGATTTTATGACTCCACACATTATGATTCAACCCAGTTAATTTTTGGGCCTCACGAAGGACAAGATTTTGGATATTGGTCATTTTTCACTCCGAAAAATTAGTTTTGACCAATAAAATTCCAAAAAATTGTGAAACTATTGTATCTTTCTGATGTTGTGCAATTTTTCAAGCACCCATTTTTTTAAAAATCTTCCTGATTTTGTACTTTGATCTTTATGATTTTGTTCAATTGTTCAACCACCCATAAATTTATTTTACAAAAATTAGAAAATCAAATTGGGAACTCACTGGAATTTACTAGGGACTATGCCCTTCCTCTTTGTTGATTGTTGGCGTTTTGCCCTTCCACGACTACAACTCTTTGCATTTGCCCTTTCCGTGACCTTCGTGCCCTTCGATGTTGTGTATTGCGTGAATCGCATTTTTGTCCCCTGTCGTGATTGCCTTGACTGCAAACTTCGATGTTTCTGCATTTTTCAATGTTGTGTGTGCCCTACCGTGATTTGTGACTCTTCCTTGTCGTTTTCCTTTTCACGAACCCTTGTGTCATTTGGCGTTTCTCCATGACTCTTTCGTGAGCCTTCACGGGATTGTGTCGATGGGACTTAAAAGGCCATTGGCGATTTTTGTCCGTGAGTGAAACTCGTGTCCTTTCTTCGCGGACTGGAATTTCTTTCACCTTTAACAGGGATATCTCCCATGAGACTGGATCCTTCTTTTTCCTCTTCCCTTGTTCGTACCCTAGAACCAGGGTTTCCTCGAACAATGAATCACTCGTACCTTTCCAGCTTCCTTGAGTGGTGGCTCTGATACCACTGTTAGCAAATGAAAGAAGAGACAATTGTGAGAAGCATATGATGGATTGATCTATGCATCGATCTTATTTATAACATCCAAAAATGGTTACAACAGCTACAGGAAGTTACTAGTTAGACACTAACTAATTTTAGTTAAGTCTTTATTACATTATTTAACACATCTGAGCCTTAAAAGCCCAATTTGCTGTGTAAGAAGCTTCCAAACAGAGGTTGGAGGCAATGGAAGCAAGAGGCCTAATAGCAACCTCTCGTTAGCCACTAACAATGGGGATGCACTATGCTATAGTGGCAGTAGTTTCTATTCATTTTCAGCTTGTTTTGTGTGGTCTGTTTTCAAAAATAATTCCCTACATCAAGTGGGTTGTTGTCCAACAGTGAGGATGATTGTGTAAAATGTGTTGCCTAATCATCCACCAAGGTACACATCCCAGGAGATACCAAAAAAGGGATGAGGTCGGGATCATGTCTTAGGTGAATTTGGCGGAATAGATACCTCTCAGTCCTTGGCACTAAGCCGAATAAGCATTCTGTAACACCCATTTTGTGTAAAAGCAGGGTTTCAATTAAAAAAAAAAAAATTCCCTACAGTGGTGACGTTTTTGAAAGACTCATATTTCAAGAAGCCCACTCTTTGAAGACCAAAAAAGATTGAGTGTAAGTTCAACGTGGATATTTGCCTAAATAGTTTGAGAGATTATAAATTTGGGAGTTTGGGGAAGTGGAATCTGGGAACTCGAGAATTCAACTTGGAAGCTACACTTTTATGAGGGTTATGAGATAGCTTGATGGAGTTGTACCTGGTCCAAGAAATGTTCTCAGAAAGAAGTTTCCGAAGAATGTGATTCTTTTCTTCCATGTTCACACTAAGGGGAGGGATGTTAGGAAAATATGAGTTAGTACTCACATTGTGATGAGTTATTAATATTGTTGTGTGTGAGACATTAGTCATAGTTGTGAAAATATTAATAATGTGTGTGCGAGAAAATATATTGTTATTTTAGTGTACTTGTAATTAGTTATTGAAACAACTCATAGAGATAAAGTCATGAGAATGATTTTAGGGATTGGGAGAGATTATAGGGGTTTGGATGATAACTATCTCCTTTTAGTAGATCAAGGTTCCTATATATGTGTATGTTTGCCAAATATTAAATTAACAAAGTATTTTTTATTGTATAAATCTGCTATTGAAACTTCAAAATTTAAGTAGGAAAAAAAGATGTCAGTGTTAACAAGTACATATTGGGGGAAAATGATGCCACATGTGATGAGATTATCCCCTAAGGGACTGTGTAGCTGTAAAGACAGCCACTTGAGGTCCAACTTATAGAATGCCCCATTTCTGTTTCTCTCATTAAACTTAGTGAAGTCTTCGGGAATCTCTATTAGTTTTTTGAAATGATTTAATTATTATTACATGTAATGATGATATATATATTGGAATCAATCCACATTGCGAACCACAAAGAGGACGAGTAGGTCAGTGGTACAACACTCCAACAGCAAGTGGGAGGTCCTAGCTAGTTCATAGAAATTAAACATGGCGTCAGAGGCAGACTAGGAGCACCAGGCACAAATGTGGCTTGAGGGAGGGTGTTGAAATCAATCCTTAACGTAGACCACAAGGAGGACAGGTAGCTCAGTGGTAGAGCATTTCAACAGCAAATGGGAGGTCCTAGATTCAAGTCCTAGCTGGTACATTTAAATTTAACAATATCAGCACAGATATTTCTTGCTGTATGATGCTCTGTGTTAAACTTCAGAATTAAAGCAAGGATATAATGTACATTATTAATGTAAAAATGACTATTATTTTATGCATTTTGAAATATCATTCTGCTCCATTCCAGCTGAACTTGTAGAAACCATTTGGAATATTTGGGATAACATTTCTGGATTTTATTGAGTGAAGGAAAACTCAATTCCATCTTTGTCAACAAGACACATAAGAATCTGAGTTTGCTGCTTTTTTACTTGGGCCTTTCCAACACCTTAAGGGAGAAAAATACCCAGCTAAACCGCGAAAGGAGAAAAAATACTAACTAATACTGAGCCTAAATGAGCTCATTATCAATCACTATTGCAAGTAATGACAGTATACTAACATATATATTTCTTATCCATGATGTTTTTTGTGAAGCTTTAATTTTGAAGCAAATGTGAATTACCATGCCTTTTTCATTAAACAACTCCTTAATGTATATGTTTTAGATAGCCAGAACGATAGCAGCGTTGCAACTTCAGATACCATATCCTATGCTCGACAAAAGGTAACATTTTCTTACTTTGTAGACATGCAGGTATATATGCAAGTGTATGTTCATACTTCATCTGCTATATTTACCACTATATACTATTTTTAGTAAATAGCTTGTTTGATGTAATTTTAGGTTGACAGAGAATGCTTTCTTTGATATGGCTATATATCTGTCTCCATGCATGAAAACATATTTCAATTGTAGAATGGACGAAGTATTTGAAAAAAGTTCAACCATAAATGCAATTCTGCACCAACAAAGAGATTTAGAATGATAAAAAATACGAATTGATAGCCTAACCCAGCCTGTCTATTTGAACAATGAGGGCTAATAAATGAAAGAAAATTCCAAAAGAATGGAAAAAAAAGATTCAATATCATCAAGGATGCCAAAATCCACCAATCTCATCTTCTTGTTGAAGTTTTTGATGAGCTTCCAATAACCAAACACATACGTCCTTATGACTATCATATCCTTCTTGTGAATGTGAGAAAAAGGGCATTTAGAAGGCATAAAATCTTGATCACTTGGACATTGTCGAAAGGTGAAGACCTTGGCAAAGTCTTCCGTTGGTTGATAAGCTCATGTGTTTGTTCTTGAATCTCATTGTCCTCCCAAACTGATATGGGATAGAGAGGCCTGTTTTGAAATGGGGATCCCAGAATGAGATCAATTTGATGCTTGATGGAGCAATGTGTTGGATTGCCTCTGGTTTCTTCCAAGGCATTTCTGTAGTACCATATTTGTCAATCTGCTGCTGTTGTGCTGCAAACTTAACTGATTGAGCTGTGTGTGTGCTTTTTCTCAGTATTTTGGAATGACTTTGGACAGACCATGGGTTGTAAAAACTTCTACGCGTGAGAGAAAAGCTTTCTAAACATTCCTTCATAGATACTAATGAAATGTTTGTCTTTAGAGGGGACTCCTGAATGTGATAGAGACAATTGTTGACCTTGACGGACAAGCACTGTGGCTTAGTTTTGTAGGTAGCATCTTGGTCATACGAGTAAGGCTTGCCAGGAAGAATATCACAGATTTCATGTTGTGCCACATCACATGTAAGGGAATCTTGCATGGGTGCGATACCATACTCAAATGTGCATTGACAAGTCACTTTGAGGTATTATCCTTGCCAAAACCATCTAAGCGAGAAAGGTTGTGGGTGTGTTTCTGTTGCAAGTTCTAGACATTTCACATTGTTTTTGCGCATGACATTCTTGATCATTGTGGTTGTCAACTTTGGGATGACTACTCCATTTATTTCCCTTCCCTTTAATTTACCCTGGGGGGAGAAAAGCTTTTGGTTGACTCGTCCCATGTGACTTAGGTGAAGGTTGCCTATTGTCAGGGAGTTGTGTAGTGGGATTTTGAGCACACTTAAGCTTTGCTCTTGTGCGAGGGGCCAACAAAGGCTGGCCTTTTTGCTTCATCTTGGATTGCTTCTCGATCTTCATAGCATGTTGATTGGCTTTCCCCAACGTCTCATAAGGCATGGACTTTATAGCTGCTTGGATTTTGTGGTGAAGACAGCTAGTGTACTTAATGACTTTGTGTGGGTCTGTTTTGTAGAGATTCCAATGTGTAGAGTTCGCGAAACTCATTTGTATAGTCTGGCATTCATTAATCCTTTTTTTGTCTCAACAACTGGAATCTTTTGTACACATCATGATGGTACTTTGGAGGGTCATATTTTTATGTATCTCTTTAGTGAACTTGGACTATGTGTCAATAGGATTGAATCAACCTTCATTCATTGCATTGTGAGACTTCCAATAGCAAAGCACTGACCTAGACATCTTTAGTGTTGCGAAGGTTATCTTTTCAGCATTTGTGAACTTATTGACGATGTTTAATATGCCTCTATTGGGCAATGCTTCAATGTCAATTTTGCCTTCAAACCCTTGTATGTCGAGTTTGACACTCACCTTGAATGAGCTTTGGTGCTGAAATGAGGAACTAGCAGTGGTAGAGGGTGTTGCGGGACCTAGTCGAAGTACTAGGTTACGAAACTTTGAGCAAATTTCCTCTTTATTCTTCCAAAGCTTCCTCGACAAGCTTCTAAATTTTTACCAAAGTGGGTTTCTTCGCATCCGTAGGCATCTTGGCGTTTTGTCGTCACTCTATTGTTTACTTGAAGTGGAGCTATGTTGTATGCCTTGTTTGCGATACTGCGAGTAGGCCCATGACTAGGATCAACATGATTTTTTCAAGACCCACAAGAAGGATATGAGATTTCTCTAATACAAATGATCGGCGCTGAGCCAAGGAGTTCGCACTGAGGACAACTAGCAGACTAAGAAAAGGGACTATCTACTTAACCTGCAAGTTATATTGAATATGCAATGGAAACATGAAATACAAACGTGGAAGCACCATTACAAATTCATAAAGAATAGGGGATAGTAAATATAGCTCTTCTATTCGTCTATTGTTGTTGACCAAATTCAAAGATGAATTATGTGGTTTTGTGAATGTATTACAAAAGATGGAGTCTATACAATGCTCAACTTGTTGGGGAGTAAGGCCTATGCACGATAAAAAAATACAAAGGAGAGCTATGCTATGCGAACCTTAAATATACAAGGATAATGACAAACACACAAGGATAATGACAAACACACAAATACATACAATTTCATCTAGGAAAACCCTTTTGGGTAAAAAACCCAACACAGTAGCCTTCTAGATAACATAAACTGAATCATTTTACTTTGCTACAAGAAGTCGCAATGTTCTGTAACCTTCATACAACCTTTTACTATATATTACAATGCACACACTTGACTATGTGTATTCAACATACATGCATTGAAGTATTTAGCAACTAACTATCTACATCTATACATCCTCCTCTTCCTAAGAAGAATCATGCCTATATTTGGCACTCACTTTGTAATGCTTGTGTAGTAGGGGAATCTCCAGTCACCAACCATTGAGCCAAAGCGATCATTGTATAACGCTTCCTCAACAGTTTTGTGTTACAGTGTCACCAAGACGTTACTTGCACTTTGACAGTTTGACAAATACAATTAGACAAGTGTATGGAAACATCTAATGTTAGCCACCATTTCTTGACAATGTTGCACAACAGCTCACAACACCTTACTGTAGCTCCATCACTCCACTTCACTTACCACCCTACCATAGTTCCATGAAACTATGCAACTCTACCATCATTTTGCCATGTTGATAACATTGTGCAACTGTCTTAGGCAGTCTCCACACAAAAATGCACAACCATTTTTGCTTGTGCAATCACCCTGCACAACATCCTACACAACTATTGCTTGCACAAACACTTTGTGTAGCACCTACCTTGTGCACAATTACCATTGCACTGATCCATGCAAAGTTATGACATTTCCCAACAATCTCCCACTTCTTGAACACTTGGCATAGAGGAGCACACATCCATCCTTCAACGGCTTTTTGCAATGAAGCTCATCTACTTCTTGCACCAAGAGAACTTCTTAGTACTCACTGCTTGTCAATGAATCCACAACAATTTCATTTGTGTCCAACTTCTCTAGATTTAACTTTCTCCCTTCCAACATTTCCTTACAAACTGATATCGCACATCAATGTGCTACATTCGAGAATGATACTTAGGGTTCTTTGCCAGACAGATTGTGCTTTGGCTATCGTAGTGTATCCTTACAACCTTTCATGTGAACCCAACCGTAGAACACAACCTTTGAAGCCATGCCGCTTCATTGCTCATATGAGTAGCTGCAATATATTCAGCTTCTGTGGTGGAAATGTCAATAATAGCTTGCCATTTGCTCATTCAACTTATAGCTCCACCAAACAAGTTGAACACGTATGCACTGGTAGACCTCTAGCCCAATCAGAATCCACAAAGCATTGTAGTTTCAAAATCTTGCTTTCACCAAGTTTTCCTTGATAGCGAATTGTATAGTTAGAAGTCTTGTGCAGATACTTGAAGATCCTTTTCACTGTTGCCCAATGCTTGTTGCCCAAATTGGACATGAATTTGCTGACTATTCTCACCGCTTGCACAATGTCAGGGCTTGTACAAACCATTGCATAGACCAAGGTTCCCACTGCACTCGCATACAAAACTTGAGTCATGTCCTTCAACTCTAGTGTCTTTGGACATTATGCGGTTGATAGATTTCGACCAATTGGAAAAGGTGTGTGCACCAGCTTACTGTCTTGCATCTTGAACCTTTCCAGTACCGTCTCAATGTACATTCTCTAGTCTAGCCAGAGCTTCTTGTTCGCACGATCCCGTTTAATTTCCATGCCCAATATGAATCTTGTAGTGCCAAGATCTTTCATGTTGAATTGTGCTGACAATTGAGACTTCACTTGTTAGATCATGCGCTTCTCATTTCCAATCAGGAGCATGTCATCGACATAGAGAACTATGATGACAAAGTTATCACCTTTTTCCTTGTAGTAAATGCAAGGATCGACTTTGCCTTTGTTGCGCGCAAGCCCAAGTCCAACCACATAACTGTCAAACTTATGATTCCACATTCTGGGTGATTGCTTCAAGCCATACAAAGACTTTTTCAGTCTATAGACCAAATCCTTTTTTCCTCTCACCTTGAAGCTCTTTGACTACAACATGTTGATTTCTTCTTCAAGTTCTCCATGCAAAAACACTGTCTTAACATCCATTTAATCTATCTCAAGTTCAAATGCAACAACAATAGCTAAAAGAAATCTAATTGGAGTCAATTTTGTAATAGGAGAAAAGGTCTCACCAAAATCAATTCCCTCTACCTATGAGAATTCCTTTGCTACCAAGCAAGCCTTATACTTCTCTAGTTTCCCTTACGCGTTTGTTTGTTTCTTGAAAACTCACTTGTAGTCTAGATTTTCGTCTAGGAGGCAACTTTACCAAGCCACAATTCTCATTTTTTTCTAAAGATTCCATTTCCTCCCTCATGTCCTTCCAAGACTTGCTCTCTGCACAACCAAGAGCGTCCTTCACCGTCTTGGGGTATTCACCATCAGTCATTGATAACAGGGACGCAAAACGAAAATTTGGTGGGCTATACCTCCCAGGGATTTTGTACACCTGTTCCGATCTCATTAGATTAGGAGTTGTAGGATTCCCCTCTTCTTGTGACTTACGATTCTTCATTCATCACACCATACTCCGATACAAGGTCTTCAACATTTATGTCAACTTGAACCTTTTTTGTTTCTTCCTTTGCATGCTTCTTTAGTTTCTTCTTGTGCAAGAACCTTGCACACATCCCTGAAGACTACATTCCGGCTATAGATTGCCTTTTTTGTCTCGAGATTCCAAAGCTTTTACCCGTGTACAATATTCCCTTATCCAATAAAGATGCACTTTGCAGACTCAAAGTCAGGTTTCGATCTTTTCTCTTTTGGAATATAGTAGGCTTCGCAACCAAAAATTTTCAGGTGTTGCAAGCATGGCTTCTTACCAGTCCATGCTTCTTGTGGAGTCTTGTCAACTAGCGCTGATATAGGTGATTTGTTGAGAAGGTAACATGTAGTAGCCATTGCATTAGCCTAAAACTTTTGGTCCAAGTGCATACCACCCACCATACTTTGAGCCTTGTCCATTAGTGTCTTGTTCATCCGCTTTGCGACTCCATTTTGCTATGGTGTATATGGAGTTGTCTTTTGCCTTTGAATACCTCTTTGTATATAGAATTCATTGGACTCATTAGAGCAACACTCACCTCCATTGTCCGTGTGCTACACTTTGATCCTTTTCTCCATTTGGTTCTCCACAAGGGCTTTGAACACCTTGAATTTCTTGAGAACTCCATAATTCTTTAGGATGGAATACATGCAGGTCTTGCAAGAGTATATGTTTATTAAGGACACATAGAAGATAGACTTGTTCAATGATGGGACATCTACCAGTCTGGACACATCACTATGGATCACCTACAAGATTTCATTTGCTCAGGCAACATTTGTGGGAAATTTTACTAGACTCTGCTTGTGATAGACACAATGTTTGTAGAAGTCGAAGTCCAATGGACAAATTTCCATCTCTTTCGCCATATATTTAGTCTTCATCATTTGCAGACTTTTTTCACCAATATAGCCCAACCTACGATGCCAAAGTAGTCTTTCTCACAGGAAGCAATGCATAAGTCCTTGTTTCAGGGTTGGCCTCAGGAACAACAATGCTATTACACGTGCTGCTTATTGCACTCGCATGAAGCTTGAATAGAGTACCCGTGTGCATGCCCCTTGCCAACACCATGGCTTCGTGCACCATTTTGCAGCCATCTTTGCTGAATGAGACTAGGACACTGGCATCATTCATTTTGCTCACAAAGATTAGATTCCTCGCAAGATCAAGACTATCCAAAACACCAGGGAGAGTCTTGATCCTCCCATCTCTAAACTTAAACTTCACCCTTCCTCTACCCACGATCCTGTAGGTTGAGTTGTCTCCTAGAAAGACATCAGCAGCCTCATATTCTTCATATTTGGAGAACCATTCCCTTGCAAGAGTCATATGATAGGAGGCTCCTGAATCAATTAGCTATGCATCATTACATGCATGCGGATTTGAGGCACCGAGATATACATCTCCATCTCCATCACTGGAGACATTTTCACTTGAGGATTGCGCAACATTCAGTGGTTTGGCCTTTTCCACCTTTCTCATTTTATAGTCCTAGAAATGCTCTAAACTTGCCGTAGTTCAAACACTTCTTCAAGGATCTATCTATAGTCTTAGATCGACCGCTAGACTTTGAGCATTTATCTCTAGTCTTCCGATTGCTTCTTTCTTGTGAGTGACCACGCAAAGACAAGGCTTTGTTAGTTTGATAGCTTTCCACAGACTTGCGTTTAATCTCCTCTAATAACATAGCTGCTTCTACATCTTCCACCTTTAGCTCCGATGTAGTACTAGTGATTGAGTTTGGAAAATAACATAGTAATGTGATACACCTTTCTTCATCATCCATTTTGACATCCACGAATGATAACTAACTTGGCATAGTGTTGAAGGCATTCTGGTGCTCTACAACCGAGTCACCATCATTCATTCGCAATGAATACGACTTATTTTGTTGGAATAGTTTGTTTACTAGCAACTTATCTTGGTATAATGTTCACAACTTATGTCAAAGAAGCTTCGCAATCTTTTCAACTGAAACATTTAGTAGCATTGAAGTCCACAAACATACCTTGATAGAGCTTCTTGCTTTTCTATCAATTTTCTCCCATTCTTTTGATACCAAATGTTGGGGAGTAAGGCCTATGCATGACAAAAAAATAAATAGGACAACTATGCTATGCAAACCGTAAACATACAAGGATAATGACAAACACACAAATATGCATGGTTTCACTTGGGAAAACTCTTTCAAGGAAAAAATCCCAGCATAGTTTTCTTATAGATTATAACATAAATTGAATTGTTTTACAATGCTACAAACAAGTTCTCAAGGTTTTGTAACCTTCATACAACGCTTTATTGTATATTACAATGCACACTTTTGACCATGTGTATTCAACATACATTCATCCAAGCATCTAGCAGCTAACTACCTGCAACTATGCATCATGATCTTCTGAAGAACTGTGCCTTTATCCGATGCTCACTTTGTAATACCTATGCAAGTGGAGCTTCCCCAATCACTAACCACTAAGCCAAAGTGATCATTGTGTAATGCTTCCTTAATAGTTCCGTGTCAGAGTCCCACCAATATGTTATTTGCACTTCTTTAGTCTGACAAATACATACTGTAATGTTCTCAAATGGGATAATTAGACCTAGTTAGGGTTTTCCAACAAACCCGTGATTAACTTTGCCAATTAACTAAAAATCTGACCCACAAAACCAACAAACCTTAGTTGGAAAATTTGAAGAATTTCCAAACACGCTAAAATAGCTCCATAAATAGCTAAAAATAAACTGAAACAATGTACCTTTTTTGGCCAAGATATATTGATGAAGTGGTGTAATGTCTCCAAATGGGACGATTTAACCAAAAAGGGGTTTTCCCCAAAATCCACAAATTCTGAAATTCTAAAATTAAAAATCAGCAAACCTTAGCTGCAGCAATTGCACGTCCAAACTGAAAATTAACTTTCATTCACCTTGAAATAAATACCAAATAAATACCTTGTGAATTTCGCCACTAATGCCTCTTTCTGCAATGAAGAAATAGCTTGAAATGGATGTTTCAATCCTCCAAACCCTAGTGCCAACTAGCTGAAATAAATTCCTTGTTTCCCACTCTAATCCCTGCTCAAGTTTAGTCAAATCCAATCGCCAAATCTCAAAAAATTACTGCAATAATTAATTCAGAATGAAAACCTTGCAAATCTGCGTTCAACAAATATTATTTCCCACAAATAACTGAAAACTTCATAACTCCCTCTATATTTGGGATTATGATGCAAACAAGAGCTCAAAATAATCATAAAAATATTGTCTAAAAAAAAAAATAATTTTGGAATTTTCCTTCCATGGGAAGGTCATCAAAAATTGTTCAAAAATTCGGAAAACCCTAGTTTCCTCTCAAAAACAATTAAATAATAATCTGACCTTCAATTAAATAATATTAATTTTTTTATCAATTTAGGGCTTCAAAGCTTCCACAAGCCTTCTACAAAACCCCACGTCAATGTTTTAAAAAATCAGCAAATAATTTCAAAATATTAATTTTTACAAATAGACCCTAAAAGGGCCACCAAACCCTCAATAAAGCCTCCCAAAATAGTTTGCTCCACTTGCAAAAATAGTGCAAATATTAATCAGAAATAATATGCAAGAAAAGAGCCTTAAAAACTTCATCAATGCCTCACAAGAGCTCCTCAATGCAAATCGTCCCACTCTACGGCAGGTAACAAGATCTCGTTAACAAAGGTGGCATCAAAAGACACCTTTTTTAGAATGATCAACACCAAAACAACGAACACCTATTGGGCATGCATCCCAATAGTTTTTCCAAATATGTAGAACAATTATCAAACACTTGCGAATAGTGGTTGAAAAATACCCCTACAAAAATTTTGATTTTTATGTGAAAGAACAACTGTGTTTCCATTCACGAAACACCTTTAAAACCTCCACAAGTGATTCGCCACACTTAGAAAAAATTAGGAAAATAAATCTGATTTTTATTTCTTGGAATTAGCCCTTCTAACCACCTTACGAACCTCTCCAAGCAAGTCGCCCAAGTTGCAAAATAATATATTAAATTTTTGAATATTTCTAGGGCACGAAATGGCCTTCCAAACTTGCAATTTGATCCACAATAACTCGTTAATGGCTGGAATAAATTATTAAAATTACCTTTGACCCTAGAAGAGGGCTCCGAAGACAATTTGCTCTCTTGAGAAGGGTTGCCACCCTTTCAAAGCAAGTCGCCACCCTTGGGATGGCCTCCAAAATCAACAAAACTTTTCAAACCAAGTTTGCCCACCTCTTTGACATGCAAATCATGAAATTCCAACTCTCTGAAGGGTTTGAAATAATTCTTGATGAAGGTGGTTTCCAAAAACGCCCTTGTAGATCTACTTGCATACAACTATGCAAAATTGAAGCACAACTATAGCCCTTGAGTAGAATTGCCCTGAAAGTAGATATGGAGGTTTTTGCCCCCAAACCCCTAACACATTTGAAGGTTTTCATCTTTAAGATGTAGTGAACAAGCTTAACATACTTGCACAATAATTTCAATATCCAAACTGCATAACATTTTCAAATGAGCCTTTTTTTTCCTTTTATATCTCTCCTCCAAGTGTGGCGCCCAAAATAAGGAGGGAGAGTTTACCTTTTTCTTTAAAAAAATATATTATAAAAAGTTTTCTTATAAAAGCACTTTAGGCTTTAAGTGACTATGACCCTTAAAAATGTCCCAAAATTAGATAATAAAGTGTTTTATCATAAAATGCTCTTGAAGCTCGCAAATGTTCCCCTTTTTCTTTTCTTCCCTTAGCCTTTTTAGGAACAATTCAAGGCTAAGGACTTCTGCAAGTTTATACCGAAAAGGGGGACATTACACATACAAGTATATTGAAACGTCTTATGTTAACTACCACTGCTAGACATGTTGCACAACTCCTTGTAGCACCTTATTTCAACCAACCACTGCACTCCACTTCGCACCCTTCCATAGTGCAATGAAACTGCGCAAAGACCCTTGCACAACCCTACCATCATTATCGCATGTTGACAACTTTGCACAATTGTCCGAAGCAGTCTCCATACAACCCTGTGCAACTCTTTGTTTGTGGAATCAACCTGCACAACATCCTATGCAACTAGTGCTTGTGCAAACACTTTGCAGCAATATGAGTGTCATGGTGTACAAAGAGATTGTTGTCTATAATATTGTCATTGATGTCAAATGATAAATGTTCTATCAAGCATTAATGACAAAGGTGTTGAGCTGAACAGATCAGTTGTAGAGTCCTCATGGAGATTGTGCACCTTGAATTCTCATAATAGTCATATGAATGCCTCTGTCAGTTTGTTGAGTATGGCTTAGTACACAGTTTGTTGGTGACTACATTTGCATATATGGCAGCATCTGGGGGAAACAATCAAATCAGGCTACTCAGGTTTGTGCCTATTCCATATGGTCCAAGTTCTAAGTCATGCAGATGGAAGGAGCAAAAGTTATGCAGGTGCAAAGTAGGGCTCCCTGGTAGTTGAACAGTATCTGAACACTTAGTCAATTTTACAAGCTTGGGAATTCTTTCGGGAAAGTGCTTGGCAATTATTTTGGGAGAATTGACTTGGGGAATTCTTTTGAAAATATTGGTGAAGACAATTCTTTCGAAACAGTTGTCCGCAACACAGTTTCTGAAGGAAATGAGTTTGCTTAGGAATTCTTTCGGAACAATTGTCCCGAATGAAATGATCCGATCAAAAGTTGCCGGAGGGTGATTTTGCAAAAAACCGAAGTGTAAGTGGACCTTTACAAAAAGCCGAAGGATATGTAGACGCTTGCAAAAATGTCGAAGGGTATGTGGACCATTGCAAAAGTTTCGAAGGGTATGCGGATCTTTACAGAAATGCCGAAGGGTAAGTGACCTGAACAAAGGCTCCGAAAGGTACCTTGTAGAAATGTCGAAGGGTAAGTGACCCGAACCAAGGCTTCAAAAGGTACTTTACGAAATCTCGAAGGGTATGTGTCCTAAACAAATGAGCAAAGATTTGCAGGGCAATTCAAATGTCCTGAAGGGCACTTAGACAAAAAGCCCGGAGAAATTGTCCCGAAATGTCTTAGACAAAAAGCCCGCAACAATTTGTTCGAAAGATTTGCTCTGAAGGGTATGTGCCACAAACAAAAGCTTTGAAGGATATTTCGGATGAAGTATAGGACACTCGCAATATTGTCGAAGGATCAAGGCGAGATTAAAGATCAAGCAAGTCTGAAGAGATCGACGAAGGGGAAGCATCTCAAAGATGTCGAAAGAAGCGAGATGAAGTCAACATGTCGAAGGTTAACGATCTAGTCAACATAAAGAGCAAGCATCTTTGATGATCCAATGACACACGCAAGTCAGGACTAAGAAGATCCAACGGAGTGAGTGGATCCAAAGCTTTAAAAGTGCTCGAAGGTTAATGCACAGTGGCAAAGTTAAAGACCGAGCAAGTCCGGTAAGATCTATCAGAGCGAAAGCTCTCATGAATGCCGCGACAAGCAAGATGAAGTGAAATCTACCGAAGATTAACATCTGACTAAAGTTATGGATCGAGCATATTTGAATAAATCGAAAAGAGCAAAAGCTATCCTGATATATAGGAAATAGCGAGATGCAATAAAAAGCTCGATGGTTAGACTTAGCGCGAAGAAAGAAATCAAAGGTCCGCATTTAATATGTTCTCAATGGACAAATGAACAGACAAAACCTGTGAATGATTACAGGGAGCTTGAGATTGATCAATTCAACCAATCAATCCTCGATTAAGGAAACGACACAGTTATGACCTGATTCCAACAGTTGCCAAAAATAGAAAAGAGAGTTGAACATTGCAGTGTGATGCATGATCCGAGACAGGGGAAAGTGTATAAGTCAAAGTCACATTAAATAAGAATCAAGAATTGGAACTGGTTAAGTGCAGTTGAAGTATGAATGCAATTGGAGACATGAAACCCTAAAATTCATTGTATACACACGACATCAATTGTGTTGTTGCTGCTGTCATTGCAATTTTGAGAGTGAGTCAAATGCTGTCGATAAGAGATATATGCAGACAGAGTAAAAAGGCAGAAGACAAAGGGGGAATGAAGCGTGTCTGAATAGAATATATCTAGACATATGCAGATAGAGTAAAAGGCTGTTGATAAGAGACATGCAGATAGAGTAAAAGGCAAAGAGAAAAGGGAATGAAGTGTGTTAAAACAAAATATATCCAGACACCAAGGGTAAGACTGGTGTATTGTGGTTTTTTGTGTGTGCACTCTCTACATCTGTTCTTTGATATGCATATGAATTGATATCTCTTTTAAAAGTTTAATTCAACTAGTTTTATCTCATCTATTGATTCACCCCCCCCTCAGTAGATAGTTGTGTTCAACAATTGGTATCAGAGCCTAAAGTTCCTAAGGGGAAGCTTAATCGGCTTAGGGAGATCTTGGTTAGTTAACACAGTGGCTAGTCAAGAAAGATCAAACAAGGCTCTTCATCAAACAAGGCTCCTCTGTTTGATGGGTCTAACTATGCTTTTTGGAGCATAAGGATGGAAGCATATTTGTCCTCATTAGGATTTGATGTATGGATGTCTGTAGTAAATGGATATACAACTCCTGCTGTAGCTCCTATTGATCAAGCTGCCAAGAAGGCATATGAAAACAACGCCAAGGCAAAGAATGCTATTCTTTGTGGATTGTCAAACTCAGAGTTTGTCAAAGTTATGCACTGTCAGAGTGCAAAAGACATCTGGGACAAGTTAAAAAGCATCTATGAAGGAGATGACAAGGTGAAGCAGGGCAAGCTACAAACATACAAAGGGTAGTTTGAGAGTCTTAAGATGAATGAAAAGGAAAAGATTGCCGACTACCTCCTCAGGGTAGATGAGATAGTGAATGCTATTAGAGGACTTGGAGAAACAATAGAAGAGTCAACTATTGTCAAGAAGGTTTTGAGATCCCTTCCATCAAGATATGACTCCAAAATCTCTGCAATTGAAAAAGCAAGAGATTTGGACAAGCTCACAGTGGACGAGCTACATGGAACATTCACAGCCTATGAGATGAGAATGGGAAAGACTGACACGTTTAAAAGAGAAGCTGCATTCAAAGTAGCAAAGCAGGCAAAAAAAGAAATATCCACGTCTGAATTTGAGGAGACTGATGGAGAACAAGCTAACTTTGTCAGAAAATTAAAGAGAGGATCAGGAAAATATAAAGGCAAGTTACCGTTCAAATGCTTTAACTGTGGAAAGGTAGGACACTTTGCTGCCAAATGTCCTTATAATAAAAAAGAAAATTTTGAGCAAGTAGAGAGTAACAAAAAGGTGAAACATAATTAAGCAAAAAGGAAGAACTTCAAGAGCAAGAAAGGTTTATATACAAAAGAAGACAATGACTCAGTGAAGGGTAGTGATAGTTTAGATGATCATGACTGTGCTTTTGTGGCAAAGGGAAAAAAATACCTATTCATGGCAGAAGAATCCACTCCCATAAATCAAGAATAGGACAAAGATGAAGATTGGGACGAAGAAGAGGAAGGTGAAGTTGATCTAGAAGGTGAGCTAGTTTGTGCACTAGATGAGATTGAGAAACTAAGAAAAGAGAACTCAAAACAGAAGAAGCTTGGGCAGAAGGAACTTTACAAAACTAATCAAATGATAGTGATTCTAAAAACTCAACTTGAGGAGTGTAAAAGAATAGAAGTAGTTAAGGTGGAACTATAGACAAAATCCAAAGAATGCATGAAGCTTGAGGCATAAATAGTAGCTTTGAGGAATGAACTGGAGAAGGCAAAAAGTCAAGTAGACAAATGTCTAATGCTGACAAAAAGATCAGATATTCTTAATGATTTAATTAACAGTCAGAAGCCTTCAAATGAAAAATCTGGTCTTGGATATGAGAAAGGAAATGGCTCATCAATTAGTATGTCGACCGCCCTATATGATAATTTCAAAATAGGAGCAGAAGCAAAGAAAGAGAAGGTCAACAAGGACACTGTGAATGATCCAAACAAAGATAAAGTGAGGAGAATAAATTCTGGGAAAAGGTCTGAAATCAAAGATGCAGAAGGATGTACTCAAGTGATAGACTTGAAGAAACAAAGGAGTATGAAAATTATATTGCACCACAGAACGTTATTACCAAGTATTATTCATCATTTTATGGTTATTGTTACAGTTGTAATCAGTTTGGTCATAGGGCCATTGATTGTAGAGTTGTTCTTATTAGAAGAATTAATTTTGTAATTAGAAACTCATTTGCTCCTTTGCTAGATTCAAGTTTAATGTGCTACAATTGCAATAATTTCGGTCACATAGCTAAGCATTGTAAGACCAACTTTGCAACGTCAAAAGGGTACAATGTAAATAAAGGCAAGTCTCTTAATAAGAACAAAGGTTCACAAGTCATTGATAAAGAAAAGGACATATGAGAGACCCAAGAAAATGTGGAAAGTGAAAAATCAATCCTTGATTGCTCAAATGGCACTCCACACCAAAGAACAAAACTTGTGGGTGATAGACAGTGGATGCTCAAAGCACATGACTGTTGACAAGAGCAAGTTCACCAAGTTGAGCAAGTGCAAGGAAGGAATTGTCAGCTTGGGAGACAACATAGCAGTAAAGATCAAAGGCAAAGGAACCTTGCATATTGATGGTAAGCTTCCTACACATGATGTTCTTTATGTCAAAGGATTGAAGCATAATCTACTAAGTGTCAACCAAATGTGTGACAATAGATATAAGGTCATATTTGATGCCGAATGCTGCAAGCTAAAGAGATGTGGCAAAACAGTTGCAGAAGGGAAAAGGACCGAGAACAATATCTATAATTTTGTTGAAGTAAACAATAATAGTTGCCTCATAGGAAAAGTTGATGAAAGCTGGTTGTGGCATAGGAGAATGGGACATGTCAATTTTGATAATTTGGTCGAAGTGAGTTTGAATAAGTGTGTAAGACATATGCCCAAGATGACCAAACCCACAGATACTACATATAGAGAATGTCAATTAAGCAAGCAAATGAAGGTCAAGTTTCAAACAAAGGAATATGTGACTACAAAGCCTTTGCAATTAGTCCATGCTAATCTTTGTGGTTTTACCAAGACAAAAGGATCAAAAGGAGTTTATTATTTCATGTTATTTGTAGATGATTACTCAAGAATGACATGGGTAACCTTTTTGAAGGACAAATCTCAAGCCTTTGAAAGATTTAAGATCTTTAGAGCCATGGTTGAAAACGAAATGGGAAGAAAGATCAATTGTTTGAGATCTGATAAAGGTGGAGAATTAACCTCAAATGAGTTCATAGAATATTGTGAGAAACATGGGATTAAAAGGCACTACTCTATTGCAAGAACTCCACAACAAAATGGAGTTGTTGAGAAAAATAATATGACTGCTAAGGAGATGGCCAAAACAATGCTGAAAGAAGCCAAACTATCTGATGGATACTGGAGAGAAACAGTCCAAACAACGGTATACCTCCTGAATAGAGTTCAACTGAGGGTGAAAAGTGATAAAATGCCATATGAACTATGGTATGGAAAGCCTACATCAGTTAAGTACTTCAGAGTGTTTGGGAGCAAATGCTACATCAAAAGAAAGGAGGACAAACTAGGCAGCTTTGAGTCAAGATGTGATGATGGAATTTTTCTTGGTTACTCCACGCATAGCAAAGCCTATGTAAGTTACAATAAGAGGCTACATAAAATAGTTGAGAGCATCAATGTCAAGGACGAAGAAGGATCTAAACATGTCGAACTTGATGAGGAGATTAGAATTGAAGAATTAGGAGGAGCAGAAAATGAAGAAGATAGTGAAGAGGAGGAAGAAAAGAGAGAAAAGGCTCTTACAAGGTTTGTTCAAAAGGAACATCCCAAGGAGCAGATAATTGGCAACAAAAATGAGGGAGTTCAGACTAGGAGAAGCGCTGTAATGAACAAGGAGCAAGTAAGTTCTGCTCTATTTTTAGAAATTGAGCCTAAAACCTTTAGTGAAGCTAGCAATGATGAAAATTGGTTAAAAGCCATGGAAGAACTGAGTCAAATAGAAAAGAACAAAACATGGATATTAGTTCCTAGACCCTCAAACAAGAATGTGATAGGAACAAAATGGGTTTACAGAAACAAACTCAATGAAGATGGAGATATCATAAGAAACAAAGCAAGATTGGTGTGCAAGGGATATGCATAAGTAGAGGGCATAGACTTTGAAGAGACATTTGCTCCAGTGGCTAAACTGGAAGCTATAAGAATGTTTTTGGCATTTTCTGTTCATAAGAAGTTCAAAGTATATCAAATGGATGTAAACTCAGCGTTCTTGAATGGAAACTTAGAAGAGGAAGTCTACATTGAACTACCAGAAGGTTTTCAGCGGGCAGATGAAGAGAATTATGTGTGTAGACTAAAGAAGACATTGTATGGTCTGAAATAGGCACCTAAAGCATGGTATTCAAGATTGGATCAATCCCTGCAACAAGGTTTCAACAAAGAATGTGCAAACAACAATTTGTACTTTAAATCAGAAGCTGAGCATATGTTGATTATTGTTGTCTATGTAGATGATATCATTTTTGGAGGTGGCAATAGTAATATGTGCAAAGAATTTGCCACACAAATGCAAAGTGAATTTGAAATGTCTATGCTAGGAGAACTTTCTTTCTTTCTTGGTCTACAAATTGCACAAACCAATGAAGGGATATTCATATCTCAAACCAAGTATGCAAAGGAGATGCTCAATAAATTCAGAATGGAAGACAACAAACTAGTTAGTACTCACATGATAACTGGATGCAAGTTGAGCAAAGAAGATGAGTTCCCTGATGTGAATAATACTATGTACAGATCAATGATAGGCACCCTACTGTACCTAACTGCATCAAGACTAGACATCATTGAAGCTGTATGCATGGTTGCAAGATCTCAAGTAGCTCCGAAGGAGTCATATGTCAATGTTGTGAAAAGAATCTTCAGATACATCAAGAGCACAATTGACTATGGTCTGTGGTACCCTACAAGTGAAGATCTCACTTTGATTGCATATGCAGATGCGGATTGGGCAGGAGTGTGGATGATAGGGGAAGCACTAGTGGTGGTGCATTCTTCCTTGGAAATAGACTTGTGTCATGGCTGAGCAAAAAGCAAGAATCTGTTACACTTTCTACAATAGAATCAGAGTATGTAGCAGCAACATGTTGCACCCAAGTCTTGTGGATGAAGCAAACTCTCAGAGATATCAAGGTAGAATACCAAGAACCTATTTCTATCTTTTGTGATAACTCAAGTGCCATAAACATATCTAAGAATTCAGTGATGCATTCCAGAACCAAGCATATATCCATCAAATATCATTTTCTAAATGAAAAGGTTGCTAATCAAGAGGTTAAAATTGAGTATGTGCCAACAAAGGACCAAATTGCAGATATATTTACCAAGCCTCTTCCCAAGGAGCAATTTGAGTATCTAAGAGAGAAGCTGGGAGTAGTGGCTCCCACACCACATCTCTAGCTTCTAGGGATAGGGCATAAATCCAGAGGGAGTATTGAAGGCACATTATTAACTCCTGGATTAAGAGAAAAGGCAACTTGATGTGAAAGCTGCAGTCCCTTTGCTATTTGATGACAAAGGAGGTGACCAAGGTGTGTTGGCTCTAGATCACTATGCCTATCTATATGGAGATATGTCGATTATTGATTGGTCTTTTAGACCAATGCTATATACATGATCATTTGGAGAATCATGGAGTCAAGGGAGCTAGATCTGAAAGTGTCCGAGTAAGAGTTTGGGCGAATGTGTCATTGCAAAAGGGGGAGTTTCTATCAACAGTTCTTTAACCAACCAGGTCCAAGGATCATAACAACTAGATAGTAAAGGAGCAGCCCGTTTCCATGTTATGGCAAGGACTCTTTGTCATTAATGTCAAAGGGGGAAAAAACAAAATGATGAAGGAATGAAGAAGGGTAGTCATTTTGAGGATGTTTTGTCATCAATGACAAAGGGGGAGATTGTTGGCAAATTAAGTGTCATGGTGTACAAGGAGATTGTTGTCTGTAATATTGTCATTGATGTCAAATGATAAATGTTCTATCAAGCATTAATGACAAAGGTGTTGAGCTGAATAGATTAGTTGTAAAGTCCTCATGGAGATTATATGTGCACCTTGAATTCCCAGCAGTCATATGAATGCCTTTGTCAGTTTGTTGAGTTTGGCTTAGTACACAGTTTGTTGGTGACTACATTTGCAGATATGGCAGCATCTGGAGGAAACAATCACACTAGGCTACTCAGGTTTGTGCCTATTCCTTATGGTCCAAGTTCTAAGTCATGCGGATGGAAGGAGCAAAAGTTATGTAGGTGCAAAGTAGGGCTCCTAGGTAGTTGAACAGTATCTGAACACTCAGTCGATTTTACAAGCTTGGAAATTCTTTCGGGAAAGTGCTTGGGAATTATTTCAAGAGAATTGAGTTGGGGAATTCTTTCGGAAATATTGGTGAAGACAATTCTTTCGGAACAGTTGTTCGCAACACAATTTTCGAAGGAAATGAGTTTGCCTGGGAATTCTTTAGGAACAATTGTCTGGAAGGAAATGATTCGATCAAAAGTTGCTGAAGGGTATTTTTGCAAAAAGCCGAAGGGTAAGTGGACGTTTACAAAAAGCCGAAGGATATGTAGACGCTTGCAAAAATGTTGAAGGGTATTTTGCAAAAGGCCGAAGGGTATGTGGACCGTTGCAAAAGTTCTGAAGGGGATGCGGATCTTTACGGAAATGCCGAAGGGTAAATGACCTGAACAAAGGCTCCGAAAGGTATCTTGCAGAAATGCCGAAGGGTAAGTGACCGGAAACAAGGCTCCAAAAGATACTTTACGAAATCCCGAAGGGTATGTGTCCTAAACAAACGAGCAAAGATTTATAGGGCAATTCAAATGTCCTGAAGGGCACTTAGACAAAAAACTCAGAGAAATTGTCCCGAAATGTCTTAGACAAAAACCCTGCAACAATTTGTCCGAAAGATTTGCTTCGAAGGGTATGTGCCACAAACAAAAGTTTCGAAGGATATTTCAGATGAAGTATAGGACACTTGCAATATTGCCGAAGGATCAAGGCGAGATTAAAGATCGAGCAACTCTGAATAGATCATCGAAGGGGAAGCATCTCAAAGACGCCCAAAGAAGCGAGATGAAGTCAACATGTCGAAGGTTAATGATCTAGTCAACATAAAGAGCAAACATCTTTGATGATCCAACGACACACGCAAGTCAGGACTAAGAAGATCCAACGGAGCGAGTGGATCCAAAGCCTTAAAAGTGCTCGAAGGTTAATGCACAGTGGCAAAGTTAAAGACCGAGCAAGTCCGGTAAGGTCTATTGTAGTGAAAGCTCTCATGAATGCTGCGACAAGCGAGATGAAGTCAAATCTATCAAAGATTAACGTCTGACTAAAGTTATGGAACGAGCATATTCGAATAAATCGAAAGGAGCGAAAGCGATCCTGATATATAGGAAATAGCGAGATGCAAAGAGGAGCTCGATGGTTAGACTTGGCGCGAAGAAATAAATCAAAGGCCCGCATTTAATATGTTCTCAATGGACAAATGAAGGAACAGACAAAACCTGTGAATGATTACAGAGAGCTCAAGATTGATTGATCCAATCAATCAATCTTCGATTAAGGAAATGACGTAGTTATGCCCTGATTCCAGCAATTGCCAAAAATAGAAAAGAGAGTTGAACGTTGCAGTGTGATGCATGATCCGAGACACGAGAAAGCGTATAAGTCCAAGTCGCATTAAATGAGAATCAAGAACTGGAACAAATTAAGTACAGTTGAAGTATGAATGCAATTGGAGACATGAAACCCTAAAATTCATTTTATATACACGACATCAAAAACATTGTTGTGTTGCTGCTGCTGTCGTTGCAATTTTGAGAGTGAGTCAAACGCTGTCGACAAGAGATATATTTAGATAGAGTAAAAAGGCAGAAGAAAAAAGGGGAATGTAGCGTGTCTGAATAGAATATATCCAGACATATGCAGATAGAGTAAAAGGTTGTCGATAAGAGACATATGCAGATAGAGTAAAAGGTAGAGAGAAAAGGGAATGAAGTGTGTTAAAACAGAATATATATAGACAATAAGAACGTAAGGTAGAGAGAAAGTGAAGACACATAGAGAATGTGCAGAGTTTGAGCAGTTACAAACAAGATTTGTAATAGAGTAATAGAGCGGGATTCATTTAGAAATCTGTTTTGCATTCTGAAGTTGTAGCTTCATAAATCTGATAGGTTGGTGCCATCAGAAAGACTGAGTTGGTGCTCAGTTAGGGAGTGGGTGCTTTCTTAGGTGGGTGCTCTTGAATGTAACCAGTGAGGTTTGACAGTGAGGCATTTAACTGTGAGGCTGGATTATAACAATAGATTTTAGCAGCTATTCTCACCGTTGTTTTTCCCTTTGAATTTTCACGTATAAATTTGGTGTATTGTGGTTTTGTGAGTGTGCGCTCTCTACATCTGTTCTTTGATATGCATATGAATTGATATCTCCTCTAAAAGTTTAAATCAACTAGTTGTAGCTCATCTATTGATTCACCCCCCTCAGTAGATAGTTGTGTTCAACATTTGCATACAACTATGCAAAATTGAAGCACAACTACAGCCCCTGAGTAGAGCTACCCTAAAAGTAGATATGGAGGTTTTTGTCCCCCAAACCCCTAACACATTTGAAGGTTTTCATCTTTAAGATGTAGTGACCAAGCTTAACATACTTGCACAATAATTTCAATATCCAAAATGCAGAACAATTTCAAATGAGCCTTTCCTTTCTTTTCATATCTCTCCTCCAAGTGTGGCACCCAAAATAAGGAGGGAGAGTTTACCTTTTTCTTTAAAAAAATATATTATAAAAAACTTCTTTATAAAAACACTTTAGGCCTTAAGTGACTATGACCCTTAAAAAGGTCCCAAAATTAGATAATAAAATGTTTTATCATAAAATTCTCTTGAAGCTCACAAATGTTCCCCTTTTTCTCTTCTTCCCTTAGCGTTTTTAGGAACAATTCAAGGCATGCAAGTTTATACCAAAAAGGGGGACATTACACATACAAGTATATTGAAACGTCTTATGTTAACCACCACTGCTAGACATGTTGTACAAGTCGTTGTAGCACCTTATTGCAACCAACCACTGCACTCCACTTCGCACCCTTCCATAGTGCAATGAAACTGTGCAAAGACCCTTGCACAACTCTACCATCATTATCGCATGTTGACAACCTTGCACAATTGTCCCAAGTAGTTTCCACACAAGCCTGTGCAACCATCTCTGTTTGTGGAATCAACCTGCACAACATCCTATGCAACTAGTGCTTGTGCAAACACTTTGCATAGCACCAACCTTGCACATAATTACCATTGCACAGATCCATGCAAAGTTAAGACATTTGCCAACACAACTATGTTCCACCATGTTGTGACATGAATTAAAAGGATGTGAGTTATAGATTTAGTTACAAGATGGTTTAGTTCCATGAATCGTTGATGTCCGATTGTTTCAGTTAGCTGCACTGTTTCTTGACTTCGAAGCCAAGTGTCACTCAGCCGGTTATTGGAATGTATGCCTTGTCAGTGCCTTAGATTTGTCTTGTTGTACACGTGGAACCTGACAAGACGATGTGCACTTTGCAGTATTACTCGCAAGTGTTGCAAAGTTTGCAAGCTACTGTGAATCCAACCTGATTGTGCTGGGATCATTTTGGTTTGACTATCTCCAGACATTGGAGCAGAGGATGTATATCTGGGTGCATAGAGGGCTCTGCCCAAGTAAAGATTCTTCATGCACTCAGAAGTGACTGCAAATTGGAACAAACAACTCAGCCCTTTGAGAGATCACAAAGATTCAACTTCGGGGTTAGAGGAAAGGAAATCAGCCTTGCAGTAGTTGTGTCTTGGAAACACAATTCTGCTGCAGGAAGCATATTCTCATGTGACTTTCTTGAAACTGAACTGGGAAAACTTTTCAGGATTCCTTGTGGTTGAGATTGAAGTCCCTACTAGTAGATTTATCTAAGATTGACATTTGAAAAATGGGTAATACAATTTATATGCAGATACACATCTGGGAGTTACGACAGTCTTATCTACTTTGACCGAGAGCTGACAAAAATGAAAATATTGTGAACATATACAACTTTTCAAATATTGCATCGTCTGGCTAAGAACCACGTTTTTCCATGTGTTTGCAATTCAAAACATTGTGAGTTATATCAGTATTCATAATACTCCCATGCTTCGCTTAATTTGGTCATTGATATTGGGCAACAGTTTGAATGGAGTAAAGCCCAATGTGGCTGTTATGAAGGTAGTTCCATTTTCCAAATTGTTCATATTTACCGCTTACATTTAGTCATAATGCCTATTAAAATATTGGTTTATGCGTAATTTACATCTGGTGTAACAGGACTCCAAGTATAGTGGCTGGAATCTAACATAATTCACATCACATCTGAATTTACAATATATATGATAACACTCGATATGCATTAAAATCAGATGATATGATTACAGAGTTGCTCATAACGGATCCTATTCTACCATTTGTTAAAATAATTATTGATTGGATTCCACGTAGTAGCTTCACAAAGCCTTTTGCACCTTGTTATGAAATACATTTTCAACTTGACAAAGGCTGATATATATCCATTATATGTTTGTAAGCGCCCTTTAAATGTTCCAATCAATTAATTTGTCCAGATTCAGCTTCATTGGTTTTGAATATATATTTCTTGGTGTCATCATTATGAAATGTTTTACTGGTCTTGGTCTCTTAGAACATCAAAAAATGTCTAGAGCTGTGGGTAGTTTCCACTGGACAACTGAATATTTAGGATTTGTCTTTTGAGTGCACTGTCTCTTATAATACATTTCAATTATGGGCTGTTGACAGGGTGACACTAATTTTGCAGGTTCTGGCTTATTGCAATGCCTCACCTAAAGATTACAAATGCATTTTTACTTCTGGTGCAACAGCAGCACTGAAATTGGTTGGGGAGACCTTTCCTTGGAGCAGCAGCAGTAATTACCTGTACACTATGGAGAATCACAATAGTGTGCTTGGGATTCGAGAGTATCCTTTTTGGGTAGACTGCAGCAAGCAATGACAAAAGAATACCCCGGTTTAGTTTTGTGACTGGAAAATTTGTTTTTGTTTTTGTACACTTTTTCATACTTTGTTAAATTATTTGCTAGCATGGTTCGGCAATTTGACCATCAGGGCTTCTCCATATGAGATAAGAATATATTAATATGTTTCGGAGTAAATTGAATAGATGCTAAAATGTTAGCATAATTCTAGAATAGAGGAAGAAAGGAGATTATTTTAATGACCGAAAATTACCAAAATTGTTCACTGGGGTTCAGAAGTACAGCCAACAATGATATCAAAACATGGTGTACCTAAAGCACCTTTGTAAAGAAAGAGAGTGATAAATAAATGAGTAATTTGTAAGATGCTTTGAGAACAATCTCATCCTTCTAAACTGTTACAAGTTACATAATTATCTCTTGACTAAATTATCATCTGATCTCAGTCTAACTTATCTCTAAAATAAATGATCTTGTTCATGCAAATGAAAGCACATCCAAATAAATTCAGGAAGAGTTGTTGCTTAACGGGTAGTTTGGTTTAGCTGTCTAAGCTTATGTGCTTGTGCACAATGCAATATTTTCTCCACTGTTAACTTTATGTTAGTCCCTTGATTTTGGTACTGGTGTAGAGGTTGATTTTTTTGAACTTCCAAATAAATGAGGCATGCACCATACCTATCTTAAAACTGCAAAATCCTTAACAAACACCAAGATATGCTCTCAATAAAGGTGCTACTGCCATTGCTGTAGATATCAAAGACATGGAATGGGATTCCAGAAATCAAGAATCTGAAATTGGTTCCAATGGATTTCCAAAATTCAAATTTCGCAGCAGACAGAGGCGTCTTAAGCAGACATATCAGGATGAAATTTCAAATAGTATGATAATAAGAAATGTTGTTGAATTTCATTCCTTATGATGAAACTTCTAATTATTAACTTTGTATGAGAAGTTGGTAACTTTTGGAATTTATTCTTTGCTATAGGAAGATTCCGATGGTTTTGGTGTTTGCTTGTATTTTCAGGAGATGTATATCACTTATTCGCATTTCCATTGGAATGCAATTTTTCTGGAGCGAAATTTGACCTGAACTTGGTAAAGATGATCCAAGAAGGTAGACATGTGGACGGAATGGAGTCAGCAGCTACTTGTAGGTAGTGCACTAAAAGCTACTGGTTTACTTTTATGTATCTTCTTCTTATGGAATAAAATGACTATAAAATTAGAAAATTTAAATACAATGCACACATACATGTACAATTTTGTGTATTAATACGATCCTTAATTGACTTGGAAAATATAACGAACGATTTGCCAACATGGATTACATTTTCTTATGTGCTGATCCAATGTTCCATGCTACTAGAATCAACATACATAAGGCTACCAATTGATGTTTTCTACAACTGTGTGGTCGCCATCTATATCATATATCCATTATAAAATTGTGTACATGCTCCCATATAGAATATTTCATACCTCTTTTATGCTACTTCCAACATGTGACCTTTCCCAATTAACTAAACAATGGTGTATTAAAAGAAATATGCTGATTCTTTAACTAATGTGAGATGGAAAAATACTTGTATATGCTGTAAGGAACAAGTACCATGCTTGTAGTCAGCTGAACATGTCATTAATATGCTTTCGTAAGAGCTTGAGGTGGTGAAGTAGTTTCATGGAATGCACCTGCCGGTAAACAAGCAAATGAATCAAACACATGGATAGAGAGATTAACACAAGGATTTACCCTGCGGAAACTCAATGTGAGAAAACTTTAGAGGTGTGAAGCTATGCCTCTTCATCTCCAATATATTCTTGCAAGTTTTTGCAAGACAAGTACTCAATTTGAGCTTTCAAATGCACTGTAGCTTTTGCTAGCACCTCCTCTATGTTGCATAACTTATAAGCTTTCTTTGCTGTGGTTTACTTGCTTCTCTAACATGCTTTACTGCTGCTCGTAGATGTGCAGTCATCTTCTACATCAGGAATCAGATCTTCAGTTCAGCAAGAGACTTTTCCAAAAAACCCCACACATGATCCCAAGGGGTATATTTATGCCAAGGGATGAGCAAATGAGTCGTATAGAGAATTAGAAACACCTCCCACATGAAAGTACAGTAGAGCCAATTCAAATTCCCTTTGAACTCCCTGTTCTACCATTTTGTCCTATATGATAGCTGTTCGTACCAAGCTGAACCTGTCACTTAGGATGGATTCTTCTATTGGTGTGAGCCCTAGGATATCCATATCATCCTTGAGAACCTGTGCATCTGTTCCCCCATTCCGCTTCCGATTATGCAATTCAGCCTTGTCCAATTTTATCTTATAAAGGTTCAATGCATTTCTTAAGCTCTTATTTAGTCGCACAAACTAAGAACTATAGCTGATAAACCCAATCAACTGAATTATGATGATTTTCAGGATCCAATTTGGGTCACACCTCCCCAATCTGGAGGCCTTTGGTCCTCAAAAACTCTATAAATGAAAATATATGGATTACCTTCTAGCTTCTTAAATGGGATGCCTTTTCTTCCCACTTTGCATGGAGTGAGCTTGATTGTTCTGTTGGAATTTGTTGTTCCAACCTGTTTCTTTGCAATATCAGATTGGCTTTGACGTTCACGATATTTTCAAATGTTTGCCAAATGATGACCCTCTTGTAGTATTTGGTCTTACACTGTTTCGTGTCTAGGCTTGAAAGAAATAATTCCAAGATCAACTACTAAATTAATGAATCATAAGTAAAATATACAATAAAATCAATATTTATCATAAAGCCATACAATGAAAGAGTTGAGCCATAAGATTTGTTGATGGGGGAAACTGGTACACTAGAAGAAAACAACATATATTTTTGAAAGACGGCCAAAAGATATTACAAGATAGCATAATGTGCGTAAAACTTATTCGAAGGGAGAATAAAAGAGAAGATGAGAAAATTCGTAGATAATAGAAGCCTAATTAAAACTCCAAAAGAAGAGATGGGAGTTGTAAAGAGGAAGAGGCATGTAGACTCTTTAAATAGTGAATAGAGAAAAATGAGTTACAAGGTAATCCAATCATTGCCTTACCCACCTTTCAAGTGTGTGCCTAGTGTCCATTTTTCCCATGTAATGGGGGGAAAGTGAGTGCAAAGTGGCAAAAGAGTTGCATATAAAATTTAACTCCAATATTCTTCATAATAAGGAATATCTCCAATGGGACAAAAGAGGTGAAGGGTACATGCCACCTCATATTCTCCGGATTATGTGAATTAAAAATTCACACGAGAATTAATAAAAGCCAACATTGAGATATTAAAAATATCTAAATAAGGATTAATCTCCAACAAGGCTTGCTCTTGGTTGAATCTCTTATCTCATTTTTGCACCATACATGCTTGTAGGCTACACTAGTGCTATCTATTCAGAGACACTTGCTAAATTTTTTTTATTGTTGTTTGCATGCTTACAACAAGCGATGATAATATATTGATTTTGCGAGTGGCCGAAATCACAACCTTTTCTACATAGCTGCCACCACTTGGGATTTACAATATTAAATTTAAAGTTTACATCAGCAACAACAAATGCAAATATTTGGAAATGCCTTCAATGAAGGTGATAAGCATGCCAAACTATCCACCCATTCAATCCTACAGTCTTCTTATGGAGTGCTACTCACTGTGAGTGCTTTCTCACTCTACTATTATTGGCCAAATATCATGCCACTTCTCTTCCACCATGGAAGAAACTCTCTGGATTATAAACATGGTTATTGATGCCCATCATGTGCTTGTTACAACTGCTGTTATACAAAACCAGTTTCCAAAAACTTGCTTTAATCATGGCTTATGCGCATATGACAACTCAAAAAACAATGCCACAATCTTACCACATCTATCCCAGCACTTTTGTGCCTACAAATATCATCATTTTACATAGATATTGCTACATTCATACTGAAATCAGTCTTCTGCATCATTAAAATGCCTAAATGTACTCTTCAACAATTCAATGATACTGAAATCAGACCTAACATCCATGCTTGTATGTATTCATTATTTGCAAAGCGTGTTCGTACTAAGCCTAACCTGTCATGCGGTTTCATACCTAGATGAACTTGCCATGCATGACTGATTTTCTGTTTTGAGGATTTTTGTGGTCTCAAACAATTTGCTGTGTACTGCCACTGCTCTTCTCCTGCATGACTATTTGTTCAAATCTTGCTTGAAATGCTTGCTCAACTTGGATTGCTTCTCTTCCACCTTTCTTGTTATATATATGGTGCTAGAAGTGGTGAGAACAATCATGCAAGTGCACATCGACATAATAATGTGAAATGCTGAAAATGATTCAACCTCTTAATACCATTGGCTGCCCATTCTTTTGCCTCCATAGTAGTTCTTGATGAGTGAAGTGTCTTCTTACTTTCCCATACAAGCGGAGTTAGTTCTCTACTTGCTTCTATCAAAATATAGAACCACAACAATATTTTGGAGGTTCTTTTTAAGTACTAAATGTGAGTGCTGCCCATACATGTGAATCCAGTGTTCCAGAGGATGTGTCCATAGGATTTTACAGCTTTTCTGGACATCTTAGGTACAGGGGATGGGGATGAAACATCTCCAACCATCCCTCCAAATGTTTTCTTGACAGTTGTCCTCCTAACCATCCCTCCAACTATTTTTTTGACAGTTGTCCTCCCGACCATCCCTCCAAATGTTTTTTTGATAGTTGTCCTCATGCTTTTGGATGTTCCAAGGGACATTCCCGCCATTTCCCCTTGCATTTGGGGATGCCCAAATATTCTCGTTGTGTAGACATCTGGATGTTCCCAGGATGCCCCTTGCACAATGGGAATGTCTAGGTGTCCCCAAATTTGAAAAACTTGAATTTTTATAATTTAAAAAAATTATGTATATCTTATATATTTATGAATTGGTCAATATATATATATATATATATATATATATATATAATATTAGCCATTCCCCATTCGACCCCCCGCCATTCCCAAAATTCTGGAAATTTTCTTATGGTCTTGGAAATGCTTCCCCCTATTGCCTTGAATCTTGTTCCGGAAAATTTGGAGAAATATTGTGTAATGCAAATCAACTTATTACAAGCTCATCTTTGCAAATATCCTTCTAAAGATTGACTTCTTACCATTTCTACGTCTTTGCAATGGTGGTGAGGATACCTCTATGGGTTCTTCCTCCTTCATGGCTTCTTTCTTGGAGTGTTCTCCTCCTCCTTTTGCTACCTCTTGGATTGGAGGTGCTTGGAATACTATTTCCTTCTTCGACTACCCCTTCCAATTTTTTGGGTGAAGTTGAAGATGTCATTTCCAACATTTTTCATGCCAATGCCCATTTATATTGCAATTAGTGCAGCAGTTCTTGTCCATTATCTTGGACAACATCTTCTCCTTCTTGCCTTGCACTTCATGCTGATTCGAAGAGTGGTGAGGAAAAAATGATTTATTCTTGAAGTACTTGGGATGCTTGGTGATGGATTGCTTCTTCCAACACATTGACATGCAATGGTTTCTGATTGCTAAGGGGTATATTTATGCCAAGGGATGAACAAATGTGATGCAGGAGCATCCTTTGATAGCCAAGCCATCCTGCATGTGGAGTTGAATTGATCACCTTTTAGAGGAGTTAAGTGTTTTGGGGTGAAGAATACAACTATAAATGCGAGAATTCATTTGTCGCAAAGCTGCATTTATTCTTTGCAAGGCTTAACTCGAGCTTTGCAAGGCTTAATTTGAGCTTTGCAAGTCATTTCTTTGCTTTGCAAGATTTGCAGTTCCATTTGGAGCTTCACAAAACTACAAGAGCTTTGCAAGCTTAGAGAAGCTTCACAAGCCTATTGGAGCTTCACAAGCCAAGATGAGCTCTGCAAGCCTGTGCAAGCTTCACAAGCTGAGATGAGCTTCGTAAGCCTTTGTGAGCTTCACAGGGCCGTGCGAGCTTCACAAGCTCGGTTTTGCTTTTCAAGACTTAATTTGTTGTAGGCCTAAGAAGGCCAAACTTGCTTTTCAAGCCTATTTTTACTTCGCAAGACTAGTTACCACCTTGCGAAGTTGATTTTGTAGATTTATGTTTTGTTTGTTCCAACAAGTCAATGTGCGTATTTCGCAAGGAGATATTAAAGAGCTGTAAGGCGTAGTGAGCCGGCATTAGCACGGCAAGTCCTTATTGGCCCAAGGCGCCTTCAAGAGCTTTGCAACATTCTGATAGCTTATGCAACTGTTGAAAATTTTTTATGTCGTTTCTGTTTTTAATTTATTTTATTGACTTGCTTGACGAGTAGTGGCATGGTTTTTGCAACATTGGATAAATCAGCGTTGGAGATGTTTTTTCTCTGTGTTTGAGGGAGCCACCTCCCTCATAGGATAGTACTTTTAACTGGAAAGCAAAAAAATGAAATGAAAATGGAAATGGAGAAAGTTGAAAATAGAAGAAGAATGGAGGAGGATGAAGGTGAAGGTGAGAAAATCTAGGATGGAATAAACACTGAACACCACCTGAATAACTCAGATTTAGATAAAATGAATAGAAATTATTCCCCACATGAAAATGGAAATAGGAGCAATAAATGTAATGGGAACAAAAGGCTTTTTTGGAAGCACAAAGTCTTTTAAAAAATCAAATTGGATGCACTTGGTACAAAGCCCATCCAAGGGCGTTTCAACACAAAGTTTGAATGAAAAGTGGAGAATTGTAATGGTTTCTCTATCTACAAACAACAATATAAATTTCACAAATAAAGAGCATTAAAAAGCCACAAAGCCAAACAATGATCTCACTCGGAAAAGCACATCGAATACCCAAATTTGCAGCCAACCGTTCCCCAAGAGCTGAAAGAAAGAACCCCTTGATAATCCCGAATTATCTCTTTTGTACATGTTTTTCACCCACATAGGAAATTGGAAAGCCATCCTTTGCACTAACTCAACCAAGAGTTTCTAACTAGAGTTTTCCTGGATTTGTACTTTATTATTTGGGCATTTTACAAAATTAAGTGCAATTGTGACTTCGCGTTTAATAAAAATAATTAATTCTTAAAATAATTAATTTAACCAATGACTCCAAATACATAGCTGGATTTTGATGTTCTTTCAAATAAATGTCAGTTGCTCTTTCTTGACGCTCTTTCACAACTTGAACTAAAATTAAATAAATATAAAAGAATTACTATAATTTAACACTAGTAAGTCATTTAATTTCCAGCTTGGGCCCACGAATGTCATCTTTGAAATTTCTTCCATGCAGTTTTCCCTATAGCCTTGTCCTGTCCATTGGGTTGTACAGTCAAATAGAGTATTATGGAAAGTAGAACAATTAAAATCAACGTAAATTAACTCAAATGGGTAGTGAAAATTTGATGAATTTTTTTCACTAAAACAACAAAAGTGTTTTGAAGCTGTTTCCACTGCATAAGTTGCGCTCATGGTGAATTTCACCACGTAAGTTGAAGGCTAGCATCATTGGCATATTTAGGGATAGCAGTGGGACAATGAATGTGGTGGCAATTTAAGTAATACCAATACACCACTTCTTGGAGGTGTTGTTTGACAAGAAGATTTTGATCAATGGCTCGCTAGAGAGCTGGCCTGACAACATTAGAGTGTGTTAGGAATCCCATAAAATGGCAGGAATCAAATGCCATCCAATGAGATTTGCAGCAGCTGCTGATTGCTTCTGAACTATTTCTGTAATGTCTGTTACTACAACGTTTGGGTGTTGATCTGGGCTCCTTGACATTAGCAGATTCTTGTATTGCACCCATGCCAATATATGGTTTGTAGTAGGGGTTCCACTGGGAAGGGGGTCAGGGTTCGTGGAGTTTGTAGCAGTAGTCCAGAAATAAGAGCATTGGAGCTCGTAATGAGTAGGGGAAAGAGGGTGTAAGCTTGCTTAGAAGTGTAGGAAACAGGTCTGAGGCAGCCAAAGTGGATAGGAAGTTGGCTTGCATGTCATGCAGAGCTGAACAAAGAGTGCCATGAAATGTAATGCCTCCATAGATTAAATAAATGAATAAATGAAGTGTTGCTCATGCCCGTTTCATTTTTTCCATTGTTAGTTGTGTACTTTGATAAGGCCATGAGTTGTTAGTCATTCTTCGGACCCACAACTCATATGTCCATCAAAATGAGTGGTACAGAGAATACAAGATGCCTCCCACACGAAGAGGCAGAAGAACCAAGTGAAATTCCCTTTCGACGCTCAGTTCTGCTATTTGTTCCTGTATGTTGTGGGTTTTTACCAAGCTGAACGTGTCTTGATAACTTTGTTCAATGATGTACGAGCTTGTCCCAGGCTGAACCTACTGTACATGTTTGCACGAAGCTGAACCCGTCACTTAGAACTGATTCTTCAACTGGTGTGACGCTAAGTATGTCTAAACCATCCCTGAGCCCCTGTGCACCTGTTCCGCTTCTGACTTTGCATCTTGTCGTCTTCCAATTATGTTCTATAGAGGTTAAAAGCATGTATTAAGTTCTCTAGTCACATGTACTAAGAAGTATAGCTGATCATGTCAATCAACTGAACCACGATGATTTTCATGATCCAATCCGGATCAATGTAAAACCACAAATCTGTATTTTGTTCATTATTTTTCTCTTTCAAAAAATTGTTCAAATTGCTACAAACATAATTGCAAACCTGTATATAGTGAACTTGCTAAGTTGATTGTTATTTTATTGGTCATACTCAATTTTATACCACATTGAGGCAGCCTAATCAGAACATTTTCGCTTGATTTCAATGAATTCACATGCCCTTAAATTTTTCCAATTTACAGATCAGGTCAAGTTATTTAGACACATATAAAAAGTGTTTGTTGTTATTGCTTGATACACTTGAATATTTTTGCTTGCATTGCCTTGTGAACATATGGTTGGACTAGAGTGACATTAGTTGGAAATCATGGTAACAAGATAGAGGGAACTGCTGCTGAAATGTTGCCATTTGTATAATATTTGGCAGCAAAGACAATATTTAGTTTTATGTCTATGCTGTCCATCGTTTTCTGTGAACATATAGCGATTAGAATGATGTTAGTTGAAAATCACGGAACCAAGCTAGTGGGAAGTGCTATAGAAATAGTGCCATTTGTGTAATAATGGACACTAAAAAGACAATATTCGGCTGGATGAGGGAAAGATTCTTAAAATTGGGAACAGAAAAAATTTCCAAGTGGAAAGGTATTATCTATGGTAACATAAGTCAATGCTCAGCGGGGAAACTTCTGTTCGTTTCCAAGCATGTCACTTGCTGTCAAACTTGAACAGTACCATCAAGGTGTGTATGTGACTGTTCTGAGCAATAATATTACTAAGATTATTGATTCTATATAGAGATCAAATGCTGGTTGTGACAGAGATAAGGTGAATCAATCCTTTTTCTTTGTATGTTATTACTGTCCCAGAGTGTGGTACCAGATTTCACCTTATCTCTGTCACAACCAGCATTTGATCTCTATAATATCTATAAAATTTAAATATATTTCAAATGTAATATCTATAAAATTTATGTTTTTTTTGATAAATTTAAATATATTTTTCCTTTGTCGGTTATTCCCGGTTATTCGACCCCCCCTGTCGGTTACTCTCCGGTTTAAAAAAAAATCCCCACAGCGAGTACTCGCCGGTTATAGTTATGTATACTATGATCATGACAATGGGAGTGTTACGATCTACAACGTACTTGTTTAAACAGGGAGAAATGGTGAAGATATTTGGACTTGATAGACCATTGTTTTCTAGGTTCTTGGTAATTCCTTCATCAGTGTTTTCAGGTTTTTGAAAAATCTGAAAAAATTCAAAGCTTCCAACTTTGACCTTACCATTGCAGGGACTTACAAATGCGTTTGCCATCATTTTTTGTTACATGGTAGTAATAATAACTTGATGATTTTTCTTTTGGTGTCAAAGTATGAGTTGAAGTTTACTTAGAGCGTTCATGGCTTATACAATATTTTAGGATCAAGAAGCTAACGTTTGCCTCTTAGATTTAAAATATGCAATTCCCATACCTTTGGTTCTAGTTTAGGTCTGCAACAAGCAGCACATGTTATAAATATTTGTAAAACTATAATGTAGTCCCAAAACCTGAGAGTTTGGAGTAGGGCTTAAATGAAGAGTTTTTCTGGCCTCTTACAAACTTTTCTTAAAATAAATTTTGTGGATCATGATATTTTGGCTAGTTTGTACGTATTTTACAACTCAGCAATTGCTATCAATTTATATACATCTGTGTCTATTTTTAATGAAGCTATATCACCATGGTATAATGTGGACGCATTTCATGACTCAGCAATTGTTATCAATTTGTCTACATCTGCATCTGTTTTTAATGAAGCTAGATCACTAAGGTACAATATTTTCACAAATGGTATTGTTATAACTTAGGAAGGACGAATTTAGGAAGGATTTTCTATTGCACACTAAATTGGGTAACGACTTCCATTCCAAAGAAGCAATAAATTACTAGGCTTAGAAATAAGTCTGAAGATGTTCCTAATATACCTTAAGCATACCAAGGCTTATAGGATCCTAAGCCTCTTTATATAATTTAAAAGGAAAGGGATGATTCTGTATTTGAGCCTTTTTCATTACCAATTAGTTTCGAAATCTCGAAAGAGATGATCCAAGTATCTATGTTTTTGACAAGGCAGAATATAGGAGAACTCAAATTAAAGCATAAAATATGAAATAGGGATTAACTAAACTTTAGCTGTTCAAATAAACTGTCAAATTTGAAAGGTTTTGAGGGTTCATCCAAATCTCGAGGTTTAATACAAGGTAGAATATGAGAGAGCTGAGGCTGAAATGTTTTATTTTTTTAACGGTTTGGTCTATTGTGTTGAACAGGGGACGCTGGATGGTTCTTCTTGATGCAGCAAAAGGCTGTGGGACTCAACCACCAGATTTATCAAAATTTCCTGTGGATTTTGTTGCTCTCTCATTCTATAAGGTATACTTTTTGATTGTTTTAAATTCAGCATATATCTTCTTTTGATGTTCAGGTATGTTTCAGGCAGATGGTTTCAGAATGTATGTAGGTAAATCTATTTGTTTTCCCATAGATGGGAGTTATGTTTTTAACTCTTGTTTTGTTCCAGATATTTGGCTATCCAACAGGGCTTGGAGCACTTTTAGTTCGAGTTGGTACTTGTCGTTCCCCACTCCTTTGTTATTAAGGGCACATATGATGTGTCATTGCTATGAGGATACATTTTCAAGAAGAACATTATAAAATTATACAAAGATGTCTGTCGTCGTTCATGTTTAAAGCAAAATATTCTAACCAAGTGGAGATTTTTAATTCAAACTGGTTCCAGTCCTTTTTGATTGTTATCTCTTTATGGTTAGCACGTATTAGCCCATTGCTTCCTATGTAATTTACTTCATGATATGATACTTTCAAAATTATTTTATAATTAATAGAAGAATCATGTTTCTCAAAGGCTATATGGAGATGTACAACAACATTTATCAGAAAATGTTTTTTGAGCAAAAAATCCAAGTAATGTTTTTCTTTGCTAGGTTGGATTGTGATGTTCACTTGTATGGTGTGCACCAAAATTCTTGAATTAATAAAAAGTGTGAATTTTCTATTGCGATGAACATCATGTTATGTCAAGTGGAAAACTAAGAATCAATAACAGAAATCAATGAGTCACATCCATGGTGATCCAAGCACAAGCACCCTCAGGTTGGGTTCACAACCTTCCAAGGAAAATTTGCATGATTTGCAGCTCACACCTTCAGCAGTTTGCAAAATTCTCACCTCCTGCAAATAACAATGTGAATCACACCATCAGCATGTTGGGATTCACAAGCACTGCACACCAAGCCACATCATCGATGGGGTCCACATCATCCACTGAAGCCTCACCTTCCCAATACCACAATGACCCAGGAAGTTGAAACAATTGGAATATGGACGATCTTTGTAACTGTCCATCCTTGTTTATAACATTATATTTCTCTCACCTCCTTGATATGAATCAATTAGAGGATATGAGATGCTTGTTGGATACACGTGGAATTCCATCATTCGTATACATTCTCAATGTCTTAAAATCTTTTGTAGGGTTCGGCTTACCAGAATAACACAACCTTGGATTGTAAGTCCAACATTTTACTCTTTGTAACATAGCCTATCAAGACGAATAGAAGAGCTTTATTTTGCCATCCATTGTCTCTATTGAATGTGTAATGGTGCTTCTGCATTTGTTTGTTCATTTCCATTGTATATTCAATATAATTCACAAATTAATTAAGTAGATCCACCTCTTAGTTTATGGTGCAATTCTTGGGCTTACAGCCAATCATTGGTATCAGAGCAATACTCCGCACCATTTTTTTTTGTTGATTCTCTCTCACACCAATTCAAGGAATTGGTATCAGAGCAGTCAATTGTCATCATGTTACTTGGTTTCCTCAGCAGAAAGAAGGAATACACCCTGGTTCTGTTTCAGCCTATCCTGAAGAGCAATGGCACATAACCAAGATGTCAGATGATGCAAAGAAACCTGTTTCAACATGTATCCAAAAGCTCAGCTGGTAAGCTTTGGAAGAACAAATAAGAGAGCTTTTATCTCAGTTCTGATACCTAATGCTCCAACCAGTTCCCACAACATCTACAATTCTTGCTAGTTCTTCTTTCCAACACCCGAAACTGTTCAAGGTGCAAATGAATCTTGACATCGTAGTGTTCCAAGGAAAAATTGATGCCTGGGCATTATAGGAATGGCTTCAATAGTTGGAGTATTATTAGAATATTAATAAGTTAACATATGTAGAAAAGGTCACTTTTGCAACTCCAAAGATGTCTTTCCTGGTGCTTAGTTGGCTGAAGTCTTTTAGTGCAAAGAAAGAGAGTGAATTTGAACTTTTTGTCACATGGTCCAAGTTCAATGATGTGATGCATGTTGAATACTATCCTCTCCAATATTACCACGACGTGTATAGAAAATTCCAATTGTTGCGGCAAAAGGAGGACCAGTTAGTGCCAGTTTATTAACTCTATGCCCATCAGAATCTTCACAAAACAGACACGTACAAAGTCTTGAAGTACACTACCAGTCTTCAACACTACATACCAGCCACTGTGTAGCTTTTTTTGAGCGAAACTTTGGGGGAAGCTTATTGACATGCTCTTAAGGTTAAGGAACAAAGCCATGATGAAGTAGAAAGGCACAAGCTCCTCTTCTAGCCCCTTGCAACAGAACAAATCTTCTGGAAAAAATCAAGTTTGTAGCTCACAGCTACCACCTCACAATAGGCAACCTTTGGTCACGCCATTGGTGACTATGACATAGAAATATCTTACCTTGAATAAAGTAAAAGGGAAGGGAAAAAATGGTGTAATCATCACAATGTTGACAACCATGACGACTGAGAACATTGTGGACAAAAGAATTTGCTTGCTCAGACCTCACAGCCAAAAACTGAAGAAGAGCAACACATTAATCTTGATGCTCTAACTTGCTTGAACATCAATGCCCAACCACCATCCATTGATGCTTAAGAAAGAGAGTGTTTTTCCGCACCTAGTGTTAGGTAAAGGGACAACCGCTTCATGTCATCATTGACACTGGAAGCTAGAAGAATATTGTCGCACAAGACATTGCAAAACATCTAGGCCTAGACAAAAGTACACCCTTAGCCTTATTTACTTGGATGGTTTCAATAGGGACGTGAGCTCAAGGTATCCCACCCGTGTGTGACTCTTTTACTTGTGATGTTACACCACTTGAAATTTTGATGTTTATCTTGGCAAGCCGTACTTTTGTGACCGAGATGCTACTTACAGAGCTAAACTACAACATGAGTTTGTCAAAATGAATAATTGTCTCTATCACACTCTAGAGTGTCTTCCGAAGACCATCATGTCATTGCTAATTGTGAAGCAATGCATAAAGCTCGTCTTTTATGCTAATAAGTTTGTACTACTCATGTTCCACCTAGAGTTGGTGCAGAGTATTGAGAAGAATAGCACTCTTGCAGCTCCACTTATTGAGTTTGCAGCACAACAACTACAACTTGAAAATCTGCTACATCAATATGAAGATGTCTTTGAAAAGCCCAAAAGTGTTCCTATACATTGCTTCATCACGTACCAAACTGATTAAATTCTGGGGTCTCCACTTTTAAACATTGCACTGTATCACAGATCAGTTTGGGAGAATGATGAGATTTGTAGGAAATTCCAGGATCTCATTGACCAAGGAAAGATTTGACCAAGTTCTTTACCTTGAGGTAGTCCAATTGTCCTTGCACTTAAGACAATTGGCTCGTGGCAACTCTGAATTGACTACTGTCCACTCAATAAGATCATCGTGAAAAACAGGTTTCCCCTGCTTTACATTGATGATATTTTGGACCAGCTCCGAGGTGCACAAGACTACATGAAGATTGATCCCAATTATTACCAAGTTCTAGTCAACTAGGAAGGCATATGGGAGATTGCATTCAAGACAAAGGAAGGTTTGTATGAGTGGTTGGCAATGCTTTTTGGCTTGACGAATACATTTTCAACTTTCATGCAGGTCATGGGTGATAATAGATATGCTTCAACCCTTCATCAATACCTTCACCATTGTCTACTTAGATGACATCCTCAACTACAACAAGAATTGGGAAGAGCACAATGTACATGTTCAGAAGGTTCTTGACACACTTCGCACCCATAAGTTTCAAGCCAACATAGGCAAGTGTACCTTATGTGTTACTCGGGTTCAGTACTTGGGCTACATTTTTGATCGTGAAGAAATTCATGTGGATTGAGCAAAGATTAAATTCATTTAAGATTGACCAACTCATCATAGCCACAAAAAAATGGGAAGTTTCCTTGGACTCGTTTGTTGGGAATGTGTTATATGATTTCCATGATTTACACTAAACACGATTTACACTCGTCTAGAGGGTACATGCGAAAATGTGTTTTTGTGTAGTTTAGCCCATGTTTTATATAGCCTTGGTTTTGGTACCCATTGTATTATATTACTATTTGGATAGTGTCCTATTGATGTGCCTACAAATACTTGCAGATGCATTCGGATAAAGCAGAACTCGAAGTACATTATTGTATTGTAAATGTTTTAGTTAATGCACTAAGGAAGAAGGTGGTTGTGTGGCGTTTTTTCTTGAAAGGGTTTTCCCAGGTGAAATATCATGTATCGTGTGTGTGCACCATTTTCCCTTTATGTTACAGCTTAAGATTTTGTTAGCATTGCTTCTAATGTGTTAGCTTATTTGCCTATTTCTCTTCATCGCACACTTCCATTGATGGTTTATATTGGGATTTTTGGACCTCTCTAGTTGTTGAATCAAATTCTACGAGCTAAGTTAGCATTTTAGTTGACACATTCACAACACCAAGCTTCTGAAGATCTCAAAGCAATAGTTTGATTTGCATTTGTCCTCACAATGCCTGCCATCAATCAACCCTTTGAAATTGAGATTGATGCATCCAATTTGGAACTTGCTGTTGTACTCACTCGACATGGACATATTGTTGCATACCATTTAGAAACATTCAATGATACCATGTGAAGATACTCTACCTACAAGGAGTTATGCACATTTTTTCAAGCAATGAAACATTGGTGACATTATATTTTAGGTAAGGAGATCATCATACATTTTGATCATAAGCCTCTTTAGTATGTTCAGACACAAAGTACGCTAGAGAACGCAAGGCTCATGAAATGGATGACGTACTTGTAGATGTTCCATCTAGTGATCATGCACAAGAAGGGGAAAGACAACGAAACAATTGACTACTTGAGCCGTCCTCCTATCATCTTGCTTCTCATTGTGTTGAATACTCAAGGCCACAATATCATGGATTGGGTTTCACAATATTCTACAGATGCAAAATTTGCACATACTTAGAATGGCCTTTCTTAAGGACAATAGGTTGAAGATTTCTATACGTAGGACAATCCATATTCTATAGATCCAAAATTTGCACATACTTAGAATGGCATTTCTTAAGGACAATAGGTTGAAGATTTCTATATTCAAGACAAGCTTCTTTACAATCTTGGTCAAGTTTGTGTTTCAAATCAGCTGGTCATTTTGGAGTTAACAAAACATTGGCAACAACTTCACAATACTTTGATTGGCCACACATGCATAGAGACATTGGGCCTCACATCAAGTCTTGTGTTCCTTGCAACATTGCTAAGCCAGCCAATTGCAATTGGGTATGTATATGCTTCTTCCAGTTCCATGCAGACCATGGGAATCAATCAACATGGATTTATTATTTGGATTGTTGACGACCAAGCATTAACACGTGAATGGATTCGTTGTTGATTGTTTCTCAAAGATGGCAATCATGGTAGCATACATGAAGTCAATCCTCAATACTCTTGAGATAAGCAAACTCTTTTTCCAACATGTTTCGATACAATTTGGGGCTCCTCTCTCATTTGTATCTGATTGAAATCCTAGGTTTGTTAGTCATTTCTGGAAATTTGTGTGGGAAGTGTAAGACACATTGCTAGATAGATCAATAATGATCCATCCTCAAGTTGACGGGAATATAGAAGTGGTAAGTCACATGCTCGCCCATTTTTTGTGAATGTTCTATAGCGCACATCCTCACACATTGGATGATGTGAATGTACAATAATTCTATGGGGCATATAACATTTTGGACATTTTATGGGTTCCAACTTCTGGAACCTCTTGACATTGCTTTTCGCACACCTACAGTCCTAGAAACTAGTGCAAAGGACAAGAAATTCCTACGAAGTGAAGAAGTTCCTCCAAACATATTCAACTAATGCATCACTGGGTTCAAAAAATTATCACTCGCGAACAACAAAAGTACAAGGAACACCATGATTCTCACCGAACGCCACACACTTTTCACCGAATGCAACATCTAGTCTTCAATGCTGAACTACTCAAGCCATATTATACACCACCTTTGATCGAGCCTTTCGTAGTCCAACATTTTGCAGATTTGGATCTTGCACACTTGAGTCCACCAGAGAACGATGAACTCATTGAGTCTATCTCAACATGCAATCACAATGACACTCATCAATTATATTGAGTTGTGAAGAAAATATAGTGTACATATCAAATGAAGTGGTATACTTTTTTGCAGCTCCAATTTCAATTTTTGCAACCAGAACCTAGTGTTGCAGGGAGACGCATTCCCCATCCCCTGGGATGTGTCTCAAGTATTGAGATGCATTTTGGGTACGGGAGACGTGTACAAAGACGTCTCTCGTGCCCCAAGGCATCTCCCTACCCGTTCCCATGTCTCTCGCCTCGTCTCGCATCAAAATATTGCGTCCCCAAAATGTGTAAAAAAGGAGCAAAAAATGTGCATAAAACATTATAAAAAACACAATATTATACATACTACAGTCGCCAGATTTAGTAAAGCAATTGAATGTCCTTTACAATGGAAGATCATTTGCAGTCATTGCAATTTTTCCAACGAGAATTTAGTCAAACGTTTTTAGGTCAAAAAAAAAAATGAATGGCAATGTTGTTTGCAGCATTGCCGCAGTCATTGTTTTTTTCTTGCGAGAATTTAGTCAAATATTTTTAGGTTTAAAAAAAAATTTTCTTGTGAGATTTTTTCTTCTGAAAGGCAACGCCGTTCGCGGCAGTGCCACGACATTGCCATTTATTTTATTTTATTTTTATGTCGATAAGTCCAAACACATTTTTTTTATAATGTTTGTAGTTAATAATGTTTTTAATGTTTTTTTTAATAGTTTATTTATTTATTTTAATTGTTTCATAGTATATATATATATATATATGTTGTCATCTCCCCGTACCCCTGTCTCCTATTTTTCAAAAAATGGCATGCCAGTACCCGTACCCATCTCCCTGTACTTGTACCCGTCTCCTAGCCACTATGCGGAAACCCATGTAATGGAGACCATTGTCTTTCAAGAAATGCTGAATGTTCCGAGTATAATCATCCTCGCATTGGGTTCGCACCCTTAAAAGGAAAATTTGCATGATTCCTAGCCATTGCAGCAGAATTCTCAGCTCACAGCTTCAACAATTTTTTGGCTTGTGGAATTTGTACCTTCTACGAATAGCATTACAAATTGTGTCATGAGCATGTCAAGCTCCACAAGTACTACATGACAAGCCGTATCATTGATGAGGTCCACATCATCCATAGAAGACCTTAATTTTTTTATCCATTGTCTTGACTGAATGACTGAATGTGTAATGGTGCTTCCTCATTTGTTTACTCATTACCGTTGCATGTTCAACATAATTTGCAGATTAATTAAGTAGATGCGTCTCTTAGTGAGTTTGTGGACTGTCCTTCGTTCAAACTTTTGGGCTCAACACGGATCAGATAGACAGTTGGAAATGGATAAATATGAGTGGCAGAGTTCAAAGCAAGTGAACTCCACATTTTTATTTCAATATTAGTTTTCTAGCTAGTATGGGAGATCTTATTAGCACATCCTGCATAATCGGGTTGTAATGATATGTTTATCCACTAATTTGAGGATGATCTTTTTTGTTTTGAGCTTAGTTTCTTCACAATATTATAATCAATAGGGTTCTTCTGGAAAATAACTTTGTTACGCAGTTAAATCCAGAAGAACCCTATTTATGATCTTTTTTGTTGAAATTAAAATGATGTCAAGGTAATGATGAGAAGTTTTAGTCTATCACGTTTTTGGGCGCATATTTTAGCAATATCATTGTTATAGTAGCATCACAATTTGTACTTGAAAGACAAACTCTTTGGAACATGCAGATGAGGCCTTGAACATGAAAGAGGATGCACCACTAGCTTCTTTTGAGTAGACAGCACAGTCATTCCTCTCCCCTTGGAAATTGATACATAACAAGGTCATGAGGGATACCTTTTCCTAGTAGGTATTGAATTGAGCCTATCCACTAGTTAATGAGACATTTCACCAGCAAAAGACATTAGCTCCTTATGCCATCATGCAAACATGCGTACAAGATTCTAATCACCTCATGGTCACAATTTGCTCAATGCTTTTCAATGGTGGGCCATGATATTTTACTTAGAAAGTGGCCGGCTTCTAAAGCCCTCATAAGGCTTCTTTACAATAATAGGGCTAGTTTTGGCTACATTCATGCCATCATGTTTCATTTCAAAGATCATTGAGCAATATGAGCTTCAAGTTTTCTATTTTATAAGGTGTAACATCTCCATGCCCTTTGGATGTTTTATTGTTCCCAATGAGGCAACTATGTATGTGACTGTGTTGTCTTGGCAATACTTTATAGAGATTTTGTGGTTAGTTTCTGCCCTTAGTCTTGCAATCAGTCCTGGAATGATTTATTTGGGGTTTCAGCAGCTGTTATGTGCATTCATTCCTTTGAATGGACGAAAGAGCAACTACTTTATTGCATTAGCCTTTTCTTGTTTTCTTGTTTTTAGCTTTCTTTTCTCCCTTTTTACCCCCGCATTTGTATTAGATTAGCGCTGGAGTAGGAGGAGCTGGCCTCTCAATCCCAAAGATTGTTTCACTATTAGGTTCCACTCAATGAGACTTCCCATTGTTATGCTCATGCAACAGGTGTAGTGTATGGTACATTTTTGAGCATCAACAGGTTCCATCTATTGCTAAGTTGTCATGCACATATGTGGATTGTTAGAAGTTTCATGTGGCTATTTAATGAAGCCACTCTGCAGTGTAATTCATGGCTTGGTCATCATTTTTTATAGTAACCTCCTTTACGCATAGGAGTTTATTCCAAGATATTGAGAATCTAAGTTGAGGCCGAATGCTGTAGGTAAAAGCAGAGAGACATCATAATTTATCTTCTTGGAAGATGAAATTCACCCTCACATGACACTAACATGCCAAACACCTTGGCATTTATTTATTTTGAGTTATTTATGTAGCCTTTATAATAATTTAGTAAATTAAAATTTGGCTGTTTACAGTGCATGTCTTCTTGTGGTTGGTCTCTGTCCATGTTATAAGAGTCTGTTGGATATTTATTGGAAACAGGCACTTGGTTGCTTTTTTCAAGTTAGATTAATTTATTTAATATGGCTCGACTCTTGAATCAAAGTTCTGGAATTTTACATACACAACCTTTATAACTATGTTTATTTAACTTCTAATATGCTCTTCAGTCTTAAAATAAAGTAAGGTGATAATGTTATTTATAGGAAAATTTCTGTTTTTGTTCTTTCTTGCTTTCTTTACTCAAATATCATCAAAGCAGGTAGAACATTCATGTTTGAAAAAAATATAGAAAGTCAAAAAAAGCCTTATGTTACATAGCAGTTTACTGATTTCTTGTGTTAAATTACAGATGCAGGGCAAAAGCTACAAAAGTCATACTTTGGCGGAGGTAAAAGTGCTTGGACATCTTTTAAATATTTGATAAATATTTTTTTCCCAAATATCTTTGTGTTTTCATGCTCTGTTTATAAATATTCTTAGATCTTTGTTTACACTATGATTCAGGAACTGTAGCTGCATCGATTGCAGATGTTGATTTTGTTAGGAAAAGGGAAGGCCTAGAGCAATGGCTTGAGGATGGCACTGCATCTTTTCTTAGCATTGCAGCTCTTCGGCATGGGTTTAAAGTTATTAATCAATTGGGAATGTCTGAAATTGCCCGGTAAGGTGAGAAGTTTCCAACAAATTTGTATTTTGTACATTGAAATGGTTCTTATATTTTGAGATTGAAAGGTGTAAGGAAGTGGAATCTTCAATGAAGTCACACCAGCAATAGGTAAACAAAAGAAATTATATTAATTTTTGTTAGCTTGGATTTTGTGCAGTATGAACTAAGTTTAAGCAAATCACAGATAAATCGTCAACATAAGCTGATCTAATATGTTGTATCAAACAGATCAGTGAGATGCATAAGCTGAAGAAATTCATTTTATATATTGGAAGATAGATGATACGAGGAGGTGGTCGGGGTCATGCAATGTATATACTAAGATTCGATTGCATAGGATGGACCAAGGATGCTTAATTTACATATAAAATGGATTGTGAATATTTTAAAGGAAGTTGATAACATGTATACCATATTATAATGAAGAATATGAAGTGGAAGTTGAGTCCCATCTAAAAATGTAAAGAAATAATGTAGTTCAAATAATATGCTAGTGAGATGTTAGTGGTGTAAACTCACCTTAGTGCATGAGTTTGCCTTATTTTGGTCCTTTAGGAGATATATATATATATATATATATATCTTTGAGATATATCACCATTTTGATATATATATATATATATATATATATATATATATATCAAAATGATGATATTTTGAGATATATATATTTATATCTCAAAATGATGATATTGAGACACACACACACAATCTCCCTTCTCTATTCACCATAACTATAGATAGGCACCACCCCAATATATTCATCAACGGAGCTTAGCTATATAGTCTAAGAGGTTGAGGTAATTTTCTACTCTATATTGTCTGGGTCTGCCCTCTGCCCAAACCCGTTCCCCCCTTACCCCCCCCGTCCAGATATATATACATACAGGGTGTTCGACCCCCTCTCCCTGTATAGAGGGGCGGGGGGTGACGGAGTGGGGTTGAGGGATCCCCCTCCCTACCCTCTGTATATCTTATCTTATCTATATGGGATTAAAGTCTTTAGTGAGTGTATTCAGTGTTCAGTGAGTGTATTCAAGATCGAGTGCTTGTATCCAGTAAGTGTATTCGGTAGGTTGAGTGCCCCATATATATATATAGGGCAGCCTATATACATAACTAGGACTCGGGAGTGCTATCCTTGCCTTGCCCCCTGCCCCCCATGTATACTATATTATAATGAAGAATATGAAGTGGAAGTTGAGGCCCATTTAAAAACGTAAAGAAATAATGTAGTCGACATAATATGTTAGTGAGATGTTAGTGGTGTAAACTCACCTTAGTGCATGAGTTTGCCTTAATTTTGGTCCTTTAGGATATTTTATCAATTCTCTCTCATGTATTGTGGTCGGCCCTTACTTGTGCCAACCATATTTGTTTCCTATAAAGACAACTGACTCATTTGTCATTTGCAAGCAATTGCATTCAGTTGTATAGCATTGAATCTATTCAATTGCATTCGCTCTTTCATTCTTTGCATGATTGCTCTTCATTTCTCTGTGTTCATTTATTGTGATGTTATTTTCTTTTTGGTGATTGCATCCAACATGGTAATTAGAAACTAGGGTTGCAATGTTAGGCACGTCTGGGCTCCTAAGATCAGCTTTGCCTGGAGGTTTCAAGTGATCAAGGAAGATCACTGTTTGTGGCTAGCCTCGAGAGTGGTTTTGTGTCTTGTCACCGTCTTTGGAACTAGGAGGTTACCTTGGAGCTCATTGGGGAAATTTTTGATTTATTTTCAGATGTGTCCGATTTGCTTTAGTTAGCAATAGCTCACCAGGAGAGGACCTCAAGTCTCTGGTTGTGTGATTACAGGTCACACAGATGAGGAGACATTGTTGTTTCTTTCTAAATCCCAAAACTCACATCCCTGGATTTTTGCTGCATTTTGCCAAATCGTCTATACATCTAGAATCTATGCGGAAAAATAGCAGGGGTTACTTTTGAGTGATTCATAGATACGTCAATTTAGGGATTGAACCATTGCCCATCATATGGTAGTTTTTCGTCCAAAAGCAACTTCTTTGCTTTGGGGAAGGTGATCAAAAAATTGTGATATCTTGGGCATATGGTGGAGTTCAAAGCCCCTTTTTTCCTACCAGAAAGCATTATTCAAGCCCAATGTAGTGGTGCAGCCAGATTGAGGCCTTCAATGCAGAGAAGGTGATGTAGTCATTATTCAATGTGGAACCCTTCAATGGGTGAAACTATTGCATCTTGGCTTTTCAAGTGGAGTGTTTGCTTTGACTGATGGATTTGTGGTTGATCCCAAGAGAGAACCTAAGGAGAAAAGTGAATATTTCCTTTGCAAGGATGATCAAGCCATTGGAGTTCTCAGGCTACTCATGAAGCTGAAACAATTGCACAAATCCTCATTCAACCTTGAGCTCGTACTTTTTAGAACTAGGTGTTGGGAGATACAAGGCATATACAACACTTGCATCGAAATTCAAGGGAGCTGAATGCTCTTACTCCGGATTTTGATAGGGTTTAGGATTTACTTGGAAAAGGTGTTGGAGTTGTTCAAGCTTCAAAATTGTGGGGACAAGTTCAAGTTTGCAGATGACTACATCATCGACATTTTTGCTTCTTAGTGTTGGACCTTCATTCAATCTCTGTTGTTGGTAATTCTCATCAACCAGAATCTCATGGAAGAAAGATGGGTTGAAGTATTTCACTCTGGCAGAGTTTTTAGAACTCATTGAGGAGAAAGAATGTCTTCGTAGTGTCGGTTCTCGCCTCCAAGAACTAGGTCCACCATGTCTGTGGCAAAGGGAAAGGTGGAGCATGGTACCAAAATGATCGTCATGGCTTAAAGGATCAGAATCACAGCTATGGATCTAGTTCCGAAAGACATCAAATCAACGAGGGTAACCAAAAAAACCAGAAAAAGGGTAAGAAGAAGGTTATTTGCTCCTATTGCGGGAGAGAAGGCCATGCTGAGGACAAGTGTTACAAATTTACTTTCTTTTGTGATGCCTCTTGTGCATATCATGTTTCCCATGACACTTGTATTGTTGATTCTTGTTGTACTCTTCATATGGCCAAGATTAAGAATATGGCTTCTCCTCTTTTTGACACTAAGACTCAAAATATTACTGTGCAAATGATTCTTCTATGAAAGTACTTAGGAGTGGTGATGTTAATGTTCCTAGTACTATTTAGGATGCTTATCATTTGCCAAGAGCAAGATTATAATTTCTCTTCTTTTTGACATAGTCTCAAAATATTATTGTGACCATGGATTTTTCTATGAGAGTACTTGAGAGGGGTGATGCCAATGTGTTTAATAATACTATTGAGAATGTTTATCATGCGCCAAGAGGAAGAATATACTCTCTCCTCTTTTTGACACAGACTCAAATATTATTGTGGCTAATGATTCTTCTATGAGAGTACTTGGGAGTGGTGATACCAATGTTCCTAATGGTACGGTTGAGGATGTTTATCATGTGCCTAAACTTCATTCAAATCTCTTGGTAGTTAGTCATATTTGTTCTAAAGGGATGAAAGTTGAATTGTGGCTTGATAAATGTGTTGTGAAAGACATCAATCATGGTTTCCATGTGGTTGCCACTTGTGATTTTGGCCTTAAGGATAGACTGTACAAGTTTACAAGATTTGTTTTTTTAGGTGATGGTAGGAGAGATTTTGCCTTTGTGGTCAAAACAAATGATGTTAGTAGATTGTGGCATGAATGCCTTGGACATTTGAAGTTCAGAATTATAACAATCATGATTGGCAGCACTAGGCACCGTTTGGACAGTGCTACTTCACACATCAAAGTTTATAGATCAGTTAGGCGACACTTCTCTTAGCACACCATTACAACTCAGATTACTCAAATCCCATAGCTTGTTTTCCCTCTGCATCGTAGCTTTGCTCCTACCTGTTGGCATGGCTTTGCGCCTTTTTGGTGACATGGATCTACTACTTACCGACCATCCCCAGACCTTAGGGGCAAACTCATATTACGAGTTTATTTTCTATTATAGGGGCTACATCGACCTTGGATGTTAAAGGAGATTCTAGAGGAAGTGCCTTTCTTCCTCCTAGGATCTCCCAACTTGGCCCCTCTGACATTAAGTACTCCTCGACATGCACTATCAAATATTTTCATAGTGATTGATGATGGCTTAGACGGCTCCTCCACTTAAAGCACAAAGAGAGATGTTGATGAGGTTCCTACTAGTCTTCATTGGCACATGCTTTTTGGGGCTCTTGTTTGCCCTTCATTACTATTTGGATTGATTTCATTACCACCTATGTTAGTGGCACACTGCTTTATTTTGTATTTTGTACTTTGTTCCTTTTTTTTGCTTCTAGGATTCTCTTTTCCTAGAACTTTCTATTGTTAACCACTGTATCCTTGAGTTCCATTAACCTAATTTTGGTCATATGTGGACATTAATATAGTTTCTTTCTTTCTAGGATGTCTTGGGGGTATCTTCTAAAGAGTAAGTACATTGTCTTTGAGAAATTTAAGGAATACAAGGCCCTTGTCGAGAACTAATCTGATGTAGGAGCATCCAGGTAAGTCGAGCAATTTTGCATCAAACAAAAAAACATGTATTTGTGATGGGTTTAGGTATAATAAAGTAGTAGGGTGTAGTTAGATTTTTAACTTCATGTTGAACACGCTCCCATGAGTTCATACAGTGCTGATTCATCACCAATGTGATTGAATTCCAAGCAAGCATAAGGCTGAAAATGGGAATGGAGGTTTGATTGGACCATCAAGAGGAATGTGAGTTTCATTTGGGACTCCCCCACTGCATGCTATCATCAATGAACACTTTAAATCTATGATCACATTGTTTAAATAAACAAAATCTCTTGTGTCCATGCTGAGTCATGTTTGGAGTCACTTGCACATTGGGTGGTATGGGAACACTCTTGGAAGAGGAGAATGGGTCTTTAGGTTTTTCAAGAGGTTAGAAACATGAATTTATCCTTACAACATGCAATGGAATAGCCTTCATAATGTTCAAACCATTATTGCTATATATGGGCCCGTTTTTCAAGCATTGTGCACATTTGGAAGCATTGAATGGACGAGGACAAGTGTTGAATGGTTATCCAAGACTATTGAGAGGTGCTTAACATTTTTGAAACATGAAATAATGGAAGAGACAGGAGTTCACAGCCACAAACCATTATTCACTCTTGCTTACCCCATTTTTTTTAAAGAAAGCACTGTTTTTGGGGGCTGTGGGAATGCCAAGAGTTGGGGAAATGATGGGAAAGGCCCCTCACGGCTTAGTAATGATATTGGGATGCTAAAAATGCAGCCCATGCTGAACAACAAAAAAAGGGACCGTTTTTTATAAAGAAAAAGAAAGAAAATTTTTGCTGGGAAGAGGAAGGGTGTGAAGTTTGGAGAGATTGGGCACGTTTCATACGGTGCACAAGTAACCGATACAAAGCTCTTGGCATGGAAATTTTTTAGAGATTGAAAAATTTGAGTTTGGATTCTTCTCCTCTGCATATGGACTGTTTTTAGCTAAATAGATGCATTCTTGCACTGTGAAGGTTATGGAGATTGGTAAGGTGCCTGAAGAAACCAAGGGTATATTCCTTCTGTTTTTTTTAATTGAAGAATCCACCTTCAATTTTAGAAGATGCTTTTGTTTCATGTGGGATTTAATGGTTCAATTCAAGGCTAAGTGCTTGTAAAAATGCCTTCTCTCCATATCTGCTGTAACAGTTCCATAAGTAAGTTGAAAGGAATTGTTGTAGATTGTTTAATGAAGCTCTTATGCCGAATAATATTGGTTGAAGATGTTATAACCTGGTCAATGTATTTTACTTCATCTGCATGGTTTGGAGGAGTAGGAAAAGTCTCATTTTGTAACTGTTTTCATGCTTAACGTGTTGTAGTTTTGACAGAATGTGTGAGTTGCTTGTAAACTGGAGTTGGCTACTTGATGCCTCTAACAATATTGTATAATATTTGTTTTAATCCTAGGTGTCATATGCTTTTGTCTTAATATAGATGAAGAGTCATTCCCGTAGGAATAGGAAGAGTCACCTAAGAAGGTGAAATGAACAGCCAAATATTGGCTTTATAAATTGTAATGTTTCCTCTTTTCAAATTGAATCATGAATACAATTTTGGCTTGCACCAAATATTGTTCATTGTCATTCCATTTAATGCCTGGCCTGACTTTGGTATCAGAGCACAGGGTTCTGATCTGTTAGATCTCTTTCTCCTTTCATTCTTCCTCTTTAAACTCAGCTGTATGGCCTCCTAATTCTCTCAGCTGGGTGCAATAAATCCTCTCATGTTTGGACTGCGTTTCAGGCTGGCATTTCAACTAAAAGCAAGGCGTTTCTTTTTAGCTTTTTGAAGACTGCTCCAGTGAGGCATTCTATTCATCTTCTGATTGCTATGTGGTAAAATCTGATATTATTTGCTGTTTATTAACTGTTGGCTGCGTTCTGGCCTGATCTGAGTCTTCTTAGAAAGGCGTTCTAGCTTTATGCCTGCTATTTCATTATCTTTGACTGCGTGGCTGTTTTTTGAATTGTTCTAAGAGCTATGTGGGCTGCTTGGCACTTCAGTAGCCTATCAAACATCACCTTAGACTGCGTTTTACCTGATTTCTTCAGTCTTTGACAGTATTTGCAGCATTTTGGCAGAATTTGGCTCTTTTGAACAGCATACCACCTGATATTGGACTATGTGGCATTCATATTTCTGTTTATTTTTTGCTGATGAGGCTAAAAATGGTGTAATACTTGTCCCATTGGCTGTGTAGTACCTGAATGGGTGGTGTTTTGACTTCCTTTGGTGACTTGGCTGCTGTTCAAACTCTTGTTGGTGACATACATGTATAGCATTGGCTGTTTTTTGCTGTTCTTCGCTGATTGAGCTCAAATACAGGGGTATTGATTGTTTAATCTTCAAAAAAGCTGTGTTTGGATTCTTTTGGGGTGTATTGAAGGCCTCTAGGAGGGCGTGGAGGTTATATAAACACTACAAACGAGCTCTTTTATTCTTCCAAGTTGTGGAAAGTCCTTCAAACAGCAAGATAAGTGATTTCTTTTATTCTTTTATGCTTTTTCTTCCTCAATAAATAATAATAATAATAAAAATTTTAACGTCCACGAGACTAAAAATAGTCTATGGGACGGCAAGACAACTCAAGCAGATTTAAGTAGCACTGTTCGCTTCTTGTGTAGGCTGATGATGAGCCCCCCTAATTGCTCAATGTGCTCTTCGTTGAATAGGTTATGCCAAGAACTGTCACATATAGTATCCGCAAATTTATCTCTGCTATCTTTGTAGGCCTCACATTCTAGAATAAAGTGCTGTTCAGTTTCCACTTTCCCAGAATTGCAAAATCTGCAAATTCTCTCTTCCCAAGCCTCCTTTGGCCTCTTCCAACGCCTGGTCTCACAACGAAGTTGGTGAGAGTTGGTTCTCAACTGAGCAATAAGAATTTTAGCCCTCCAAGAAATGTTGGCTCCTATGTACGCTTTTTGGAGTTGATCACAAGTGGGGTTGAACTCATTTATATAATATAGTTTCTTCCTCCCGATCTCGCTTCCGCAATTTCTCTTGTAAAATTTCTCCATAACAAAGACTTTTATTTCTTTATTATTTGTGGGGCACATATTGAATTGAATATTCCATTTACTCATCCATGTGATATTTTGTTGCATCCATGTCCTTTTTCGCTTACATAGTGTATCACTAAAAACAACTTTAGGCCATCTATCATCTTCCATTTTTTCGATTCTTTTTAAATAGCTTAAAAGGCGAACCATAGCAAGTGCCTCGATAGGAACAGCTCCCATTTCACTTGAATAAATATAAGCATAAAAGTGGAAGGAGAATATTCCTACGATTGAATAAATATGATTTTTTTTTTTTTTCATTTTTTTGACTTATCAAAAGTAAATTAAGATTGCAAAACAAATATATATATTTTTTTCCGAAAAATCAACAAAATTTTGAAAACAAATCAAATCGTGCACACAAAAAACACAGTGTTCGATATCAACAGTGCCTTTGGTTTGTGTTTACAAGTCAAGCTGTCACGATCGAACTCCTACACTTATAACCTGACATAGTTACAACAACGGCCTCTGTGGCTTTGTCCCTTTAAATCCTTGGGGAGAAATAAGTAAAAAAAATTCAGTTTCCCTTCTCTCCAATTACCCATTTGTGACTATTGTTAGATGTAAATTTCGACAATGATCAAGAGCAATCTGAGTATATAGGTTATTATGACCACATACAAAGATTTGTTGTTCAGTGGGTGTTGTAGATAGAGTAAATACTTTTTATGTATGACCTAGGTACTACGTAACATTTTGCTCTCACATGCTTTAACATCTCTTTCACGTACTGCTGGATATATAGAAAGAACGAGCTTCTTCCACGTACCGATAGGTATATAGGAAGGGCGAGCAAATAGAGGTTTGCTATATTGGTCTAGTGGTATATTGAAAATGGGACCTTTTTGGAGTGATAAGGAACCTTTCCATTTCTCTTCATTTACAAAATGCATTCAATAAAATCAGTTGATGGCACAACTTTGACTGGGAAAGATACCTAGTTAAAATGGTCTTGACAAGTGGAAAACACATTCATCTTCAATGATCTATGGTTCGGCATTTGTGACAGAGATTAGCAACTAGCACAACCAACAACCGCAAAAGAAGTTAATGCCTGGAAGCAAAATAATTTGAAAGCATTGGCTTTGATAAGGGCCTTAGTTGATGGTGAAGTTTTCTATCATCTTTAGGGGTGCACAACTCCATGAGAAGCACTTCAAAAATTGAAAGACTAGTATGATTTTCATCCAGAGTTAGAATTCATAAAATTACAGTTGAAGTTATTCAATCTTGAATTGAAAAATGGTGATGTGATGAGTTTGGCCTTAGAAATTTGTGCGATCAAGCATGATGTGGATGCCACTGGTGTCAAAATTGACATGTACATGATCACATTTATAAAGGCCCTTCTTCCCACGTATGCAACCTACTTGGAGCCTTTACACGCAAGTAATTAGTTGAAGACTAACATTTGATCAATTGGTTGAAAAGATGGCCGAAAGAGAAAAGGCCTTCGGGAGAAAAACTGAATCCATAGGTGAAAGCATTTGTTATGCTAAGCAAAAGGGTCAATCTTCCAAGGCTATCTCTTCAAATGAGATCACGTCTTCCAAAAGTTAAGGCAATGATAAAAATAAAAAGTAAACAAGGGACGAGGAGGCAAATGTGAAAATCACATTGAGAAAAATAAAAATCAAAATGATAAACATCTCTATTGCCAAAGGTGTGATAGAAAAGGGAGCCATGAGATTGACAAATGTAGGATTTCATGGGAGAAAATTGAAGCCTACCATAAGAAGAAAGAGGAAAACGCAATGAAACAAACAAAAGAGTCAGACTTGGCCCAATTCACAAGTGAATATGTGCTTTTCAGCTCAGATGTGGCAAACAATGTCTTATTAAGTACAACTTGGTTTGATGATTGGGTTCTTGATACTGGTGCCACTCAACATATGACTTTTCTCAATGACTTATTTGAGGAGTTTGAGGAAAGTTGTGGTCCGATGTATCTAGCAGATCGATCAAGTTTACAACCAGAAGGAAGAGATACAATCCAACTCAAGTGTCAAGGGCTTATAGACTTCATACTCCAAAATGTTCTTTACCTTCCATATTTGAAATGGAAACTGTTGTCATTGGTGCTCATCCATCATCATGGGCACTCCATTCTATTGGATAATGGGGTGTAATGTCCCCATTTTCCATCACACATGAGGAGGTTTGAAGACCTTTAGTCTATTTCCCCATAGACTAGAGGGTTCCTTTTGGGGATTATATTTTATTATTTATTTAATTATTTGCTTAAATAGTGTTTTTTATCATTTGATGTTTTAAGACAATTAATTATTTAATTAATAGAATATGTTGAAGATTTGATTAGTCGGCTTCAAGTGATCAAAAGAGAAAGAAGAATTAAAAAGAAAGTCGGCAAAAGGTTGTGTTTTATGAAGCTTTCCCCAAGTGATTTGCCCCACTTGGAAGGGTATATTGGCTAGTTGGAGGACTCTTTTTGCGCATCTGCGAATTCAAGTTATTGCTCTTCATGCATAAAGGGAACTATTGGCATGTATGCCTAATAGTAATTCCTCTTGTGATCTATCTATAACAGTGTCTTTTGATGCCACCTTGCAAAGGAAATTATTTGTTGATGCCCTAGAACACTAACAATTTGCTTGTGGAGGTCTAGCGTAGGGTTTTGAGCTTATTTTTGAAGGTGATATGCTTTGGTAATTTTCTGCTAATTATTCCAGGTGTGGCGACTTGTATTGGAAGTGATTTGCAAGTGATTTTGGGATAAAAAATGCTAAATAAACATTCTAAATTTTATTGCTAATTTTCTGCCTATTAGCGTTTGGGTTTTGAGGTGATTTATGGATGTTTGAGACTTCAAATTAATGCAAAACCTTCTAATAATTTTCTGGTATTTTTCCTTGACTTTGGCAAGTTGGGTGATTCATCTTGAGGGTTTGCAGGGGTCATTTCTTGGCTCAATAAGTTCGCTGTAATTTTCCTCATAATTTTTTGATTATTGTGGCTGTTTATGACAAGGGTTTGAAGTGAAAAATTAGTCAAAAAGCAAGTGTGTGGATGAAAAATCAGAATTTAAGGGTTATTTGCAAGTGGCAATTGGGCTTCACAAAAATAAGGAAAAAATGTACATATTCATAATTTCAGCTTGGTACTTATTTTGGCATAATTTGTGATGAATTGTAAATCAGTTAGCTGTTGAAAATTGCTTACAACACCCTTGAAGTGTGACGCCTAGGATTTGAAGGGCAAATTTATTTTTGGATAAATATTTGGGCGCTAGGGTTGGCCGAATTTGTTTATTTTAGATTTCATTTTATTGTGGATTTAAGGCATAAACAATTTTATATCCAAATATCCCCTTTTGGGATAGTACAGTGGTATCAAAGCCATCTTCTCTGTCATCCTGTGAGGTTGTAGTTGATGCAATCAGGTAAAGAGACTTTATTCTATCCTAGGGTTGGTCGAATTTGTTTATTTCGGATTTCATTTTATTGTGGATTTAAGGCATAAACAATTTTATATCGAAACATCCCCTTTTGGGATAGTACAGTCGTATCAAAGCCATCTTTCCTGTCATCCTGTGAGGTTGTAGTTGATGCAATTAGGTAAAAAGACTTTAATCTATCAGAGAAGGGAAAAGATCATGGGTGATCAAGAGCCAAAAGAGTTTTCTGCAGAACAGGTCAAGTTTTTACAAGGTTTGATTAAGGATAGTCACAGGGATCTTCAACATACTTTGGGTATGCAATTTACAGATGTGTTGAGAGCCACACATAAAGGAAAGGAAAATCATCATTCAGATGAGGATAGTTCGAATAGTCATAAGAGGGTTTCTGTTGATCCCCCTCATAAGTTGTTCAAGGGTACGTTTTTGCAAAAAGAACCAATTGTGAAGGTTGAAGCATCAAAGGATAATCCCTTTGAAATTTGCCAAAGGGAGTAGATAGCCCTGAATTATGAGACACAAGCTCTTCTATCTTTCGAGGACTATTGTGAGATGAAAGAGGGATCCAAGCCAAAGGTTCATAAAATGCAACACCGTAGAGATTTGCATGAAAGGTTGGGTAAGATTTTTCTTCCTAATTTTGACGGTAATGATAAAATTCTTGTGAGATCATGGTTGCAGAAATTAGAAACATATTTATCTCTTAATCCTATGTATGAATAAAAAGCTCTAAAATCCGTCATCTTACACTTGGAGGGTATTGCTCATGAGTGGTGGTTTCATGGCCTTATCACACAAGGTCATGGGTCTATTACCACTTTAGAGGACTTTAGTAAACGGATCATGGAGAGATTTGATAGGAGAGATCCAGAAGTACACTTTCGTGAGTTGGCCCAACTCAAACAAACACATAATGTGGAAAGGTATGTTATTGATTTTCAAGGTGTTTCAGTTATGGTTTCAGATGTTAGTGAAAGAAGATTGGTTGTTCTATTTGTTGAAGGATTGATTGAACCCTTGAGGGGTTTGGTCAAGGCTTTTAATCCTCTTTCATTACAAGATGCCATCACTAAGGCATTGGATTTAGAGTTTTCAGCTTACAGGGGCCATGAAGGGCCAAAAGGGCAACCAAAGGCAGCCACCTATTCGCTGCCAAAAGGGGCAAATAGTGGACAGCCAAGGTCTGATTTTTATGAGCAGTCAAAGCCACCTCAAGTGCAGCCTAAAATACCACCTATTGAGCAACAAAAGAAAGCTTTCTCACCTTATGTGCCACCTCATAGATCGCTGCCCCCCTAGCGGCAATATGAAGGATGAGAGGGATGAATCAAGGGGGAAGGGCTTATGTTTCACTTGCAAAGATCCATGGACCAATGGCCATCGTTGCATGGGCAAGGGACATATCCACTACATTGAGGTAATTGATGATGATTTTGATTTTGATATTGTTGATACTAATGTTGAAAAAATTGAGAATGTTGATGAGCATGTGAATGAGGAGGACACACAAGAATTGGGAAGTACACTTGCTTCACTTTCAGGAGCTCCCAACTATCATGCTTTCAGAATAAAGGGTACTGTTGTCAATCAGAGTCCCACCCTTGTGAAGGTAGTTATAGGTCTTCATATTCTGCTAAAACATGGAAACAGTCCTAGGCTGTGGGTGGCCTAATCAATGGATTGAATCTCTAAATTCTAAGGGCTAGCTCTCTTTGGTGTATCAATTAGGATCTCTATTCTACGTTACAAACTGCGGGGAAAAAGGTAAAAAATAAAATTGAAAGAAAATCCTATTTAATGATGGTGATACACCTGTATTTTGGTTCATCCACTCAATTGGAGCTTCTAAAAACTTTGACTAGATAAGAAAAAGATTGAAATATCAACTCTAATTGACTCCTATGCATCAGTATTTCATGAAAAGGTTTTTATTTGATGATCAAAGCTTGAGGGAAATGATGGAGTAGGTTTAATTCAAGGCACTAACCAGTGACTTACATTCGCTGTAACTTCAGCCAAAAGACATCAAACACATAACATGACCTGCATAATCTAATCAACTAGTAAATAGGTAAGAATCAGGATTTGACAAGGAAGAGAAATCTTATCATGTATGCAAATCACTGACATAAATACACTATACCAGCATCCTGAAATCTGAAAACAGTCCTATTTATTTAAAAATGTTACAAAACACAAATTTTGGCAGAGACTGATCTTGCCAAAAGAGGGATCTCATTCAAGGCTGAAAAAACTAACTTATATAGAAAAAACATACCAAAAGCCAAGAGATTGGCACTGAAAATAGAAAAGGAAATCAACTCCCACATCACCCCAAGTCCAACTTCAGTTATGCCAAGATAACCAAGCCTTCTGATAATATCCTTCTGACTTATGTCCTGCATGAGAAGCTCGTTGGCATTGAAAATGATGGAGAGCCCATTTCATAATCATTATTTAGAATAAACATAAAATTCTTCAAACTTTATCAAACATGCATGGATCCTTGGTAATTCAATTTTCTTCATGCATGGATCCTTGGTAATTCAATTTTCTTCATGCATGATGCTATGCCAATCTTCAAACACTTGAAGCTGAGTTGGAAGTGTTTGAAAAAACTTTGATTAATAAGATAAACAAGAGTGCATGCATGAAATTCCATATTAAGATTAGGTATGCAACGTTGAAACTCCATGTTAGTTTCATGAACCGCCATCCAACGTTAAACTCCTCGAGCCCTTTATGCATTTGAGTCTCCCTTTTAGAACTGAGAGAGATGTGCCTAAAGGCAGTCGCATGTCTTTGCCAAGTATGAATGATTTGATTATTGCATTTATTATTTGGCATGCTCTTTACTACAGTCTCGGACTATAGATCTTCTTATAGATGGAAAAAACAATATCTTTATTGGTTTTTTGCATGTTCATGGTTGTTCTGGATGCGTCTAATCGAGCTTGGGCCACTTTGCATGCTCTGCATGTATTCCTTCGGCATTTGTTTGGGCTCTTTGTTTCTGTTTGTATTTCTTTTAGAGTTATTTCTGTCTATTCCCATGGACAATATTTTTTCATTCATTTCCTTTGGGCTTTCCTCTTGAACCCTTGTCTTCGTTCACTTTCCCGAAATTATTTCTTCTGACATTTTGCTTGGTCCATTTTTCGTGGACAATTTGTCCGAAGCTTTTTGATTATCACTTTCCTGGGACAAATTGTCTGTGAATTTCATACCTTCGGGCTTTTGAAAATGTCCCCTTGGATTATTGGAATGTGCCCTTCGGACTTTTGTTTATTACCCTTCAGAAAAATGTTTGGTCCACTCGCAACTTTGAAAATGACCTTTTCCGAAGATACCCTTCGGCTTTCTTAAAATGGACCTCCCTGAAAGGAAAGAGCCCTTTGGCTTTTGTGAAATGGACTTTTCCGAAAGGAAAGAGCCCTTCAGGAACCTTGAAAAGTACATTTTCCTTGGAAAGTGACCCTTCGAAAAAGTTGTGTCCTTAGGAAAAGTTGAAATGGTCTTCTGATGAGAAAAGTGCCCTTCGAAAAAGTTGAAATGGTCCTCTGTCGAAAAATGTGCCCTTCGAAAAAGTTGTGTCCTTTAGAAAAGTTGTTTCGGACATTAAAGATATCATTCGGATTTTTTGCTTTCTTCAATTTCCGCGGACAGTTTGTCTGAGACTTTTCTCTTCGGATTTTTTTCCTAAAGAATTCTTTCCGAAGGGAAAGTGTCATTCGGAATTTTTGAAAAGAACCCTTTGGAAAAAATGAAAAGGACTTTTCCGAAAGGAAAGAGCACTTCGGGAACCTTGAAAAGTACCTTTTCCTTAGAAACTACCTTTCGAGAAAGTGTCAAGTGACCTTTTAGGAAAATTGAAAAGGCCTTCGGGCTTTTTGAAATGACCTTCAGAAAAATTGAAAGTGACCTGCTCCAAAGAGAAGGTGACCCTTCGGAAAAGTTGTTTCGGTCTTCGAAACTTTTGAAATTGTCCTTTTTCGAAAGAGTGTGACCCTTTATGCCGAGAAGTGCCTTTCGGATTTCCTACAAAGAACCCTTTGGAATTTGAAAATGGACTGTTGGCTTTTAAAAAGATTGGACCGTTGGCTTTTTTAAAAGTGCCCATTTCCTTGGAATTTAATCCCGAAGGAATTCTTTTGGGATTTTTTTCCTGAAAGATCAATTCCTTCAGGAGTTCTTGAAATGGACCGTTGGACCTTGTTTGAACATGGACCCCTTTTTTTGGACTCAAAGAAGCCTCCATAATACTTTTCTCACAAAAAACCCTCTGAAAACCAAAGTGAATGCCTCAAAAAGAGTTAATCATGGATTATTTTAAGGGCTTTTTAGAACCAATCACTGACTCACAAGACAAATTGGCATGATATGCAAAGTTTCGAATGGTAGGGGTGACAATCTGACCTATGGGTCTATTGTAGGTTAGAATTGCACCTTTTGTGGGAGAGTTTCTTAGGCTCTCTCACTCCTAGCTACAAGCGTTGGGACAACCTCAGGCTGCGGGTATCCTATCATGAGATTGAACCTCTAGGTTTTTTAATGAGGCTAGTTCTTTAGGTGTTTCACTTCAGCTCTCATTTTTCACGCTAAAATCTACTGCTGACTAAGGAAAAGGGATAGGAGAATAACATAAAAAGGAAAATCTAAGTTAAGGGAGCTGATGCACCAAAAGAGAGTGATCCACATTCAGATTGGGAACCTTAGTGATTACTACTGGACTTAAACAAGACAAATCTAGCTAATCCTATTTCAGAGCTGCAAGCAGAGTAGTTGTGTGGAGGTCAAAGGGGAAGATGCACCTTGAAGGGCAGAAAGAAATAGGTCTGCAGGAGAGACACTATGACTCATAACGCTTCAGAAAGACACCAAAGGCTAACACATCACACGACCTGCAAGAAACCAAGAAAACTGAAGCGAGGTGCGTAGAGAAATTACAGATGATGAGGAAAAACATACATTCTGCAAGTTAAACTTCAATAATGAACACTTGACTTCAACGGGAATCGAAAAGTTGTCTTGTATTGATTCAAGAGAGTGTTACAAGGAAATTTTGACAAAGTGCCTCTATCACCAGTCGAGGGATCCTTGTTAAGGCCCAGAAGCCTGTATATATAGCAAAAAGGGGATGAGATAAGAGGGGACCTGTGTGAGAGGACAAAGAGGGGGGTCATAAATGATCGAGATCTTTTTGTAGCTTCCTCAAAGCCCTGAATGCATCAACTCTCTTTTGTCGTTAGGATAAGGCCCCCAACTTGTGTACTTGGCAGCGTCATGATCGAACCTATTTTGAGCAACAGCTTGCTGAGGGCATGATTGGAAGCATGGCTCTACGTCTTCATTCAAGTCGCTCACCCACTTTGTACAAGTGGGTGTGAACAACTCTTTTGTTTCCTTCAGGTGCTTTAATGATGGGGTTTGGTTCTTGTTGCTATCTTGGTTCAACTTGAGTCGTCTTTACTTCTGCTATGTTTGCCTTAGTCGTTTGGTCCTTTATGTCGTTGATCTGCTTGGTTTCACCGACCCCACTTGTGCATTCGCTCCGTTGGATCTAAATGCATGATCAATCGTGAGCCCTCTTCTTTTGACTTGTCGACACGTTCTATTTCTTGCCACATATCAAATCCTAGAATCCCCTAACCATTTGACTTATTTCGCTCCGTTGATTTGGGTCCGTGCGATCGTGACAAGTGTTGCCTCTTTATTTGTTATTTTTATTGCTTTCTACTTACCTGCTTATTTCTTCGGGGCACTTTCTTTTGCCACTTTAGACTCTTTTCTACTATTTTCCTTTCAGAACTTTCCATTTTACTCATTCCTTCGGGCTTCTCATTGCTCTGCTTTTCTTTCGGACTTTTCTCCCAAAGGAAATCCTTTCGAAGGAATTACTTTGAACTTTTTGTCCGAATCAATCCTTTTTCCCATGCCACTTTCCCAAACTATTTCCTTCGGAATTTTTTTTTCGCGGAATTTCTTCGAACTTTTGTTTGGCTAAACTCCCTTGGGGTCTTTGCTTTCGGACATCTTCTTCAGGCCTTTTGAACTTGGACACTTTCCTTCAGAGAATTTGTCTGCGGCAATATCTCCTTGGAGCTTTTGTTGCAATTCCTCGGACTTCTTCCAAGTGCCCTTCGGAATTCTGTAGGTGCCCTTCGGAACTTTGCAAGTGCCCTTCAGATTTTTTGAAATGGATCCTTCCCGAAAGGTAGATACCCTTCGGGATTTTGTAATTGATCCTTTTTCGAAGGGATTCTACCCTTCAGAAATTTTCGAATGGTCTTTTCCTTAGTAAACTTCCTTTGGAAAAAAAGTCCGAAGGAATTCTTTCCTTTGCAAATTGCCCCTCTGAGATCCAAACAAACTCTTCGGAAAAAATGTAATAGTCCTTTCTTCAGAAAAAATGCCTCGCCTTTTTGGAAAAGTCCTTCAGAACTTTTGAAAATGGCCCTTCCGAAAAGAACATACCCTTTGGAAATGTACCTTTCGAGAAAGTTGTATGGGGCATTTTGCTTAAAGAAAAGATCTTTCGGAAAACCTTGCTTGGACACTTCTTCGAAGAAAACAAGCTTTTGGAACCTTTCTTTTGGACAAAGTCCGAAAGAATTCTGACACTAAAAGTTCGAAAAAATGCAAGTAAAGACTTAGATGAAAATGAGATTTTGCACTTGGCTTCTGCTTGATCGGGTTTTCCACACTTACCTACTTTGGACTTTTTAGACCTCACTGCTTACTACTTCGGACTTTTCATTGTTTCAACTTATAAGGCAATTTAAGTAAAGCAGCTTTACTGATGGAGTCCATAGTTCTTCTGATGGAGTCTGTAGATCTTTTGACGGAGTCCGTAGATTTTCTGATGGAGTCCGTAGTTCTTTAAATTGGTCAGAATTTTGGTATGTGGGCCAAAAAAAATGGCCAACATTTTTTGTGACTCGCAGGGAAGCATGCCTGCTATGCTTGAGAACCCAGCTCATTTGCTTCATCCGATCCATTGGGCACGGAGTCATTACTTTCTTTGACAAGGCTGACCCTGTTTGGAAACTCCCCTGAAGTAACAAGGACAACCGGAACAAAACAAAGTGCTCAAGGCACCTAGGGAAGGGAAACACACAACTGAAAAGGATGTGCACAAGGCACTTACAAGAAAACATGAAAAACTATACAAAATATACAATATATACAATGGCTGCAAACGCTTTTAATAGCAAGGCTTTAGATGAATTCCATTGACTGGGATGGGTAATACCTCTCCATCTAGTTGGGTAAGTTGAAAAACGTTATGTTGTTTGCATCCATGGATCAAATAAGGGCCACTCCACAAGCTGTCAAACTTGGTATGGTTGCCTGGCTTGGCCTTATTTGAATCCCATTTGAGGACTAGATCCCCCTCTTTGAAGTCCCTTGCTATGGCTCTCTTGTCAAAAGCTTTCTTGACTTGAGCTTGATGTGACTTTAGTGTTTTCATTGCAGGGTCTTTCGTTTCTTCAAGCTCCATGAGTTCAGCCAGTCTCACGTTCATGGGCTCATCTTCCAGCGGTTCCAGCTGATGGGCTAGTTCCAATGCAGGCAGCTTAAGAGAAATGGGCAACTTGGCCTGTCTTCCATATACTAAAACATATAGAGAATTGCCAATGGCAGCTTTAGGAGTCACCCTGTTAGCGTACAAAGCTATCTTTAGTTTGGTGTGCCACACTCTCTGGTTCTCCTCTATAGTCTTGATGATTCTCAATAAATTCTTGTTTGTGGACTCAGCCAGTCCATTTCCTAGAGGATAATAATTGGAAGAGGTGTTGAGGTAGATGTCCATCTTGATACCCCATTCACTTGTTTTTAGACTAAGAAATGCCAATGCATTGTCAGAAATGACAGTGGATGGAACACTAAACCTGGTTACAATGCTGTCATAGAAGTCTAGGACTGCATTTTCGTTAGATTCCTTCAACGCGATGGCTTCCACCCATCTGGTGAAGTAATCTTTTGTAGTAAGCACCCACTTATGCCCCGCACTTGATGGAGGGTTGATCACTCGTATGGAATCCAAACCCCACTACATGAATGGTTGCTCTACTTGAATTGGGTTGAGAGGAAAAGTTGCTAATCTTTGCTTACCCGTAAAGAGGGCACATTTTTGACACTTTCTTACCCATGCATAAGCATCTTTGAAGAGGCTGGGCCAGTTATAATCAGCGCTCATTATCTTTGCTACTGTGGTTCTAGGTGCAAAATGACCTTTTGCAGGTCCATCATGGAATTGCTCCAAGAGCTTGGTTATTTGGGTCATTATCTATGCACCTTAGGAGCACTCCATTGAGGTCCTTTCTAAATAAAACCCCGTCAACCAATGCATAAAGTATGGACTGACATCTGAAATACCTTCTTTTTGCCTTGTCTAGACCTTGGGGGCATTCTTCTGTTAGCATAAAATGTGCCATATCATGGAGCCAGCTCTTATGAAGTAGAGGTGCCTCTCCCTGTGAGTTGTCTTGAATCACCATGGCATTTGTCTTTTTGAAGATCTTCCACCATGTGCTCATACAAACCTCTACCTCTGACCAACTTGGTCGTTTTGATTTCCACATCAAACTCCATGATTTTGGTGACCCAACCAACGCTTTTCTCATTCAGATCTTTGTTAAGGAGGAAATCCCTAACTCCAGGGTGGGGCACCATGAGATAAATCTTGTTGTTGGAGAGCATTGGTCTGAACTTCTTAACACTCCTCACTGCTGCAAGGATCTGCTTCTCTATAAAAGTGTATCTCATCTCATATCCTTCCAGCCCTTGACTGAAAAAGGCAATTGGCTGCTCCATTCCTTCACCATTTTTTTGTATCAGCATAGCTGACAAGCTGTCAACGTTGGCAAAGGTGTATAACATGAAATTTTAGTGAGCCTAACCCAATCTGGCTCAAAAACTCTTCACTTGCTGCCCTTGGAATTTTATCAAACAGTTGGTGTGCGAAGTCTAAACTCGCTGTTATCAACTCTTTGATGATTCTTGACGTTGTTAGAGAGTATAAGTAGTCATATAAACTTAAACTAAGATATGCAATTGACTGATATGAAGTGAGTATGCAAGCTACTATATATGTATGACTCACCAATGCAATTCTATGACTGAAAGTATGCATCTACAACATGTGGCATTTAATCAAACACTTGCTATGCAATCCCTATAATGTAAATGTTGACTTTTAGCTAAAGACATTTTGACAAACAGTTGTCTTACGAACTGAAATGAATACTACAGCCAAGTATATAAGACAAATTAATGATATGCAACTCCTTCCTTTTATTAATATGAGACATAGGCTGAGTACAAGCAGATTATGATAATTTTTCCAAGACTCTTGGCTTACAATGCTAACATATGCAACCCTAAGTCTGAGTACAATGGCAAATTTGATTGAGAATGATCACCTACATTAGCAAGACTAAATGACTAAAATGATAATGCAAACTACTTTAGAATTGCAAGAGGACCCTGATTATGAAGTGTTCTAAATCAATGTAGAGAAGACAGCCTTTGGAGGATGTAATGACGATTTCTTGATGCCAAACCAAGCCTCTCTATGCCGCCCCTGTTTTTAGACCTACCCTCTGAAATGAAATAATATGCAGCTTTAAAGACCCCACTCAAGCACTGAAAATGATTGTAGGACTCTCAAGAATGGAATGCCCAACCTAGGAAATAAAATCGCTGCCTTTTGTGGCTTCCATGAATAAAATCGTGGCTCCTAGGTATGTTGACATACGGTCTGAAATTACATCAGATTGCTGTTATTAAAAAATCAGACTTTAATCTCCTTCTCAAAAGTCAAAATCGATGCCAATGCCAAGCTGGAAAAATAATACCATTTATTCTCCTTAATTGCCCTAAACAAAACTCCAAAATTTGCCAATGAAGAACAAGTAGAAAGTCTGAAGTAACTTCCTCAACTTTGCAACCCTTCGGAGGATCTTTCACCACCTCAGTTATGCCAATCAAAGAGAGTTTTCGTTCTCAATGATCGAATGTAGAAACTGTAGAAACCCTTGGCTCCACAATGGACATATCAAAAACAAATATCAATTCTTGGATGATTAGAAGCTTAACTTGACCATTCTTTTATACTTTTTCTCCACCCGTTCAAGAAGCTTTTAGAAATAATATTATTTCACTTAAGTGACTTTTATATTTTAATATTTTATTTAAGTCACTTTAATATAATTAATTAAATATAAAGTCACCTTTTTAATTTTTGATTTATTTGATAATTTTATAAGAAATTAATTTAATTAATTTCTCCTTATTTTTCAACTTAGCCTTCGGAGACTAAGGGCTAAGAACCTTTTGAGATGGCTAGAAAAATGGGGATATTACAGAAATCCTTGGAGAAATCAGGATTTATGAGCGAGGGTGCTTGGACAATGGCTTGTTTGATGGCTTCAAAAGCATCTTTTCCTTCCCTTGGCCAAGAAAAAACTTGACTCTTCTTTAACATGGCAGTAATAGGCATGACCAAACTTGCAAAACCCGGTATGAACCTTCTTACAAAGTTTATTTTGCCAAGGAAGCTCTGAACTTCTTTCTTATGCTTGGGGCGAGAGAGTGCTAAGATGGCATCTACTCTTTCAGGATCAATAGACTGCCTTTCTTTTGAAACAATGTGGCCCAACAATGTACCTTCATGTACGACAAACACACACTTCTTGAGATTTAATGAGATCCCATACTCTTTGCATCTTTCAAAGATCAGCCCCAGGTGGTCCATGTGTTCGCTGACGTTCTTGAAGAAAACCGTGATGTCATCCAAGTAGACCAACACCATTTGATTCAACAATCCTTTGAAAGTTATGTCCATGGCTCTTTAAAAAGTTGCCTCAGCATTTGACAAATCAAAGGGCATCTTTTGGTACGCATATGTGCCCCATTTGGTGGTGAAGGCAGTCTTGTACCGATTGTTTTTTACCAATACTTGGTTGTCTCCCGAGTACCCATCCAAAAGAGAAAAACGTTTTGAACCTGCAACTATTTGAAGAAGTTGCTCCATGGATGGTAGAGGGTAATGGTCCTTCAAGGAGACTTTGTTCAAATCTTTGAAGTCACAACACAGCGTAATCTCCCCACTCTTTTTCCTTACAGGCACCAAATTGGTTACCCATGATGAGTGCTTGATGGGAAAGATGATATTTGATTCAATTAACTTGGTTAGCTCTCTCCTCATTAGCTCTTCAATTTTGGGATTAACGGGCTTTTGTTTTTGCCTCAGGCTTAGCATTGGCCTTCAGTTCTATAGTATGCTGGGCTAACTTTCGATCAAAACCTTTCAGGGCGCTGTATTCTCAAGCAAAGATGTCTGCGTAATCCTGGCAGAGTGCTATGAAAGCATGCCTCTCAGCCCTGCTGCTTACCTTCTCGAGCTTGAGAAATTTGTCTTTGAAAATGAGGACTCTCTCAAAGTTTTATTCATTGCTTGACATTATCGCCTTTTCTTTCTTCATATGGTCTCCCTCATGGAAAAGACCCTCAAGGGTGACCAGCACTTTGAGAAGCTTGTGAGATTTCAGCTGAACAATTTGATCCTCATATTGATGTTGAAATTTACCTTGGTTTATTGAGGAAAACTCTGCCTCCTGCTGTAAGAAACAAGCAATTTGTCTATCATTTTTGAAAACTTGCCAATGGACTTCATTATCTGGCACTGATGGCCTCACCACCACCTTGACATGTGGCTGAACCTTGGCCTCTTTTAGTTTAGTCGGAATATCGAACTGAGCTCCTACCACTGCTAACCTGTCAACATGCTGATTCTGGTTCCTTGGTACAACTTGGATGTTGAAGGCTTCAAAATCTTCAATTAGGTCCCACACTCTACTTTTGTAAGACCTCATCAAAGGATTCTTTGTAATGTTTAGGCCTCTGACTTGGTTCACTATAAGCTCACTGTCTCCATATGCTTGCAACATTTTGATTCCTCTTTTATTGGCCCATTGGGGACCACGGATCAAGCCTTCATTTTTTGTTGCATTAGAAGAGTAGCTGAAATGGAACCTATAGGAAGAGAAATGCTTGTTACTGTTGACTATTTTTGGCCCAACAGGCTACAAAATTGGTCTCCTTTCCATCTCCACTATCTTGAGCAGTCAGTCATGTTTTGACCCTTCTGTTGCTGTGCTTTTCCCCTTTTATAAATAGCCTTATTTTCTGAGCCAAATGAGTTGAGCCTTGTATATATCTCGGGTTGATCCACAGGGTTTTTCCCATTTCGGGCAGTCGGTCTACACAAGCCTTTTAGCAAAGCATGGGCCGGGTCAAAGCACGCAAGTCATTTTACAAGGCTCCAAAGACAAAGTGCCCTTGCGGAGGGCAGACAAATGACCAATTGGGCCTTTCAACAGGGTCCGAAGGGCAACTTGGGGCCTAAATGCCCTTGCGGAGGGCAGAAAACACTTGCAGAGGGACCAAAGAAGAGGGCCGAAAGGTAAGGTTTTCTTTGGAGAAAAGACTAAGGCAAAAGGAAGGATTTCCTTCGGACTTTTGTCTCAATGTGAATTCTTTCGGACAAAGTCCCTGAAGGAATTCCTTCGGACATTTTGTCCGAAGAAATTCACAAGGCAAGGAGCCAAATGGAAAATTACCCTTTGGAAAAAAATCCGCGGCAAAATGTCTGAGGGAATTCCTTAGGACATTTTGTCCGAAGGAATTGAGAAGCCAAGGCAGTGCGAAGGAGCCCGAAGGGCAGGTGCCCTTGTGGGGGACTCTCGGCTGCCAAGAAGGGGACCTTTTCAAAGCCCCAAAGGGACACTTTCCCTTCGGGAGGGTTCAATTGCGGAAAGCCGAAGAAATTACCAAAGGGGTGACGGGCCCAAAGACGTCAAATTTAGCATCGTAAACTAGCCGTTGGAATTCAAACGTCCAGTGATGTCCCCGCGGATGTCAAATTCATGACAATGGAGTAGTCGTTGGCTTTCAAATGGTGATGGACGCGCGAACGTCAACTTTACGGTGATAAGATACTGTTGATCTTGAAATGCTTAAGGACGGGCCTGCGCGTGGAAACTCAGTGACCCGCCGAGAAGAGAGCCCGAGAGCTCAAATTGTCAAGAAAAGATGAGAAGATAGCTCCGAGAGCTCAAATTGCCAGAAAGGGCCAAGAAATGACAAAAGATAGCCTCGAGGGCTGAAAGAGCCAAGAAAAGACAAGCCAGGAAAAGACAAAAGCCAAGAGTAAACTCAGTGCTTGCTGAGAAAGGAGCCCGAAGAGCCAAGCACAAACATGGATAGAACAGCCTAGGTGGCAAAAGAGACGTCGACGGAGGAGTTATGCCAGTGGTTGGAACAATCATTACGAAATGGTCATCAAGGAGTGCAAACAGTGAAAGGCACGACCTGTTTTTCTTTATTTAAACATTAATGAGCAGACAACCGCGTGAACCTCTTTAAGAAGCGGTCTTGTTTTCAAACAGAAAGGCGTGACCCATGCTTTCACAATGACGTTTAATATAATTTAAACGCCAAAGTCAAGACTTGGACTACTGTGGCATGGCTTCCTTCACCGGACTTCCTCTTCCCAATGAATTAAACGCAACATGGGCCACTTGTGGAAAAAGGTGCCATTGCCTTCTCTTCTCTATATATTGTAAACTCTCATTTGAGAAAAGATGGATCTATCTTTCATTTTGTAAGTTGAAGTCTTGCCAAAATTTCACCTTGAATCAATAAGAATGCGTTTTACCTCTATTTGACTGGTTATATCTCTGAGTGTGTGCATATTAACTTTGTGTTTAGTCATTTTAGCTTGATGCTTTCACAAGTTGACACCAACACACCTGGTGTAACTAGAGTACCAGTTTTGCAGGTTAACAGGAAGTGCTGCATCTAGAGCGCAAAGACAGAAAAGAGTAGCTATCAGACTGTGTTTTTTACAGCGCCTGTGGTAAGTTACATTTCTTGTGTATTCATCAAGCCTCCCTTTTAAAGTTCCCTACAGTCTGGTCTTTTGCCAGATAAAGTGTATGTTCGCCCCCTTTCTGGTTTGAAGTGTGAACAACGGAGTAGATCAACATCATTTGGTGCATCACCACTTAGAGTAGTTTTTCTGTTCTGGTTATTTCTTATCTCGTTTCACCCCCCCCATTGTTAGTAGTAGTAGTAGAAAACCTTCAGAGATGCATCAAAGGGAGCTAGCCCTAATCTAGAGATTCTCCTCTCAGTTTTGCTAGACCCACAGGTAAGAGGGGAGTCTCCATTGTGCCGCATAGAAGACAGAAGCTCAGCGTTCTGTCAAGGGTGCAATCCACTGCGTCAACAATATTTGGCACGTCCGATGGGACCAATTTTTAACACTTAGAAAAGTTCCAAGATTGATGCTGGTCCTGTTACATATAAAATAAAATAAATCAATCATTAATCCAGCATCTGGGGACTCCATTATCAAGAGCATCAGTCTCTGGTCAAAGATCAGTTTGACATCCTATGCCTAAGGTCACCACACGATCTGCTGCTAAGGGTGTCCCTTTTGAATTCGTTGAACTACCATTAAACTCAGCAAGGCGACTGAGGTTTGCAAGGACTCATCCTTATTGAACAAGTCATTTTTTCAGTCCTGTTATAAGATACATTTATGCAAGAAAGCCTCAGTTGAATCTTGTCATAGCTATGGCTTTACCTTTTGTGGCCTTTCATGGTCTAGAGTCCTTTGAATCTTCTGCATTATGACCCAATCCCAGGGACAACCCTTAAGAGTGTGCCTCCCTTTAATGGAGAAGGGCCTATTACTGCGATTGAGCACATGAGAAATATTGCCAACCTCTGTAATATTCACAATGTCACTGAAGAAAACATTGCTATCAGATTGCTGGCATTGCTTTTTAAGGGCAAGGTTCTGGACTAGTATGCCTATGAATTCAGTCGGCACATGGAACGAATTGGATACCCTCTTAACAAACAAATTGGGGGAGAAGAGTGACCACCTCTCGCTTGTCGAGCAGCTAACCACCATGCATAGAGCTCCACACGAATTTATGCAGGATTTCAATACTCGGTTTCAGAAGACTTGGGACAAAATCCCCATTTTGGTAAGGCCGACCCCAAGCTATGCTTTTCTTTATTATTTGAAAGCGTTGAACAATGGCATTGCTGTCATGATACTGGCCATGGGAGGACAAGTGCTGCCCGCTGCCTATGAAATAGCCATAGTCGCTGAGAATTGCCTAGTGAAGCGGGAAAGATAGCCCCTAGACCTCATATGCCGCTCTTCCCTGAATTGCCACCTCTAGTCCAGACTGCTGCACCCACCTTAGCTCTTTTGCCTGGCATAGAAAAGCCGGCTGCTACTTCGCCCAATGACCTTCATGAAGTTAAAAGCTTGTTGCAAAGTGTGACCAATGAACTGGTGGCTCTCAAAAGGCAGCAAGCTCAAAGCTATCGGCCAAATCAGGGATATCAGCAATTCGGGCAAACAAATAGACTCCCTTTCCAGAATTACAATCAAGAACAGGGTCAGTTTGCACAAGCTAGACCTTATCAAAGCTATAATCCAGGAGCTCCATCATCCAACATGGGATATGGTCAAGATTTGGCTATTTATACAAATGAGATGCCGAGTCAATACATGAATGCACAAGACAATCAGGCAGCCGCCCAATTCCCAAGCTTAGAGGCTTCAGTGCAACCTGGCATGGACAATAGGCCGGCTCAGTCTGATTCCACTCTCATGAATCACTTGGAAGGTGAATTCTGTGTAGCCAACTACGTGGGTAGTGCGGACAACCAAGGTGATTATGTTGCAGCCAACACAAGGTCTAAAAGAAGAGCTATAGAGGAAGCTCAGGCTGCTGCCCAAATGTTCGCTGCATCTTTTTCATCATATGGAAACCAAAAATTTCCAAATTTCAGGCCATCAGTTACACCGTCAGCGCCTCGGCCTGCGCCTCAGGCTACAAGTAATCCCAAAGAGAATTTGAAAGGGGGCAACCCTCAGATTAATGTGGTGGACCAGATGAAGAAGCTACACATGAATATCTCCTTGTGGGATTCATTATCAATACCGGGACAAAAGGACATGCTGCAAAAGGAATTGCACGAGCTAAATGAACAAGCTGTCCCAACAAAAGTCGATTATGTTTAGATCACGAATGGGCATCCTTCCACAGCTTGCCAAATAAAGAAAGAAGAAAAGGTTCCCCCTTTTTATCTGTCCTTAGTCATAGGAGATTACCTGGTGCACAATTGCATTATTGACAGTGGGGCAAGCATCTCAGTAATGCCAAAATGTATAGCAGATAATCTGGGGCTCAAATACGAAGAAATGACTAAGGGAGTCCTGCAGCTGGATGGATCACCAACAAAGACAGTAGGAGTGGTGAAAGGCTTGAACTTGATGCTCCACCCCTGTCCAACCTTCTCAGTTCTCCACGACGTGGTAGTGGCGGATGTTCCTCCCTACTTTGCCATTTGCTTGTCCAGGGATTTCACATCCAAAATAGGCGAGTACCTAACAGCAAACTGGTCCTACCTAGTTTTTAGAACGAAATATGGAACTAAGGTCAAGATTGAGTCTGAGCCAATCCACAGAGATCATTTGGAGCCGTACTCACTCAAGGTGACAAATGTCAGCTACGCCATTATTGATCAAGAAGAATTCCAAGTGGATCAATCTCCGTCCTCTGCGCTTGAAGGAGTTGCTGACTTGCTCTTAGACGAATGAGAAAGTGACAACTTTGAACATAACCCTTACAAGTTCATAGAAGAGGCAGGCCTCGGGATTTATTGCATGCATGAAGAGGGTACTTTTGTACCAAATTTGATGAAAGCAAGCCAAGAGAGCTTAGGGTTATGACAGTTTTTCTTTGATGGCTCAAGAAGCAAATTGGGGGGTGGTGGTGGAGTGGTGCTAGTTTCCCCCTCACAGGAGATACTTCTCGACTTTTAGGTTCTAATTTTCTTGCACTTGCAATGTTGCAGAGTATGAATCTCTCATCCATGGTTTGGAGTGGGCAAGAAAAAGAGAAATCAAAGAGCTGCAGGTTTTTCGGGACAACGAATTGATCGTAAATCAGGTGAGAGGCTGAAATTTGACAAAGAATTCCTTGCTTAAGTCTTACAAGCACTGGGTGTGGGACTTAGTAGAGAGTTTCTTTGCTTTCAATGTTACTTCCATCCCAAGAGAGCAGAATAAGCAAGCAGACAGACTAGCAGCAGTTGGTGCTCAGTTCGATATCCCCAAGGAGATAGGCCGAGACAACAATCTGTGCAATTTAAAAGTGGTAATCAGACCATCCGTGCCTGATAACATCACCAACTGGTAGGTGTTTGATAGCAATCAGCGGATAGCGCTCTTCTTGCAAGAGAACGCTGAGTTTACCTCTAGAAACCACGCCAAGCTACAACAGCAGTATGGTGGCCAGATTGTTCAACTGAAGAACAATAAACTTCCAAAAGGCTTGGTCACTCTTGAAAGTATCTTCAACGAGGATGACAAATTGAAAAATGACAAAGTAAGCATTACAACGAAGGAGAACTATGAAAAAGTTGAGATATTCAAGAACAAGTTGCTCGCACTTGGGAAGGTATGTACAGATCATGAAAGGCAGGGTTTCGTCTTGTTGTGCCAGGAATTCGCTGATGTCTTCACTTGGAAATAGAGTGACTTGAACGGTTTTGACCCGAGTTTGGCCCAACACACTATTGAGCTGGAGGAAGGCTTGCCAAGCCTATCAAACAAAAACAAAGGCTTGTCAACCCGAAGATTGAGCCTCTCATGCGGAAGGAACTCACCACGCTGATTGAGTCCAGAATCATATTTTCGATCTTACACTCTTCTTGGCTGGCCAATTTTGTTTTTGTCCAGAAAAAGAATGGAGAGATCAGATTATGTGTAGATTTCAGAGACCTCAATAGAGTCTCGTTGAAGGACCACTACCCTCTCCCAAGTATGGAGCAGATCCTCCAAATGGTGACAGGCAGCGAACGTTTCTTCCTCTTGAATGGGTTTCAGGGTACAATCAGATTTTAGTGCAAGACTGTGATCAATACAAGACAACCTTCACTACCAAGTGGGGGACGTTTGCTTATCGGAAAATGCCATTTGGACTGTCCAATACTGGGGCCACTTTTCAACGAGCCATGGGCATGGCCTTTCAAAGCTTGATAAATAATATTGTACGGGTATATCTTAATGATGTGACAGTATTTTCTAAGGAAGCAGACCAACATATAAGACACCTTAGGCAAATTTTCGAGAGGTGTAGAGAGTTCAGTATCTCTCTCAACCCAAAGAAATGCATGTTCACTGTCCATGAAGGTAAACTCCTTGGCCATGTTGGTTTGAAGGAGGGCTTGACCATTGATCCAAAAAGAGTTTGCTACATCTTAGAGCTGTCCTTGCCTAAGCATAAGAAAGCTCTGCAAAGCTTCTTTGGCAAAATAAATTTTATTAGGAGATTTATCCCAAATTTTGTCGAGGTAGTCAAGCCATTGACCTCCATGCTAAAGAAAGATGAGAAATTCGCGTGGACAACACAAAGGAAGGATAGTTTTGAAGGGATCAAGCAGGGTATCGCCCAGGCTCTTACCTTGATCAATCTTGACTTCACCAAGGATTTCAACCTCTACACCTTCGAAAATGAAGAGGTAATCTCCGCTATGCTTACTCAAGCAAATGGTGAGAACCTTGAACAACCGCTTGCATTTTTCAGCCAGGGTCTAGAGGGTTTTGAGATCAGGTATACATATGTGGAGAAGCAAGTCCTTGTGGTCATACGGAGCTTGAAGAAATTCAGACATATGCTGTCCAACAACAGGGTTCATCTCATGGTGCCACATCCCAACGTCAAAGATTTCTTGATCAGCTGTGATCTAAATGAAAAAAGAGCATAATGGATCACTAAAGTAATGAAATATGACGTGGACATCAAAACCACCAAGCAGGTAAGAGGAAAAGGCCTGTGTGAACACCTTGCTGCAGACCTTAAGCAGTAGAAAGAGGACATTTTGTTAATCCATGATGAAGCTACAACAGAAGAACCAATAGTCATGTAGGATTGGGCATCAGACATGAAACGTTTCCTTCTCACTGGCGAGTGCCCGCAAGGCCTTGATAGGACCAAGAGGAGATATTTCAGACTCCAATCTCTCCCTTATGCCTTGATTGACGGGGTGCTGTTCAGAAGAGATTTTTTGGGAGTAGTCTTGAGGTGCATAGACCCAAGTCAGGTCGACAAGGTGCTGTCCGAGTTCCATGATGGCCCAGCTGGTTGTCACTTTGCTCCTAAGCCTACAACTACAAGGATTATGAGAGCTGGTTACTTCTGGCCCACTCTATTCAGAGACACGCATGCCTGGGTACGAAAGTGCCAAAAGTGTGCTCTCTTTGATGGGAAACAACGGTTTGCTGCAATGCCTCTACAACCTATTCAAGTAGAATAGCTATTCATGCAATGGGGTCTTGACTTCATAGGGATGATTAATCCTCCTTCCAATGCTGGCCACAAATGGGTCTTGACCACTACAGACTACTTCACGGGATGGGTAGAAGTTGTTGCTTTGAAGGAGGCTAACGAAAGTGCAGTCCTAGATTTTTACGAAGGCCTGGTGACAAGGTTTGGAGTCCCAACTACCATCATCTCGACAACGCATTGGCTTTTTTTGGGACCAGAACGAGTGAATGGGCGTTGGGATATGGCATCTACCTCAGCACTTCTTCCAACTACTACCCACAAGGGAATGGGCTGGCTGAGTCCACCAACAAAAATCTGATCAGAATTATCAGGGCAATGGAGGAGAATCAGAGAACTTGGCATGCCAAGTTGAAAACAGCCCTATGGGCAGATAGAGTTACTCGAAATAGGGCAGTTGGCAATTCACCACACACGCTTGTGTATGGAAGGGAAGCTAGACTTCCTATTTCACTTGAATTGCCAGCTTTGGATCTTACTCACTAGCTGCAATTAGAAGAAGGCAACATGGAGGTTAAGTTGTGTGAATTGATAAAACTTCAGGAGACAAGGGACCAAGCTATGGCTTTTATGACCAGTCGTCAGCAGCAAACGAAGAAGCACTTTGACAAGAAATCCTCGTCAAAAGGTTTCTCTGAAGGCAACATCGTCTTAAAATGGGACGAAGACCGAGCTAAGCCTGGAAAACACACAAAGTTCGATGCCCTATGGAGTGGTCCGTATGTCATCACTCAATGCAAGCAGCACAATGCATTCAACCTCTCCAAGTTGGATGGTGAAGAACTGCATATCCCAGTTAATGGGATATATCTTAAGCATTGTCACTGAGCCTTCTCCCATCATGTATATATTTTCCTTGTTTTTTCCTGTTTTCCCTAAGTGCTTTTGCACATGTTAGTAGTTTTCAGAACCTTGTGTGTGTTTTTTTCCCTTTTGGGGTAAAAGCTTCATGATTGATTCTTGGATATCTCAAGGCCATTGTCAACCTTTCGAGCTGTGATTTGACTCCATGCCCAATGGACTTTGAGGCTATCGGTCTTCTTTAGCATATCAGGGATGCTTCCCCTGGAGATCGCCAAATTTGTTGACTATTTTTGGCCCTATAGGCCAGAAAATTGGTCTCCTTTCCTTCCCCACTATCTTGAGCAGTCAATCATGTTTTGACCCTTCTGCTACTGTGCTTTTCCCCTTTTATAATAGGCTTGTTTTCTAAGCCAAATGAGTTGAGCCTTGTATATATCTCGGGTTGATCCACGGGGTTTTTCCCGTTTCGGGCAGTCGATCTACACAAGCCTTTTAGCAAAGCATGGGCCGGGTCAAAGCACGCAAGTCATTTTACAAGGCTCCAAAGACAAAGTGCCTTGCGGAGGGCAGACAAATGACCAATTGGACCTTTCAGCAGGGTCTGAAGGGCAGCTTGGGGCCTAAATGCCCTTGCGGAGGGCAGAAAACACTTGCAGAGGGACCAAAGAAGAGGGCCGAAAGGTAAGGTTTTCTTCGGAGAAAAGACTAAGGCAAAAGGAAGGATTTCCTTTGGACTTTTGTCCGAAAAACAAATCCGAAGGAAATCCAATGGAAGTCAATGTGAATTCTTTTGGACAAAGTGCCCGAAGGAATTCCTTCAGACATTTTGTCCGAAGAAATTCACAAGGCGAGGAGTCAAACGGAAAATTACCCTTCGGAAAGAAATTCGCGGCAAAATGTCTGAGGGAATTCCTTCGGACATTTTGTCCGAAGGAATTGAGAAGTCAAGGCAACCCGAAGGAGCCCGAAGGGCAGGTGCCCTTGTGGGGGACTCTCGGCTGCCAAGAAGGGGACCTTTTCAAAGCCCCAAAGGGACACTTTCCCTTCGGGAGGGTTCAATTGTGGAAAGCCGAAGAAATTGCCAAAGGGGTGACAGGCCCGAAGACGTCAAAGTTAGCATCGCAAACTAGCCGTTGGAATTCAAATGTCCAGTGATGTCCCCGCGGACGTCAAATTCAGGGCAATGGAGTAGCTGTTGGCTTTCAAATGGCGACGGACGCGCGAACGTCAACTTTACGGTGATAAGATAGCCGTTGATCTTGAAATGCTTAAGGACAGCCCCGCGCGTGGAAACCTAGTGACTCGCTGAGAAGAGAGCCCGAGAGCTCAAATTGCCAGCAAAAGACAAGAAGATAGCCCTGAGAGCTCAGATTGCCAGAAAGGGCCAAGAAATGACAAAAGATAGCCTTGAGGGCCGAAAGAGCCAATAAAAGACAAAAGCCAGGAAAAGACAAAAGCCAAGAGTAAACTCAGTGACCTGCCGAAAAAGGAGCCCGAAGAGCCAAGCACAAACACAGATAGAACAGCCTAGGTGGTAAAAGAGACGTCGACGGAGGAGTTATGCCAGTGGTTGGAACAGTCATTACGAAATGGTCATCAAGGAGTGCAAACAGTGAAAGGCACGGCTTGTTTTTCTTTATTTAAGCATTAATGAGTCATTTAAGCATTAATGAGCAGACAACCGCGTGAACCTCTTTAAGAAGCGGTCTTGTTTTCAAACAGAAAGACGCGACCCATGCTTTCACAATAACGTTTAATATAATTTAAACGCCAAAGTCAAGACTTAGACTACCGCAGCATGGCTTCCTTCATCGGACTTCCTCTTCCCAATGAATTAAACGCAGCATGGGCCACTTGTGGAAAAAGGCGCCATTGCTTTCTCTTCTCTATATATTGTAAACTCTCATTTGAGAAAAGATGGATCTATCTTGCATTTTGTAAGGCGAAGCCTTGCCAAAATTTCACCTTGAATCAATAAGAATGCGTTTTACCTCTATTTGATTGGTTATATCTCTGAGTGTGTCTGCGTATTAACTTTGTGCTTAGTCATTTTAGCTTGATGCTTTCACAAGTTGACACCAACACACCTGGTGTAACTAGAGTACCAGTTCTGCAGGTTAACAAGAAGTGTTGCATCTGGAGCGCAAAGATAGAAAAGAGTAGCTATCAGACAGTGTGTTTTCTACAGCGCCTGTGGTTACATTTCCTGTGTCTTCATTAAGCCTCCCTTTTAAAGCTCCCTATAGTCTGGTCTTTTGCCAGATAAAGTGTATGTTCACCCCCCTTCTGGTTTGAAGTGTGAACAACTGAGTAGATCAACATCATTTGGTGCATCACCACTTAGAGTAGTTTTTCTATTCTAGTTGTTTCTTATCTTGTTTCACCCCCCCATTGTTAGCAGTAGTAGAAAACCTTCAGAGATGCATCAAAGGGAGCTAGCCCTTATCTAGAGATTCTCCCCTTAGTTTTGCCAGACCCATAGGCAAGAGGGGAGTCTTCATTGTGCCGCGTGGAAGACAGAAGCTCAGCGTTCTGTCAAGGGTGCAATCCACTGCGTCAACAGTTACTTGAAGGGGAAATCAACATTGCTCTTGCACCTACTCCATTTTTGCTCCTTGAACCGTTAAAGAACAACTTCCACATACCATTGAGGTCTTCTTTAGGTCCAATGAGGGAAGGCGTGAGCTGATTTTCTTCATGTAGCAAATAGACACCCATGTCTCTTTCTTCAACACCCTCCAAAGGGTTGAAAAATTGGTTATCCCCCCATAACTCATCTAAGAACAAGTTTGGAAACTCCTCAGGATGAGTAAATTCATCCTCGTCAATGATGGTACAATTGATGTTTATGATATCTGGCTGATGAGGCTCAATATGGAATTGTGCCATGGGCTCAGTCTTGATTGATACCTTAGACCCATACCTTGTTCTAAATGCCATGTAGGACCAATCTACTGCTAGATAATCCCCAATCTTGGCTGTGAATTCTCTAGAGTGGCATATCGCAAAGCAAGGAGTTACATCAAGGATCAATACATCTTGAGCCACTGAAACACTAGGACAAGCATGTAGGGTCATATTCAAATCCTTGATGATACCAGATGGCTTTGTGGAAGACTGTCAAGCTGCAGAACTCCTTTGGTATGCGGCTCGTATTTGAGGTTCAGCTGATCAGCTATGGACTTTGGCATTACCGAAGTGCTAGCTCCATTATCTACCTAGCAATTATGCACCAAGGAGTCACCAATGATTAATGAAATGTAGAAAGGAGGTTTGAACACATTACTTGACATTTCTCACATAGGACCCTTGGCTATATTAGTGAGGATTTCGGCTTCTTTGCTTGGTTGTTTACTTGTAGTTGTTGTAACACCTATCTTGGACAAACCTTCTTGAAGGATATCCACTTGATCGGGCATGAAAAACATGTCTCACATTGGTACGCTCACATTGGATTTCTTCATTTGTTCAACAATGTTGATTGGTGTACTACTAGCTTTTGCTTGTGCTTTGGGAGCCACTGCTGCTGTTTGTTGAATATGTGAGCCTTGTGGAGGTGTCAAGACCTTTGGAGTGACAACATGGCTCATTAGGCTTGGACAATGGAGTGGTGGCAGGGGGTTCCTTGAACGCTCCCTGGTTGTCACCCATATTCCTTTTTTTGAATCGTGTATTTGTTGACACTGGGACATGAGCTTGACTGGAGCTGGCCTGCTGATTGGATGCATAGCACTCTTCTTGCTCATTGATGACCATTGTAGCATCCGGTTGGTTTGGGACCTGATCAGATCCTTGGTCTTGTGGAGACTGCCCTGGCCTTGGTATCATGGGAGTCTCCGTGCTTTGAGCCATTAAGGCTTTGGTTATATCCATAAGCAGCAGCCTGCTGCCATTGGTCGTTGAATGCCTGGTTAACAACATTGGTTGGGACAATGGATTGCCCAAAAGACGAATTCCAAGCAGCCTCTTGAGCCATATTGTTTTGAACAGGAACCAAGGTGTTGGAAGAGCCTACAACGTTTAGATTGTAATTGTTCTGCTTATTATAGCCAGGCTGTCCTTGCCCTTGCTCTCTGTTTCGACTAATTGTTCTGCTTATTATAGCCAGGCTGTCCTTGCCCTTGCTCTCTGTTTCGACCTTGGTAGTTTCCCTTGAAGGGTGGTCTATTGCCTTGATAAGATTGTTGTTGAGACTGATATGGAGCCTGGTACGGCTTATTGAACTGAGCTTGCCTTTTTACATTTACTACATCATTTGTGAAGGATTGGAGCATGATTTTAAGTTTTGGGTAATTTTTTTGCTCTTGGGAATCTCTTGATCCGCTAGTGGAGGCCTTTTCCTACTTAGGTGAAGGTATAACAACAATTGTTGGAGTTGAAAGAATAACATCAAGTGGGGGAACGACTTCAGGAGGTGGTTTGATCTTAGGGAAAAGGGGCATTGGGGGTCTAGGAGTAAGCTTGCGAGCCTGAACTAGGCAATTTTTTGCTTTAATAGCCACCTCATAAGCGTTTGGCAATATGTCCCTCCCATGGATTGGATCATTACTGCTATGTCGCTATTCATAGCCTTCAAATAGTATAAGAATGCAAAGTTAGTGTATGGTCTAACAGCCGCTGAAATTCTATCCCAAGCCTCTTGGAATCTTGTGTTAAAGTCTTGCATAACTTCATGAGGAACTCTCTTGATCGTGGTCAAATGTTCTGCAAGTGACAAATGATCACTCTTGTCTGCAAATCTCTTACATAAGGCTGTTCTCAGCTGATTCCATGATTGAATAGAGTTAGGAGCTAAACCTCTATACCAATCTAAAGCCTTTCCCTGAAAGGATACAGCCAATAGTCTGATAGCTACATTTTCTACTGTGACATGGATTTTGTAGAAATTGGCTATATCTGTGATGTGTTCAGTAGGAATCACAGCTTGGTCTCCTATGAAATATGGGACGCTTTTGAGGGCTGCTACTGGCATAGGGTCATATTGTGGCAAATTCAAAGGACTTTGGCCACTGAAGCCTATAAAAGCTCTTTGGGGAATCATGGTAGCAAGAGGGGCTAATGAGGATCTTGCATAAGTATACCTTATGACTAGTTTAGGAAGAACGTTTTCTATGTATGGGTGAGTATGGGTGAACTTTAGCCTTTTTATTGAGTTCAAAGGTAATTCAACAAATTCAAAAGGAATACCTACAAAAGTTGATCTTGTAGTCACCTTTGGCATGAAGAATAGTTACTGTTTTGTCACCAGATTGTTGAGTGTTCTTTGGAGTCGCCAGATACTGAAAGGTGAAAGCTATAACCACTGCAAATTGATCAAACCAACATCAAACTTGACCAATCTTAATTGAAAGTGGTCCCATCGGGCGTGCCAGAAACTGTTGTAGGCTAGAATTGCACCCTTTGTGGGAGAGTTTCTCAGGGTCTCGCACTCCTAGATACAAGTGTTGGGACAACCTCATGTTGTGGGTGTCATGTCATGCGGTTGAACCTCTGGGCTTTTTAATGAGGCTAGTTCCTCATATGCTTCACTTCAGCTCTCATTTTTCATGCTAAAATCTACTGCTGACTAAGGAAAAGCAAAAGGAGAATAACACAAAAAGGAAAATCTAAGCCAAGAGAGGTGATGCACCAAAAGAGAGTGATCTACATTCAGATTGGGAACCTTAGTGACTACTATTGGACTTAAACAAGACAAGTCTAGCTGATCCTATTTCAGAGCTGCAAGCAGATTAGATGTGTGGAGGTCAAAGGGGAAGATGCACCTTGAAGGGTAGGAAGAAATAGGTCTGCAGGAGAGACACTATGACTCGTAGTGCTTCAGAAAGGCACCAAAGGCTAACACATCACACGACCTGCAAGAAACCAAGAAAATTGAAGCGAGGTGCGTAGAAAAATCACAGATGATGAGGAAAAATATACATTCTGCAGTTAAACTTCAATAATGCACACTTGACTTCAGCGGAAATCAGAAAGTTGTCTTGTATTGATTCAAGAGAGTGTTACATAGAAATTTTGATAGAGTGCCTCTATCACCAGTTGAGGGGTCCTTATTAAGGCCCAAAACCCTGCATATATAGCAAAAAGGGGATGAGAGAAGAGGGCCCTGTGTGAGAGGACGGAGAGGGAGGGTCATAAATGACCGAGATTTTTTTGTAGCTTCCTTGAATCCCTGAATGCATCAACTCTACTTTGTTGCCAGGGTAAGGCCCCCATTCTTGTGTACTTGGCAGCATCATGATCGAACTTGTTTTGAGCGGCAGCTTGTCGAGGACATGACCGAAAGGATGGCTCTACGTCTTCATTCAAGTCGTTCACCCACTTTGTACAAGTGGGTGCGAACAACTCTTTTATTTCCTTCAGGAGCTTTAATGACGGGGTCTGGTTCTTGTTGTTGTCTTGGTTCAACTTGAGTCATCTTTACTTTTGCTGTGTTTGCATTAGTTGTTTGGTCCTTTATGTCGTTGATTTGCTTGGTTTTACCGACCCCACTTGTGCATTTGCTCTGTTGGATCAGAATGCATGATCAATCACGAGCCCTTGGATCCTTCTCCTGACTTGTCGACATGTTCCATTTCTTGCCACATGTCAAATCATGGAATCCCCTAGCCATTTGACTTATTTCGCTTCGTTGATCTGGGTCCGTGCGATCTTGACAAGTGTCGCCTCTTTATTTGTTGTTCTCTTTACTACTTACTACTTACCTGCTTATTTCTTCAGGTCACTTTCTTTTGCCACTTCGGACTCTTTTCTACAATTTTCCTTCCTAAACTTTCCATTTTACTCATTTCTTTGGGCTTCTCATTGCTCGGCTTTTCTTGAAGATCTTTTTCTTTCGGACTTTTCTCCCAAAGGAATTGCTTTAGACTTTTTGTTTGAACCAATCCTTTTTCCTATGCCACTTTCCCGAACTATTTCCTTCAGGATTTTTTCCCGCGGAATTTCTTCGGACTTTTGTTTGGCTCAACTGAAATAATCCGAGCCAATTTTTATTTTTATTTATTTTTAATAATTTCCAATTGCAATCAACAGGGCAATACACAATAGTTAGAGTTAGTCTATAACCTAACGATGCTGAAGCAACTCTAACCAGAATGTACACCAAGATTCCGAAGAGGCCAAGGTGTGAGCATTGGTCAGAGGATCTGAATGCAGAAACAGAACTGGAATGAGCTCTAACCAAGAATGGCGCCGATGATGGCGAGCATATGGTCAGAGGATCTTCTACTACTACAAGTACTGAAAGAAATTCAACACCAAGTATGTGCTACCCAATCCAGTATGGAGTGCGGCGACCATATAGTGGAGTACTAAGAATTACAATGCTTACAAGAAACTCAACACCAAGTATGTGCTACCCAATCCAGTATGGAGTGAGGCGACCATATGGCGGAGCGCTACTTTTTAAAATGCTTTGAGAAGAAATAAGCAAGAATGCTGAAATACTCAACGTCAAGAATGTGCTTTCCAACCCGGAAGGATATGGAAGCTACCATATGACGGAGATGTAAAGTATTACAATGCAGTTTCAGACTAGATGATCAACATTATAAATCATGATTAAACAAACTTAAGATTTGCTGTCAGTACTACTGCCAGCTTACAATATGATAGAGAATTAACCTGCCAAGAGCATAGCATTAGAACCATTCAAAGAGCATTGTAACAGAGCATTTTCCTTGCTTGAATGGAAATGCCAAAACCGATTTCTTCTCTTCAAAACATTGATTCAAGATTCTGGTTTGTCCAATTCTGCACTTTTAAATGTCAACCCAGCGACCTGAAAGCACACTAAAATGGACATATCTCTCACACAACTCATCTAAAAGACATGAAACGAAGCACAAAAGACCCTAATGATCAAGGTGCCCAAGATTGGAACACAAAACAGACCCAAAAGTTTTTATACAATTTTTGCACGGATCCCAATGTCCACACAACAAGTACAGTCCAGCAAGGGGGCGATTTGCTTTTAAAAATCACAGCAGTCATCAAAAATTCCACAAATTACAGAAAAGGGGTGCCCATTACCAACAAAGAGGATTAGCCAATGCCCACAATGAAATTTTTGGTTTTTGATAAAAACTACAGATTCTGCCCTATTTTAGCACTCTAGAAAATGACATAAAAGCTGAAACTGATCTACAATGCAGAAAAAACTCAACTACAAAGCAAACCTCACTACAAAATGCTCTCATAAACAGATTTCTCCACTAGGTGCTGTCTTTCAAGCACGAAGCCGAGCCCAGGGTAGGAGGCTTTCCTTCCTCGAAGCAATTCCAATACCTTTCGGCAGCCTAACAATACTCAAATTCTCAGATCCCAAAATGAGGACCCAAGACGTCCTTTTATAACTTTGAAGAGGCTCCCTAGAAGCTTCTAGAAGCCCTAACTTTTCCCTCAAAAAGGGGCGCCCACCTTTTTCAATTTCTTTTATTTTTAATTCCTCCATAAAGGCGTCCACTTTTCAAGTTTAATATTCACTTTATTTCTCCACCTTGGGCGTCCACTTTAGAAGCTGCAATTTTTTTAGTTTTTAAATAAAATAAAGTTGCCTCCCATGAGGCGCCCCCCTTAAAAACACTTTTTTAAAACAACATAAAGTTGTTAAACCTAGGCACCAAGGTCCAATTTAAATAATAATATATACTTTGCAGACTTTAAAACGGAAGCCAAGATGATGTCAGAAATCAAAGATCTATAGCTCGTTGGAAAGGTCTTGATGAGACGAATCCAACCCCATTTTCAAAATTCTGATCCGACACCGAACCTGAACTTACTAAAAATAGAAAGTCCCTGAAAATGCTCTGTGTGCCAAGTAAAACATATCACCGTGAAGCTTTCAGAAAACCCAGAAGGAATCCGCAATCCAAGTTCAACATTTTCAAGTGCAAGCTCTGCAAAAAGACTAAAACGTCCTCCAAGAAGTTTGGAAACCCTGATTCGAGCTTCTGCTTAACCTACGAGTTCCCAAAAATAGGCTAAATCCAAAAGAAGAGTGTAGGGCTAAATTGGGGACATTACATCAACTCCCTCGGGGTCTTTGCATTCGGACATCTTCTTCAGGCCTTTTGAACTTGGGCACTTTCCTTCGGAGAATTTATCTACGGCAATATCTCCTCGGAGCTTTTGTCGCAATTCTTCGGACTTCTTCCAAGTGCCCTTCGGAATTCTATAGGTGCCCTTCGGAACTTTGCAAGTGCCCTTCGGATTTTTTGAAATGGACCCTTCGCGAAAGGTAGATACCCTTCGGGATTTTGTAATTGATCCTTTCCAGAAGGGATTCTACCTTGCAAAAATTTTCGAATGGCCTTTTCCTTAGTATACTTCTTTCAGACTTCGGACAAAAAGTCCGAAGGAATTCCTTCCTTTGCAAATTGCCCCTTGGAGATCCAAACAAACCCTTCAAAAAAATGTAACGGTCCTTTCTTCGGAAAAAATGCATCACTCTTTTGGAAAAATCCTTTGGAACTTTTGAAAATGGCCCTTCCGAAAGGAACATACCCTTTGGAAAAGTTGAAAATGTACCTTTTCGGGAAAGTTGTATAGGGCATTTTGCTTAAAGAAAAGATCCTTCGGAAAACCTTGCTTGCACACTTCTCCGAAGAAAACAAGCTTTCAGAACCTTTCTTTTGGACAAAGTCCGAAAGAATTCCGACACTAAAAGTCCGAAAAAATGCAAGTAAAGACTTAGCTGAAAATGAAATTTTGCACTTGGCTTCTGCTTGATCGGGTTTTCCACACTTGCCTACTTTGGACTTCTCAGACCTCACTGCTTACTACTTTAGACTTTCCACTGTTTTCAACTTATAAGGCAATTTAAGTAAACAAACTCTACTGATGGAGTCCGTAGTTCTTTTGATGGAGTCCGTAGATGTTCTGATGGAGTTCGTAGTTCTTTAAATCGGTCAAAATTTTGGTATGTGGGCCAAAAGAAATGGTCAACAGGGGCAAAATTGTCAACAAGTACATTGAAAGGCCAAAGAGTGATCTCCTCAATTGAGAGTGGGGCTACTCATAATTTCATTGATGGAGGATTGGTTAAGAAGATGGCATTAGAAACTCCAAATTGCACAAAGTTCAATGTCACTATGGCGGATGGATTCACTATCCCTTGTTCTAAGAAAATATCTCATCTTCCTCTCACTTTTGGGAAACATAAGGTAATTGACGATTTTTATGTTATTGATATTGGAGATATTGATATTGTGTTGGGTGTCCAATGGTTACATTCATTAGGTGAATGCACTCAAAATTTTAAAACCATGGAGCTGAAATTCTTCAAAGAAGGCAAGGAAATAGTCCTCAAAGGTTTAGCGAGTGGTGCCGCTGAAGAGGTATCTATGAAAAGCATGGAAAGGGCATTTAGGAGAGGTCAAATTGCTTGGGCAGCAAGCTGCCTTCTTACAGTAAAATCAGAAAAAAAAGTACAGCAGTCTCTCATGGTACCAAGCCTATTTTATCACTCCTTACCGTCACCCAAGGGCCTTCAAGGAAAAAATTGAAAAGACAATCAAAGAGTTACTTGATATGGGACACATAAGGCCTAGCTCAAGTCCTTTTGCTTCTTCCGTTGTTCTAGTGAAGAAGGATGGTACTATGAGGATGGCATAGATTATAGGTTGTTGAACAAGAAAACCATCAAGAATAGGTATCTTATACTAAGGATTAATGAGTTAATGGATGAATTACATGGAGCTACCTATTTTTCCAAGATTGATTTGTGATACGGTTACCACCAAATCAAATTAAAAAAAGTTCATAAAATTGCTTTTAGATGTCACTTTGGGCACTTTGCGTTTTTGGTGATGCCTTTTAGATTGACAAATGCTCTAGCTACTTTCCAATCATGTATGAATCGTATGTTTAGCAATTATCTAAGGAAGTTTGTGTTAATATTCTTTGATGACATCCTTGTGTATAACTAAACTTTGGAGGAGCATTTGAGGCATTTAAACTTGGTTTTAAGCATTTTGGAGCAGCATTCTTTCTTTGCCAAGATCAAAATGTGAGTTTGGGTTAACGGAGATTTTATATTTGGGACACATCATAAATAGACAAGGTGTGCAAGTGGATAAACAGAAAATTGCAGCCATCATGGATTGGCCGGTTCCTTCTACTCTCACACAGTTAAGAGGGTTTTGTGGTCTTTGTAGCAATTATCGGAGATTTGTGAAGGACTTCTCTCAAATTGCTGCCCCTTTGACCGATTTGACTAAAAAGGGGGCTTTCAAATGGTCCAATTCAGCACATGTAGCTTTTGAAAAGCTTAAGGAGGTAATGAGTTCTTGTCTGGTTCTGGGTATTCCAAATTTTTCTTCTCCTTTTACGATTGAGTGTGATGCTTCAGGTGAAAAGATAGGGGCTGTTTTACTTCAGAATGGGCATCCTATTGCTTTTGAAAGTAGGAAACTCAAAAATTCAGAAAAAGCTTATTCAATATATGACAAGGAGATGTTGGTGGTCATGCATGCTTTGAGTAAGTTTTGGCAATATTTGATTGGTGGCAAATTTGTCATAAAATCAAATCATAACAGTTTAAAATACTTTCTCAACGAAAAAGAATTGAATGATAGACAACAAAAGTGGGTGAACAAGGTACAAGCTTATGATTTTGATATTGAGTATGTGAAGGGTAAGAGTAATGTGGTAGCAGATGTTTTATCAAGGAAACATTGCTTAAAATTGCTTGAGGGCAAGCAATTGTGGGAAGGGGAGACTGTAATGTCTCCATTTTCACATCACACATGAGGACGTTTGAAGACTTTTAGTCTATTTCTCCATAGACTAAAGGGTTCCTTTTGGGGATTGTATTTTATTAATTATTTGCTCGAATAGTGATTTTTATCATTTGATGTTTTTAGACAATTAATTATTTAATTAATAAAATATATTGATAGTCGACTTTAAGTGTTCAAAAGAGAAAGAAGAATTAAAAAAGTCAACAAAAGGTTGGGTTTAATGAAGCTTTACTCTCCCCAAGTGATTCGCCCCACTTGGAAGGGTATATTGGCTAGTTGGAGGACTCTTCTTGCACATGTGCGAATTCAAATTATTGCTTTTCATGCATGAAGGGAACTATTGGGATGTATGCCTAATAGTAATTGCTCTTGTGATTTGTTTATAACGGTGTCTTTTGACGCCACCTTGCAAATGAAATTATTTGTTGATGCTTTAGAAGACTAGCGATTTGCTTGTGGAGGTCTAGCGTAGGGTTTTGAGCTTATTTTTGAATGTGACATGCTTTGGTAAATTTCTGCTAATTATTCCAGGTGTGGTGACTTGTATTGGAGGTGATTTGCAAGTGATTTTGGGATTAAAAATGCCAAATAAACGTTCTGAAATTTATTGCTAATTTTTTGCCTATTAGCGTTGGGGTTTTGAGGTGATTTGTGGATGTTTGAGATTTCAAATTAATGCAAACCCTTCTAATAATTTTCTGGTATTTTTCCTTGACCTTGGCGAGTTGGGCGATTCATCTTGAGGGTTTGCAAGGGTCATTTCTTGGCTCAATAAGTTTGCAGTAATTTTTCTCATAATTTTTTGATTATTGTGGTTATTTATGACAAGGGTTTGAAGTGAAAAATCAGTCAAAAAACAAGTGTGTGGAAGAAAAATCAGAATTTAAGGGTTATTTGCAAGTGGCAGTTGGGCTTCACAAAAATAAAAAAAAAAGGTACATATTCATAATTTCAGCTTGGTACTTATTTTGGCATAATTTGTGATGAATTGTAAATCAATTAGTTGTTGAAGAGTGATGCCTAGGGTTTGAAGGGCAAATTTATTTTTGGATAAATATTTGGGAGCTAGGGTTGGTTGAATTTGTTTTTTTTAGATTTCATTTTATTGTGGATTTAAGGCACAAACAATTTTATATCCAAATATCCCCTTTTGGGATATTACATGGGGAAATCACTATGAAAAGGAAAAATGACAATGCAATGGTATTGAATGGATTCAAGGAAGGCAAATTGTTGAAACTCAGAGGTGAGCTATTAGTGTCAAGAAACTTTGTTCATCTTGTTGAAGAGGGTATGCCACCAAGCATGTCGTGGCATGCTAGATTTGGGCATACAAATCATGATTGCATTTGTTTGATGCAAAAGAATGGTGTAGTAGGTTTGCCTATCCTGCGATCAAAAATTGAAAAGTGTGAGGCCTATGTTTTGGCCAAACATGAAAAAACCATTTCAGAGTCAAAATGGAAAACCGACAAAACTGTAGTTGGTTCACTCAGACATGTGTTCTCTCCCAATTGTCTCTGTTGGTGGTCACAAACACTTCATGTTGTTCATCAATCATTAAAGCAAAATGACTTGGATATATTTTCTCAAACATAAATATGAAACGTTTGAGACATTTAAAAAGTTTTGAACGATGATTGAAAATGAAGCCCAAACCTGCATCATGGCATTGAGGACAAACAATGGCTGTGAGTTCACTTCAAAGGTCTTCGAGGCCTACCTCAAAGAAAATGGAATCAAACACCATCTCACGGTTCTTCACACTTTGCAATAGAATGAAGTAGCAAAAAGAATGAACAAAACCATGATGAAAATGGTTCGTGCAATGTTATACTTCAAAGGGGTAAATTGACATTTCTAGGCTTACGCAGCTCAAATGGCAGTATACCTTCGAAATAGATTACTATCATCAACGTTTGAAATGAAGACTCTGTATGAAATGTGGTGTGGTCATCTTCCTTCATTGCGTCATCTTCGGGTTTTCAGATTCACTTGTTATGCATTGATTCCAAAAGAGAAAAGGAATAAGTTGGACCACATGAGTTGCAAATGCATTCACTTGGGATATGGGATGTTGTCTTTTGTGAAGCTGCAAAGGACAAAGCCAACATTAATCGACAATTGAGTCGAGTGGAAAAATACACAAAGTTTGATTTCTACAAGGAGAGTAATTTGGATGTTCCAAACAATGAGGGGGGGACATGCAACTAGGAGTCAATTGAATCAATATTGTCTCCTGTCATTGAAAATGAAACTCCTTTAGAAGGAGAAATTGACACTTCATCAAATATTGAAGGGGTACCTATAGAATAGAGGTTAGATAGTGAAGAGTCTTCAAAAGAAGAAATTGAGGCACCAACTATTTCACAAGGGGTACAAAAAAAGATGCCTAAATTGCTCAATCATTGAAAGATGTCAAACCTGATGAGGTGGGAAAGATTGGCATTCCATGTGCCTATATGAAAAACAACAAGCAAACAAGTTCCTTGAATAAATTCATAATAGACTAGAAAAGTTTACCTTGAATGATTCTCTAGAAGAACTCAATGTTGTGTTTGATTCAGAATCAGCCTCTTTCAAACAAGTTGAAAACATTGATGTCTAGAGAAAAACTATGAAAGATGAATATGATGCATTGGAAAAAAATGGAACTTGGAAATTAGTGAATCCTCCACTACGCTGCAAACCAAGTGGATGAAAGTGGGTTTTTTGCAACAAATACAACACAGATGGCTCGCTTGACAAACATAAAACAAGGCTTGTCGCAAAGGGATATGCTCAAAAGGAAGAAACTAACTACAATGAAACCTTTGCACCTACATCAAAATGGATTACTATTCAAACCATGAAACCTTTGCACCTACATCAAAATGGATTACCATTCAAACCATGTTGGCTCTAACAACTCACAATGGATGGAAAGTTCACCAAATGGACATCAAAACTAGTTTTCTAAATGGTGATCTCAAAGAGACTGTATAACTGACACAACTGAAAGGTTTTGTAGTAAACGGCCATGAGCACAAAGTGTACAAACTTGAAAAATCGCTGTATGGTTTGAAACAAGCCCCACAAGCTTTGGTATGACAAACTAGCTGAGCACCTCTTGAGCATGAACTTCAAATGTTTTGAGTTTGAAGATGCAACTCTTTTTGTCAAAATAGTTGACAAAACAATTGTATTAGTAATGGTGTATGTTGATGATTTGCTCATCATAGGGAACAATTTAAGGTACACTGCAAAATTCAAATCAGATTTGATGAAAAGCTTTGAAATAATTTGGGTTATCTTCACTACTATTTGGGTATTGAAGTAATTAAAAAACTAAAGTATATCTTCATCACTAAAAAAAAACACATTGGTGACATTCTGAGTAAGTTCGGTATGGAATATTGTAAGCCTCTCAGTACGCCCATGGAACAAAATCTAATATTGACCACAAATGATACAACAAATTTTATAGATGCTACTAAATAAAGACAGCTCACTGGAAGACTAGATATTTTGTTTTTGGTGTTCTTTCTTGTTTTATACAACCTAGAGAAAGTCATTGGGTAGCAACAGAGAGAGTCCTTCAATATCTCAAAGGAACACAACATATTAGACGTAAAAACTCTAGGGCAACAAACTTCAATTTGGTTGGATATTCAGATTTTGACTATGCTGATATAGGAAATACACTTCGGGATTTCTAATGAATCTAGGAACAACAGTGATGAACTGGAAGTACAAAAAGCAATCAGTGCTAGTGATTTTTTCAGTAGAAGCAGAGTATATGGTAGTTTAAGAGGCAACTAGAGAAATTTTGTGGCTCAAAAGGGTTATTTCAAATTTGCATGAACAATAGGTTTTTGTCAACACCTCTCATGGTTGACAACACTTCTGCAATTCAAAGGGCAAAGCGTCCAATCTTTCCCAAATGAATCAAGCATGTCAATGCCAAATTTCATTTGATTCGGCACTTTATGAAAGATGGTAGTGTAAAGTTGTTGCATTGCCCTACAACAGAGCAACCAACATACATCCTGACAAAAATGCTTGGATGAGAAAAAATTGAACAGTACATAGGAATGCTTGGTCTCACTATAACTCGTGTAGATTAAGGTGGTGATTTGACAATATTGTATAATTTTTGTTTTAATCCTAGGTGTCATAGGCTTTTGTCTTATTATAAATCAAGAGTCATTCCCGTAGAAATCGAAAGAGTCACCTTATAAGGTGAAATGAATCGCCAAATACTAGTTTTACATATTGTAATGTTTCCTTTTTTCAAATTGAATAATGAATACAACTTTACCTTGCACCAAATATTGTTCATTGTCATTCCATTTAATGCCTGTACTAACAATGCACAAAGAGCAATCTATAAATTTCGCTGTGACATTATCTTCTTTCATGTGTGATGAGAAAAACTCATGGTTGGTTGTCTTTTAAACCTCATTTATTGGGTTGAGAGGGACATTGAATGTATTTCCTGGGGTGTTCATTGTTGAAGTGATCCGCACGCAGATGCAGAGACCTGCTCTATCACCTTGAGTGACTTGGTCACTTGCACAACTCTGTGCAATGCCGCCAATAGCCCCATGCATCATGCATATCTTGCGCAACACCAGGAATATGCCACACCAACTATGCATTTCAAGCATTGTCGAGCAGCTCCAAGCATGATGTGGATCCACATAGCACTTGGATCCATTTCGAATAACTCCAATGACAACAATGCACACTCCACCTGATTGGTGCAAAGTGCTTGCCGAAATGCGGATAATCAGTCTTGACTTCCATCATTGATGCTCCATGTAACACATCATTTCACAAAACATTCACTATACGCACAATCTTTGCATGACATTGGCCAAAACACGCAATACATAGTCTCGTAGACTCATAACCTCTGTGCAAAGCCTTCAGCTCATCAACATCAAGTAACTTGTGTGCAATGCCAATTCAACTCAACACTCATGACATTCTTGTTGTCAACCTGGAGCTGCGCCCTGAATCGAAGACGTGCGTGAAATGGTCAGTCCTCTATCCGGCGGAAACAATGGGATTTTCTCACGAGGGTGGGTGCCTCAATGGTGAGAAGAACCTCCAGAGAAGGCTGGTTTCTGTATGATGTATCAATGAGGATCTCTACTCTATGCTGTGAACTACCATGGAAAAGGGAGAAGGAAACTTTAAGGGGAAATCCTACCTAATGACAGTGATACACCAAATGATTGATCCACTCAACTTGGAACCTTGAACACTGAACAAACAAGGGAAAATGAAGACCTTCGATTTCAATCAATCACTTATGCATAAATATTTCATGAAGAGGTTCGATCCAATGACCAAAACATGAGGGAAAATGATGGAGAGAGGTCTGATACAAGACACTTTGCAGCCACCTAACATCCACTTACAGCTTCAACAAGAGACATAAAGATCACTTGACATGCCCTGCATAAGGATAATCTAGCAACTAGGTACGAATTAGAATTTGGGAAGGGAGAGAAATCTACCACTTATGCAAATTGCTGAATGAATATACACTATGCCAACGCTTGAAATCTGAAAGTACAGTCCTTCTATTGATCGAAAAGGTTATACAACTCACCAATGGCAGTCTAGTCTAACCAAGAGGGATGGATTCTTAATCAACGCTGAAAGCCATTTTATAGAGAATTACAAAAGTCCAAAGATTGGCGTTGAAAATTTGAAGAGAAGGATTAACTTAGGTTAACTCAATGCTGACTTGGCCTTTCAATAAAATATGTTTTCTTTTTGTCTTTGCATGAAGCTTCTTGCGCTTGAGAAGTGAACTTGTCTTTGTTCTGAACCGCCCACCTCTCTTTGCATGGAAATCTATGCCAATGTCAATTTTAGAACTCTACATGAGCTTCTTGATGCCGAGTTGGAACGTTTGAAAGCTGAGTTAACCGTTTGGTAAGCTGAGTTGGACGAAGAAATCATTCTCCTTTGCATGGGAAACTCCTAGTGGATGCGGCATTTAATGATTAGTCAACTCTAAATCCCGAACAGTCAACTCGACATTCGAATTTGGAACTTCGGTTGAAGCTGAGTTGGACCCTCGGATGCGTGGAGTTGATCCGGAGATGAGCGGGACTTCAATAACCAATCAGCTGGAGCTTTGACCGGTGTTCGAAAATAGCCCCTACTTGCATGTGTTTTACCTTGTTCTGGTCTCCTTGTTCATGTCGATTTCTGGCGAGATTCTATGTTTGGATGTATTTTTATTTATATTTCCTCCATTTGGCCTTTTCAACTTTTTCAAAGCTTTGGATTTCCTTCGGAATTTATGCTTTTGGTTTCATTTCGCCTCGGGTTTATTTCCTCGGGCCTGTCTTCGGACTTTCCTGTGGCAACTTTTCTGAAGATATAAGCTCTCACCTTTCCTTCAGCCTTTATGCTCTGCCAATTATCCTGAATTTGTACCTGCAAACTTTTCTGTGTTTGGACTTTCCCTCTGAATGATTTCCATCAGACAAATTGTCTGCTTGAATTGCCCTGACCTTGTCACTTTTCCGCAGACTTTTGTTTTGCGGGCTTGATTTCCCTCGGCTTTTTTGTGTGGCCATTTCTCCAAATTTCTTCGGACTTTTTGTCCGAAGGAATTCCTTCGAATAGAAAGCCCGAAGGTATTCATTCTCCGTCTTTGCCTTTGTTTCAACGGACTTTGCTGTCGGCTTTTGTTTGGACCGCTCCGAGTTTCTTCGGACTATTTGTCTAGGGGAATTAATCCTTCGCTTTTGCCTTCTTCACTTGTCTTCGGAAAAATTGCCCTTCGAAAAATGCACAGAGGTCCAGGCACCGACCAAGTGCCTTCCGCAAGGGCTCGTGTCTCTCGTCTGTGCCCTTCAGAAAAATTGCAGGCACCCGGGGTTTTTGCAAAGGTTTTGAATTTGCTCCTGTACCTTCCCGAAGGGTAGGTACCCTTCGAGAATGTTTAAAATGTCCCTTCTGAAGGGTACCCTGCCCTTCGGGTTTCTTGTAATGGAGTCTTTCTTTCTGCCTCTTACCTCTTGTCATTTTCCCCTCGGATTTTTTGCAAATGGTCTCTTGGCCGATAAAATGACCCTTCCGAAGAGTAACCTTTAGCATTTTTGGTAGTTTTGACCCTTCGGATATTTTTTGCTAAGGTCCTCCTCTCCTTGTGATCCTTCGGGCTTTAAACAAGTGCCATTTCCTTCGGACCAAATGGCCGAAGCAATTGAATCTTCAGCTAGTGACCCTTCGGACAAAAAGTCCAAAGGATTTAAACCCTTTAGAACTTCGAAATGACCTTTGCCCTTTTGTAAAACCACAAAACATTTGTTCTCTTTAGAATTTGCTCCTTCAACTGCCTGAATAAATTTGTTCTTTCCTTTGGGGTAAAATTGTCAACAATTCCCAGGGCCGTTACATGACATCTCAAAACCCTTGTAAGCATCTTGTGCTTTTGGAGGTCAAGAGATGTAACCATTGGAAGATGAAGAGTCACACATGGAAGCTCATACAGTTCGACTTCCATAACAACTCCTTTGGCTTAATGACACTACACACACACATATCTGTAACTTTAGTTCAGGCATATAGTAATAAGGTAGATTATCATACACCTTTCTCAAAAATGTGCTTGTAATGTCCCCTTTATTGGGCTTAATGACGTTGGAGCCCTTGGCCGACTTTTGTGGTTTCCCATTGGCTAAAGGGAGGAGAAGAACGGGAAACATAGTTCTTTTGTTCAAGTTGCCAAAAAATAACTATGTCGGCAACTTATTCTAATTTGATTTCAATAAAGAAAGGGGGACTTTATAATTTGAGGAAAGTTGGCCCTTGTTGGAAATTATAATGAAATTTCTTTTGAATATTTGTTTTTCCCTCTCTTTGTGGAACGTCCGTTTTTGGGATTAATGTTGGAGAGAAAAGATATAAAAGAAGGAAAGGAGGTTCATTTTGTGTATGTCATTTTATCAATAAAATTATGAATTTGAGCAGTTTGCTTGAATTTCAACTTTAGAAGACGAAACCCTTGGTATTTTGAAGTTGAGGATAAAAACCTTCAACATTCAGCGGGGTGACTTCATTTCAGGGGTCATATTGGGCATAATTGAGTAGTTTGTGGTGTCTAGCTACCATTCCATGTGGAATGCAGTAGTGGGACACCAGTTGAAAGGGTGGCACAGCAGTTTTTGAGGCAGCAAACCTTGTTTGGAGCTCTAGCAAGGGTAGTGACATGATTTGGTGCCCTCTTCTAGGGCAGCGAACCCCTTGGGGGGTTTCAAATGTAGTTTTGAGGCAATTTGGATTCCTATTTTGATATCTGATTACACTTTCATGCAACTGGTATTTTTGTTGTAATTTCTAGCCATATTTTTGCTCAAAAAATTCAAATTTAAAGGTATTTGCATGGCTGTCTTTTATCTGATTTTTGGTGAGTGTTTTTGGTAATAAAATATTGAATTTGTGGTCTGAAAATTGTTATTTTCTGAAGTCTGATTTTTTGTGGTTAGGGTTTGAAAGAAAAATCATAAACTGTAATTTTTGGTTAGGGTTTGTTATAAATTTTCACAATTGTACAATCTACCCTAAAGGGGACATTTCAATGCCATGTGTAGAACACAGAGATAAATAATACATTTATTGTTCTAGTTCTATTGCTTTCTCTATTCTCTCCTTATTCAATATTGCTTTTGGATATGCATGCAACTTCATTTAGATCCTCATCTAGAGTGTTATCCCATGGACCTCTTGGGATCTGGATCATGAAGTGACTTGATAGGCTGCAAGGTTAGATAGTCTTCTAATTGATTCTCTGACCTTGACTGCATCACAATCGAGGCATACGATTGAGTGTTTGGGATTTGATAGTGGTGGTGAATATGTGAGCAATGCCTTTGAGGATTTTTTTTGCATTGCTGGTAAATTCTTGTCACAGGGCAAAAGTATTTGCAACAGTATGTGGGACTGAATCCCTCCTCCATTCTAAGGGGAGGTTCCCTTTATTGAAAACCAAGATGGGGAAAAAGAACAAACTTTACAAATACACAACTTAAAATTGTATATGAATTTTTTCTTATAAATGGAACGAACAAAGATGATTTGCAAGTTTGCCTAGATAAATGCAGAGTTCAGAAAACATGCAAAAGAAAAGATTAGAGAAATAATGACCATCAACCATATCATAATAACTTGTATACCCATGCGAGAAAGAACTCCTTGTACGATCAAATAAAGAGAGTGATAACATGAGGCAAGAATTAATAGGACACAAAATTCTGTAATTCTCCTTGTACTTGTTTCAATTGAATTTGGAGTTTCAATTACAAGACTATTTCAAACCAAAATTAAGCTAAAAATTCCCTTTACGTTGCACGAGAACTTTTTTTATAACCTTAAAAGTTCAAAAGGCAGTTATATAACTATATTAAGTAACTTTCAAGTTGCATTTGAAGATATTACAAATATTTGTGAGGAAAACATAATTAACCAATACATTGACTTCACTCTTACAAAGTGGCACTCTTAAGTGACGAGTCATCCTTGGAAGGATTTTACCCATCATTAGAAATCAAATCAATTGGTTTTCCTTTCTCCGCATTACCTCTCAACTTGTAGGCTCTATAATTTGACACAACGTCATTTAACTTGGCCTCATCTAGAGTATATATATATATATACCTGATCTTTGTTTTTCTTAGTTTTTTTGAATGTGTGATATACATTAAGTCTCTCTTTGTTTTGACAAACTTTTTGGTTGTCTGTGCTCTATCCAAAAAGGAATTTGCATTTTCTTATGGAATTTGTCACATTCACTCCTTATGCCATAATTAGACCTATTTTTATTACATTAAATATACGTAGATTATATTTTATGGCATAATTTTAGCTTGACTCAAGATTGGTATGAGCTTTTTGCAAGTCAGAGTGGCTATTTTTTTGAAATCGTTTTTATATTAGTCATTGTTCTAAAGAGAATTAACTTTCTTTTCCAAAGAGGATTAATAGAAGTTTGTCAATGATATCACCTACAACTTTGCAAGATTATTGAAGACATCTATGTTTTTCTTCTTTCTTTTGTGATTGTTCCTTCCAAAGGAAGTTGTCATTAAGGGGGAGTACTGAGTAATGACATCTCCCATCTATGCCTTAGGTTGTTCTCCTTTTTGTATCTGTCAAATAAAACTTGAGGGAAAGTGTTGGAGATTAATCTTTATTTGAGTATTTTAAATATCCTAGAGTTTGTGTTTATTTATTCTCATATGAATTTGAATTTATATAATCTAAAGAATATGTGGCTACCCTCCACCTCTTTTGTCCCATTAGGGATATTCCTTGTTATGAGGCATATTGGAGTATTTTAAATGTAACTCATTTGCCACTTTGTACCTTCTTCCACTCAATACATTGGAAATAGGGATGCTAGGCACACATCTGGAAGGTTGGTTAAGGTAATAATTAGAGTTACTTTGTAACTTATTTCTCTTTTCACTCTATTTAAAGAGTCTATATCTTCTTCTTCTATATTCCTTTTATCACTTTAAAACTTTTTTTTAGGCTTCATCTAGTGATTCAACATATTTTATTTTCTCTTTTATTCTCTGTTGGAAGAAGTTTTATATACTTTTGGCTATCTTATGATTGCTTCGACTATTTTTCAATAATACGTGGGGTTTTCTTCTAGTGTGCTGGTTAATCTCGTGTTTCAACACTTTCATGGTATGGCTTTATAATGAATATGTATTTGATTGTGTAATTTCCCTTATGATTCATTGTTTTAGTAATTAATCTTGAAAGTATTTCTTTCAAAAGACCCTAAATAATAAAACTTACACAGACTAAGATAACCCAGTAGTTGTCCGTGGTGATCTTGAATATGTGACTAGGGTGTTTCTTAGTGAATGATGGACCTATCTAGGGCTGTTAACTAATTGATGCAAGTTTAAATCTCCAGAAACAACTACAAAAAATTGCTTATTGACAATGAACAAATGAAAGATTTTTTTTGAATAAATCTAAGAAAACTGATTAAGATAAAATACTTAAATTATCTTATATTCGTCTTTATTGATTGTACCGTTTATTTTTATTCTCTAGTAATGCAAGTCCTTTCCAGTAATATTATTTTGTTTCTGTTTTCCAGCCATACAGGATCGTTGACTACTTACACAAGCAGTACACTTGCAGCGTTGAAACATAGCAGTGGAGCGCAAGTATGTGTTCTTTATGGGAGACACAATGATAAGGTTAGTCATGATGTGTCGACTTGCCATACATTTGCTTGAAATTCTAACAAATGTAAATTCTTTTCTAAAATGATTCATGATTACTTGTGTTGTATGCAAAAAGTAAACTTTTCTGACTGTTACAATGTTTTTTGTAGTTACAAGGTATGCCAAATCTTGACAGAAATACATGTAAACTTTGTATCTTGAACCTTGCCATATTGAATGAATATTTACACATGAATATGAAATATGGTTAGTTTCATTTACCCAGCCATTTCATTGGGAAGGTTTGGGGAGAGTTTACAGTACTCTATTGCAAAAAGTTGGAAAGAAATCATATTAGTGCCGATGAATGACCATTTAAAAAACATTATATAAGAAGAAAAGGAGTGTGAAAGCCACTTTGTCCTAAAGGCTAAAATATCTAAGCAAAAAAGAAGGGTTTAACCCAAAATAAATCTAATAGGAAAGGGAGAAGGGCAAGTAGTAATACGTAAGGGGAAAAGACAAGTGAATAAGAAAGGCATTATATAAAGTCCATGAATGATCAAAGTAAGTCAATGGGCCTAGAAAGTATAGAAACAAGTATAGAGACTTACAATAGTAAAGTGCACCTTCATCGAATCCACAATCTTGGTTGTATCTGTAGGTCATATTCTCCCAAGGACTCCATACAACCTAGAACGGATCTTGATATTACTGCATTCTTTCTATGCAGGCAGTTATATCAAATGTGTTTAATGGGTTTGGTCCTATCTATGAGACAATTATGGATGTTTTTGTTTATGTGAAATTTCAGTGAATCTGTTTGTTTTCTTTTAGTTCAGGGGATATACTTCAAACTAAATAATATGCGGACAGGCTATTTTTTCTTTTGTTTTATTAGATCGTTATCAAGGTGGGTTAGAAAGCAAATCATGTTCTTTATTGGAGGCAAAATGCATGTATTGCTTTTTCTTGTTAGGTGTGGTTATAAATAAGGTATCCATAATTTTAATTAATGTTGGTAATCAACAGAAACATTATTCCAAGTGTGCGCATGCATATTTTCTCAATCATGATTTCTGAATATAGAATGTCTCTTTTCTAGTTTTGTTTTCGTTTCCTCTATATCCTTCACAGGACATACTTCAAACTAAATAATATGCAGACATGCTATTTTTTCTTTCGTTCTATTAGATTGTTATCTAGGTTGGTTAGAAAACGAATAATTTTCTTCATTGGAGGCAAATGCATGTATTGCTTTTTCTTGCTATGTCAGGCGTGGTTATAAATGATATATATATATTTATTAATGTTGATAATCAACAGAAACATTATTATAAGTGTGCACGTGCATATTTTCACAGTCATGAATTCTGATTATAGTATGTCTCTTTCCTAGGTTTGTTTTCATTTCCTCTATATCGTTCTCTTGCATTTTATGAAAAAGACAAATGAATTTGCTTCGCAGATCTCGTAGTATTGCTGTTGTCCACATATGTCTCTGTGTACTATGTTTAATGGTCCTTTCCTTATGCATGTGATGTTCTGGTCATGGAGTCTCTTTTAAAACTTTGATACAGTTACGTTTTCAAAGTAGAAAAATGGTGAAGTTTATCGTTCTCTGTACTCATAAATGTGAGTAAAAACCATTTTGAAAGAATTTATAGTAGGTTAGTAGCTTACAAAGTTTGCATGATGCTTTTTAGAGTTTTTTGCTCTTTCTCATACCATGCACTAGGGCGTTAAGACTTGAAAGTTACATATTTTTTAAATTGAGTAAATTTGTAGATTTATTTGTTTAATGTTTTTTGAAGTTGGTGGAACTCTTACTTCTTAATACATCATGTAGGGTTATCGAGGTCTGTCTTGTGCACAAGGCCCCACTGTGACATTTAACTTGAAAAGATCAGATGGTAGTTGGGTTGGTTATCGTGAAGTGGAGAAGCTGGCATGTATTAGAGGAATTCAACTAAGGGTAAGAATGCCGTCATTGGAGGAGCAATCTTATTTCTAACAATTGCTCACTAAGAACTCAATTTGAAGTTATAAAATTATAAAGATCCTCATGAAGTTGACTGAATTAAGTGTTTCATATCATTTCTCTTTATCAGACAGGATGCTTTTGCAACCCTGGTGCTTGTTCGAAATACCTGGAGTTAACTAACACAGATTTTCAGTATAACTTTGAGGTATGGAAGTTAAATCCTCTGTTATATGTAGTGTCTGCATGGTTTGTCACTTTTTAAAGTTTCTATACTTTACAAAGCATTATACGGTATAACTGTTAATTCAATATGAAATTTGAAATTGGCATGTAAATTCCACATCAGTGAAGCATGAATACAATTGTATCTAAATATCATTACTATTGCATTTTGGATGGACTGTTTATTTCTGTGCTAGTCTGGACATGTGTGTTGGGATGATAATGATATCATCTCTGGGAGGCCGACTGGAGCTGTCAGGATTTCCTTTGGTTACATGTCTACATTTGAAGATGTGCAGGTTGGTAAATTACTCATAATTGCTGTTTTAAATCTTCGTCTAAGCTTTTGGATACTGTTCATGGTGATGGGTAGAAGAGAAATCTTTTCTTCTTGCTTTAGTGATAAATAATGTGATTATGTAAATGTAATTTATGCTATTGCTTGAAGGCTATGTACAACTAATAGAAATGAAGTAGTGCTGTCATACCATTCACTGAAACCAATAACATAATTGAAATTAAAATCTGAAAATACTTTAGATCAAGTTCAATAGACCCATCTTTTTATGATTGTGGAATTGATAAATTGTAATATATGGAAAGATAAATCCAAAGACAATAGGATGTTCAAGGGACATCATGCTTACATAGTATGATGTGTGTAGCAGACAAGCCTCTCTTGTGTGGAGGGTTCCTGGGGGAAGATTAAGTCCTCATTTGTTTAATCCATGCCACTACTGTAGGAGTTTAATGTTATTGTAATTTAGCTAGAATTTTGTAAATACAATTAAGGACACTTCTCTTCAGAAATTAAAGGGAGTTGCATCCATTATATCAATGATAGTCTACATTACCGGATTCTGCTGTATAGGGTCCCAGATACAATATGATACTGCAATGGGCACAGATACGGGTTCGATACGCAGGGGATACAAGTAGGATATCCCTGCGGATATGTCCGGATATGTCCTATCTTAGTTCGATGTGATGGTTCATAGAAGAGGAGGATAAGAACGTATCTCGAGTCTAATTGATTCGGATAATTCTTCCTAGGGAAGACCCTTCTGGGTGATTGAGGAATCCACAGTTACTGTTTGTTTCAAAGCAACAGGGTTTGAACCTGTGACCTCCATCACCTTTAAAGGGAGGGGAGGGGGGCAGTGGTACGCGGTTGTCGGTGGGGGCATGCCAGGTTAGGCCTCTTGAATGGAGTCAATATTATTTTATTCGGTGTTTAGGATAGAAAGGCTCTCGACCTATTGCGTACATCGGTTGAGGTCAACTATCCATAGTATGCACTAGACTAGTGTCGAAATCAATAAGAACACCATCATAAACTGAAATACGAACAAATCAATTTTGAGTTGTATTCCCACCATTCTGTAGTCAATCATGTAGCCGTTCCTTCATGATGGATTTATAACTAAACCTCTCACTAGTGTTACTAGACTGTTACTACTATATATAGGCACCTGGCCTGACCTGACCTTTATAGCCAAACCCACCTACCTCCCAAATTAGATGCCTACCCGATCCATACTCTACTATGGGGTGGCCAATGAAACTATATACACTGCCAGTTAAACTATATAATATACTGTGGGGCAGCTCCGACCTAACCCCCAACTTTAAACTCTCTATATATGGCTCAGCCTCTTGAGCAGAGGTGCATCTTCATGGAACAGTTGAGAAGGAAGGGATGGGATTGAATGGAAGCAAGGACGTATCCGGATGTATCTGCAGGGGGCAGGACATATCCTTCCCATATAACCTGCATATCCAGCAGATTTTTTTTTTTTTTTTTTTCCATTTTGCTTAATATAAATTCAAACATGGACTTCAAAAAACAATTAAAAACCAAATAAGGTATGAAAACACCTCTGCAGTTTCTATGGCTGGCTGTGTTTTCAAAACATGAGCCTCACATTCGATTCATCTGTATATTCTTTATTAGGGCTGTATACAACAGCTATGAAGTTTGCCAGATCAAGTCAGCAAGCCTTCCAGCAATTGGATCATGTTTCAGCCTTGCCAAAATCAGGAAATAAATGTCTGTAACATGATCAAGATGAGCCTGAGGGAGAGATTGAAATCAATAATGTTTTTTTTGGCTTATCCTTTATGTCCCAAAAATATGGTTCTCTAGGACTCTTTTGGTGCAGTACATATGGTAAGATCATTTGCACAGGAATAATACAAAAGCTCAACTCATGAATAAGCTCAAGAAGAGAACAAGCCATAGTGTTAAGTTGATTTAACACCAGGTTATCTTATTGTAATCTGCACCAAACTGCAGATTGTGCATTCTCTTTTGTCTTTATTTTTGTCCATACATTGTAACATTTGCACTATGTACTTGTTATAAGACTAATCTAAGTTCGACCATTGAAATTATGATATTTGGCATTGAATTTTTTGTGTTTTGTGGTTAGTTAACTTATATTGTTTCCTCTATGCATGTCATGTGGTTAATTTTGATTATATGGCTATATTTTTTATATTTTTAATTTTTTATATATAGTTTTATATGGTCCAAAATTTTATCCAGGTCTGAAAAAAAAATCCCTATATCCATGTATTTGATTCTCGTACCCGTATCCATATCGGCTACTTAGATGATAGTTTATCAAACATGCGTATAATGTAAGTTGAATGATGGATGTTTTCTAGATTTGTTGAATGTAGCATGTATGAGAAAATCCCCACAATTATTCCATTGTATAATATTTATTTTGCTAAATTGACCTTTATATGTGAGGCCAAATAATGCCGACCTTTACAAATGAGCACACCATATGCAAGGAGAAAGGGGATCAAAGAAATCCAACAAAAGGCATCCATTCTCACTCAATGTGCTCAGAGAAATGATTGAGGACCACTTTATTTTTAGGTGTCCTATTTACTATGAAATCTGGAAGAGATACTATAGTTTGTATAGGGGGCGCGAGCATTTTTAATCCACATTCTTTCAGTACCATGATTATGAATAATTTCACAACCATGATGGGCCAATCACAAAATATGATATTAACACACTAATGTCGGCCATGACCAAAGTGAATCATTACACATTTTAACATCCCCCCTTAATCTGAATGGGGGTGAGGGAGGAGACTTTACTCAACATCCCCCCTTAATGGGTTCTCCTGAACACCAAGATGACCACAAAGGTTGATGAAGGTGATCTTTGGTATGACTAAGGTGAAGATATTCACTTGCTGATTTGATGAGGGCACATATGAAAGTAAAAGATGACTTTGCATTGCAAGCTCCTAAATATAATGCATCCAAATCACTCAATATGTTTCCCAACAAGGACAACACTAAAATATTATGCCCCCATGGAGGACAGAGATATGGTGTGCTACTTCTCTTAGCACCAAGAAATGGATATCGGGCCAAGAGAAAATAAAATCTTGAAGTGGACTTGCACTCATCAAGGTCTTGACCAAATCGACATCTGAGTAACCCTACAAAAGAATATGAGCACTCCCAGTGTACTGGACACCCATGTGAATAGTGCCTCAAATATAGCGCAAAATTTGCTTGGCAGTCTTCCAGTGGCACTCGTGATTCTCTTGCATGTACTTGTAGTATAACTTGACAAAAAGTGTATTTTCGGGTTGAGTATAGGTCAGATACAAAAGACTACCCACCAAAGACATGTATAGGGTGGCATCAAGCAAAGGGGAAGAACATCTAGCTTTGAGCATTAATCCTAATGAAAAAGGGGTATGAGCTGACTTACAATCCTCCATCTGGAACCATTGTAGAAGATCCAAGGCATATTGTTGCTGAGAGAGAGAAATACTCCCAGAAGATTGTGATCTTAATGGCAAGAAATTAATGAAAGAGGCCCAATTTTATCATCTCAAAAGAACGTTTAATCTGTAGCTTCATCTCCTGGATCATTGAAATAGACATTTTAGTAATAATCAAATCATCCACATAAAGCACAATAAAAAGAAACTAATCCTCATGATGTTTGATGTAAACATCATGCTCCACCTCCACAACAATGGAAACCACAGTCAAAGATGAAATAATGTCGTTTAGCATACTATGTTTGTGGTGCTTGCTTAAGCATATACAAGGACTTCATGAGTCTACAAACGAGTGGTGTAGGCCCATCCTAAACAAAACTTGTTTTTTGTTGCATATATGTCTTGTCTTGAAGATCTACATGAAGAAAGGCCCTCTTGACATCCAATTGATGAACCTCCCTTGAAATTGAAGCTGCAATGGAGAGGATCGTTCAAAGGAATTCATGCAAGAAACAAGAGCAAAAGTTGCATTATAGTCAATACGTACCTTTTGAGAGAACCCCTTTGCAATGTGGCCAATGTTGTATTTCTCAAACTGACCATCAACACCATACTCGATGATGCAAATGGGAATGAGGCTGCCAAATTAATGGCTTTCCTGTTCCACAACGTAGACTAACTCACTCTTAGTGGACACTTTCAGATGCAGTTCTTAGATTTCGAATCAAACAAACACTCTTTATTGCTTTTGATTGGTAGTGTTATAGAGATTTGACACACACACACTTGTCTAGCTTATTTAAATACAACATGAAGAATATTTACAACCAGTTCGTCCCTCAACAGTCTTGGTACTTTCCTCTCTTAGTTCTGAACAGAAACCTTCCTAGCAAGCTTCGTTCTAGCTTCTGCTCTCTCTGTCTTCCTTCCCCAATCCGACGGGAACTAATTGATATTTATTTTAACTGGCTTTCTTCAGCCCTTATCAAAATGATTCAAATCTCATTTGACTCCCTTTGATTGTGGGAGTGCCTCTTCGAGTTCCCTTGTTCTTTGAAAACATTCTACATGTCAATTTTTTTTGATCTAGGCAGTTACTTTACCTTTTTCTGCCTCTAGGGGCAAAATTCCTAGTTACTGTAGACTGGAAATTATGTAACCACCACAACATTAATGAAACTGTCGACCTATGGGAGATGACTGAAACCTACTCCACTTGATGTTCCCCATATGTTGGAACTCTGTTCTTGCTTCTAGGATTGGTTTTGATCGTCTTCAAGCATGCGCAACGATGTTGACATTGTTGGATAGTTGCACACATGCACAAATGCTAACTCATGTTTTTGGTTGATGCATGATAGCTTGTTGACTTGGATGCTCCTGCATCATATATCTTGGGTAAATAAAATGATCCATGAGCCCTTGCTCATGAACCTTGAGGGACTCTTCGACTTGTTTTCCATACATGGAAATATTGGACAAACTCATCGAATATTTATCTTCAGCTGCTCTATCCTTGCACTAGACCAAATATTCCCTACATTCATTGCTTCTTGTTCTAATGACGATTCTTGAAGTTATGACCATCTCTATTTCTTCCCTTCTTTTCTTAGGCAACTGCTGTCTCCAATCCAAAATTGAAGGATATGAACTTATATCCTCATCACTTATGTGTCCCTCATGACAAGGGTACAAATCCACTATATTGAATATAGACGAGATATCAATCCCATCTAGTAGTTCTATCTCATAAGCATTTGCTGCGAACTTTCTTAAAATTATAGATGGCTCACAATTCTTACATTTAAGTTTGTCATACATCACATTAGGAAATCTTTCATTTTTCAAATGAGCCAAAACCAAGTCACCTACTTGGGATTCTTGTTCTATCCTCTTCAAATCTGCACATTGCTTGTAATCCATGACATTTATTTCCAACTTATTTTTAACTTTCTAATACATTTCATGCGTATATATTGCAAAGTCCTCCACTTTAGCACTCCTACTCATGTCAACTGTATTTCTCAATTCACTAATGCCTCTAGGGCTGCAATCATACACAATCTGAAATGAACTCTTTGTTGTACGGCTATTGACTGAGTTTTTTTAAGCAAACTTAGCTTGTGGCAAAATTATGTCCCACTGTTTGGGCTTGCTTCTTACCAAACATCTCAACAAATTTCAAGACTTCTATTCACTACCTCCATTTTCTCATCCGTTTGTAAATGATAGGCTGAAATTGAACTGAAACTTAACTTTGTGACCAACTTTCTCCACAATTTTTGACAAAAGTGTCTAACAAATTTTGTATCCATATCTGAAACTATGCTCTTAGGCCATCCATGCAACCTTATTATCTCTTTGAATGTTTTTTGGCAATGTTCATAGCATCACTTGTCTTTATACATGCATTGAAGTGTGCCATTTTTGAAAATCTATCAACAATAACAAAATAGAATCATTACCTCTTTTGTTCATAGCAACCCAAAAACGAATTCCACACTTATGTCTGCCCACAGTCTTTTTGTTATTGACAATGGCTGATACAAACCTATATTCTCACTTTTGCCCTTGGCATGTTCGCAAACTCTACAACCTTGCACAAAATTTTTAACATGCACACTCATATGTGGCCAATAGTAACTCTGACTCAGCCACACCATTTATTTTTTCATGCCAAAATGCCCTGCTATCCTCCACTATTCATCTTCCTTAACACATTCTAACTCATTGATCGTTGGGGTATATGCAACTACTGTCCCTTGAACAAAAATCCATCATGCAAAAAGGCTTTCAGCCATGGAGTTCTATCGATGTCAATTGGGCTCTTGCATGTTGCCCAAGCATCACTAAAATCCAAGTCTTTCTCATACAAATCTCTCATTAAGTCAAACCTAACAACCTCCACTCTCATCTCATTCAACACAAGGCTTCTCCTAACTATGGAGTTATATCCATGCTGGTTAGGTTCTTGCACGTTGTCCATGTATCTTGAAATCCAAATCTTTCTCATACAAATCCTTCATTGAGTCAAACCTAACAACCTATATTCTCATCTCATTCAACACGAGGAATCTCCCACCTAATGCATCAACAAGTCTATTTGATTTGCCATTATTATGCTTCAAAACAAAAAAATAACTTATGAAGAAATTCAACCCACTTCATATGCTTTTAGTTCAACTTACCTTGGCTGTTTATGAATTGCAGTGCTTTGTGATCTGTGTACAAAATGTACTCCTTGGGACACAAATAATGCCTCCTCATCTAGGGAGCTTGCACTATGACATATTTTTTTTGGATCATAAATAGAAAACTTCCGCTTTGTTTTTTTCAACTTTTCTCTAAAGTAAGCAATGAGCTTACCTTCTTAACTCTAAACTGATCCTACCGCTGTCCCACTAGCATCACAATCAACTTGGAACACTTTGTTGAAGTATGGCAATGCTATCAATGGCTGCTCCTTCACCTTCTTATTTAAAATATGAAAGCTATTCTCTGCTGCTACTGTCCATTTGAATTCTTTCCTATCACCTCTCCTTTTTTTTGCAATGGATGCACATATTCCGCTAAAGTTTTTATTAAATTTCTGGTAGAAACTTGCCAACTCATGAAACCTTCTTGTTTCAAACATGCTCCTTGGCGATGGCCACTCAACATAACTCTTGCCTTTTTCGGGTCCATTCTTAATCCATCATGTGAGATCACAAATCCCAAATACACCAACTCTTCATAAAACTGTTTTTCTTCAAGTTAACCAACAACTTCACTTCTTTCAACCTTTTCAACACTAGTCTCAAATGCAACAAATGCTCCTCTTTTGTTCTACTAAATATTAAAATGTCATCCAAATAAATAGTAAAAAACTTACCAAGTTTCAGCACTTCGTTCATGAGTCTCATGAATGTCCCTGGTGTATTTGTTAACCTGAATGGTAAAGCTAGTCACTCATAGAAACCGTCATTTTATCTTGAATGTAGTTTTTTATCCATCACCTTTTCTAATTCTGATTTGGTGATACTAACTCTTTAAATTAATCTTTGTGAAGTACCTTGCTCCACTCAAACAATCCATCAAGTCATCTATCCGAGGCAATGTAAACCTATACTTGATTATAGTTTTTTTAATAGCTTATGAATTTGTACACATACTAGAATTGCACATGGGCCCAAACTTTCTCTTAACGAACCCTTCTCTAACAGTTCTTGTACTTGCCTCTTCACGTAGGGGCACTAAAGTGTACTTGCCTATTGGCACTTAAGAGCCTCTCTATCTATGGATTCTATACATAATAACTTAGGGATTCTCTAGACTGATTACCCATCCCATCCCCATCAGAGATAGAGATAGAGTTTCCTTCCTCATTCTTCATAGGTGTCAACCTATACGTTGCCTTATTTGGCAAACTAGATATGGGAATCAAATCCTTGTGATGGCTAATGCTCCTCATGGGTGGAAATACATCGAGTAGAAATAATTTCAGCATATTCACTCAACGAATTCTGGGCTTCATGCTGAATTTCACTCACCTTACCCATTGTCCCAGTTTGCATGGGTTTGGGAATGAAAGCAAAACTTCCCTTCTCTTTCTCTGCCTCCTTATCAACACTTTAAGACCAGTGTCCATTTCTTCTCCTTTGTCCTTCAATGGGTTCATAGTTAACTTCCTTCCATCCTTCACAAGTGTGTAGGTATTAGCTCTGTCATCATGCATGGCCTTCAATAAAAATGCCATGATCTGCACACAATGTGACATACGTCGATTGGCATAATGTCACACAAAACTTCATCTTTATATCCCCAAATTTGAAAACTAATCATACATTGTTCATTTACTGAAATTTGATGGCCCTTTCGCAATCAAGACATCTTATATGGATTGGTATGTACCCATCATTTCAGCCCAAGCTTCTCTACAATCTCATTAGATACCAAGTTATTTGTGGTACCACTATCAGTAATAACTGTACAACACTCATTTCCAAATTGGGCATATGATTCAAAAAAGATTCATTCTTTCCACCAATTCATTTTGCTCCTTGGCTTGTTTAAATAATACTATCTTCATCATGAGAGCTTCTCCAGGTTGTGGTTGCTCTAAAAGCTAGGGTGACACAACACTTTTTTTCATTTGCTTGTGCAATGCGATTATGTTCCTCATTTTTTCTATTGTTATTTTGTTGTGGTTGTGGGCACTCAAAATCTCTATGCCCAAAATCTCTACACTTAAAACATGTACCCATGAATCCTCTACCCCTTCCTCTACCATAGTATCCTCTTCCTCTTTAGGAATACCATCTCCCTCTTGGGGCATGATTCTGATTTTGAGAAGTGGTAGCTGCTCTGTCATGAGTATGCTGCCCTCTATTGATGTTTGCTTGACCTCTTCCTCTTGAAAACCTTTTTCTATCTCTTGCTATAATTTGTTGTCGTTGTGACAATTTCTCTTTTCCTTCAATGCATATCAATAGGATCCTTCTATAGATCCCAGTTTGATTATTCCAAATTAAATATGTATTAGAGATACAAAGACTATTCACATATCTCGAGATGATCTCTTCATCATATTCAACATGACCAACTCGAATGGTGAGCTTGCAAAACACTTCTGTGTAATCCTTTACACTCTTTTCCCTTTGCATCATGCTTTGCAAATTCTTGAATGAACTCAACGGATAATCAAATGGTAAAACTTACCTTTCAACTTTGCAACCATCGTATCCCAAGTCTTGATTTTGTCTTTGCCTCTTCTCACCCTTTCCAATTGCACATGATCCCGCCATAAGGATGCATGTCCCTTCAACTTGGTGTAGGAAACATTTAATTTCACGAGATCCTCCATTTGCTCAAAGTCAAAATACTTTTCCAGCTCTAAGATCCAATCAATGAGACTCAGGGCATAAATTTCCTGCATGGCTAGGGGTGTCCAACATAGGCTTGCCTTCCATCTTGGCACTGGCCTTCAAAAATATGTCTTCAGGTTCATCTACCAAATCTTCAATCTCAACTTTTGGTGATCCCCCTTCATCGTCACTCATATCTGGAACAATAGTTCGCCTACATTAAGCAATCTCCATAACATCCAATCTAACTTGGATAATTCTCAACATCTTTGCCAATTTTGCAACCCTTGTGTTTTCCTCCCTCTTGAACAGGGTGCTCCTCTGTGTGCCATTTATACTCCACACAACTCTCAACAATAACAATGCACGACTCTTTCATAACTCACAACTGACTCAGCTAGAGCCTCACACACTCAAATAAACAAGACACAACCTGGCTTTGATACCAAATGATGCAGAGGGGAATGAGGGGGACAAATTAATAGCTCACTTATTCCCCAACCTATAGATGCTTTCACTATAAATGGACACACTTTCAAGCACAATACTTAGACTTGGAATAAAAAACACACTCTATTGCTTTTGAGTGAGTGTTATTGAGATTTGACACACACTTGTTTAGCTTATTTTAATACAATATGACGAAGATCTACATCTAGTTTAGTCCCTCAATAGACTTGATACCAAATACACACCTTCCTTGGAAGCTTCTTCCAAGCTTTTGCTCTCTTTATCTCCCCCCTCCAACCGGATTGGAACTAATAAAAGTTGCTTCTAATTGAATCTCCTCCTTGCTTACCAAATTGATCTTAATCTCCTCTAACTACCTATGACTGTAGGAGTGCCTGTTTGAGTTCCCCTATTCTTGGAAAATGGTCCACATGTCGCGTTTTCTTGATCTAAGTAGTTACTTTACCTCTTCTACCTTTGGGGGTGAAACCGCCCGTTGCTACAAACCAATGTTTACGAAATTGACGTGACAGTTTCGTAACAATGGGTTAATGAAGCCGGATGTTTTTGAAACTGTCAACCCTGTTGAGTAGCAGTTTCTTCAACTTCCCAAAAGGGGCTAGTTTGACCTCTGGGAGATGACTGAAACCTATTCCACTTGATGATCCTAAGATGTTGGAACTTTGTTGATGTTTCTAGGACTAGTTGTGATCATCTTCGAGCATGCACAACGATGTCGACAAGTCACACAAACACACAAACGCCAACTCATGCTTTTGGTTGATGCAAGATTGCTTGTTGACTTGGATGCTCTTGCATCACTTGGTCTTGTAGACCCATTTATGTTCAACAATGTTCGTGTCCTTAGGTTTGAGAACAAGACCCTTAGTCTAATTCTTCAAGAGAGAAGTATACGAACTAACATGGCCTTCTCCCATTTGGAACATCCCTTGGCCTAATTGTATGTGGTAGGATCTTCTTTCGTTTCGAAGAGCATGAGGTAGAGGGGGCTTGCAATGATGTTCCAACTGTCAGTTTTCCTCAAACTTCTTGAGCATTGTTTGTGCCCATTTGGGCATAGGCTTGGGATCAAAAGGGGGAGGAGGGAGTTCCTAAGGGTGGAAAGTCACTAGCAAAAGCAACATCATGAAGTGAAGAAGTACCCTGGATATTATGAGTGGAAGGAATATCTGCAAGAGCATAAGAAATTAAAAGAACATCTTCAAAATAAGTGCTAGGATGAGGAGTGGTCTCACATGGAGCCAAACAACTTGGAGATTAAAAATCTTCATCGGGTGAGTATTGATGGTAATGATATGAGATGGAGGTTCAACAACAAGAAGATTGATGATACGTGTTGAACAACTGCCTCTTCCCACTTCGATTCCCCACAATAGCCTTAAAATATTGGAATTTATTGAAGGCTTCATCCTTGTATTTGATGCAGTAAATCTAGAGGTATCTTGAAAAATCATCAATAAAAGTGAGAAAAACCTTGGAACTAGAAAGAGAGGCTTTGGTCATAGGACCACAAATGTCACTATCAACCAACTCCAAAGGCCGAGAAGTACGCTGAGCTTTGTGTTTAGGAAAGGATTCCTTATGATGTTCCCCCAATATGCATCCTTCATGCATGCTACTAGGAGGAGAAATGAATGGAAGATCATCAACCATATATAGACAACTCATATGCCGCATGAAACCTAAGATAGTGTGCCCCAGATGTTGATGCCACATCTCACTAATGTTATCACCCTTAGCCACCATGGAAACAAAACCCTTCCGATCTGAAGATGCAGGAGCCTCACCAAATTCATACATCTGATTTGTTTAATCACAATATCCTGAAGCAACCACCTTGAAGTCATCATCAATGTCTTTGACAAGCCATTTATCTGGTCAGAATTCCACTTGTTTATTGGTGTGAGTAATGCAGTAAATTGAGAAAAGATTGGGTCCAATCCCTGGAACATGAAGAAATTATTCAAACTTAGCTGCACTAATGTTGAAATCACCACAACTAGAAACTTTTAAGGCTAAACCATCACCAACGATAAATTTTTCTCCACTATGCACCTGACTAAATCCGGAGAGAAGATGGTGATGCTTAGTCACATGCCTTGTAGCCTCTAAGTCAACAATCCATTCTTGAGAGGTGCAGGAAGACCAATAAGTTGAGTGGACAGCCACAAATCCACTATTGAAGGTTTCAATGTCTTCTTGTTGTGAATGATATAGAATCTGCTTATCACACCCAGTTTCCTTGGCTATCTTTTCTAGCTCGCGAATCTGTGCATGGCAAGTGAGAGTCATGTCCCTCTTTCTTGCAAAATCCACTTATTATTTGCTTTGTGCTCTTTTCGGAATACTTTTGACCACCGGGTTTTGAATTTTCTGATTCTCCCTTGCAAAAAGGAAGCAACCTTAGGAACATCTTTGGGATGAGCCTGATTTTTTGGGTGGCAGTTTTCCCATAGTTCTCAAAGTAACTTGATGTTGAACAAGACAACAGAAAAATTCCTCTAGAGTAGGTTCTTTTCGCATTTCCATAAACACTGGAATACTATGAAAAGTATCAACAAAGTCTCATATGGAGGAGATAAGTTGTATAAAATTATACTGGAATACTCATTATATTCTTTGCTTGTCCTCCTCCTGTGACAGTATTGGCTTGGAGATTTTTGAACTGCACAATATACTTCTCAAAACTGTTGAATTCTCCAAGTGTGAGATTTACGAGCTGCATCTCCAATTTATTGACCTGCATGTTGTTGACCTTCTCAAAAATGTCCTCCTATTTTTTCCACAGTTCATGTGTTTCATGATTTTCTTTGGTATGAAGAATTATATCTGATTCAACATGCAGGGCGATCAGTGGATGAGTTTCGTCCTTCTCAAGCTGCCTGCTTCTTTTCATTAGTGTTGGCTGCTGGAGCTTTGTTCAAGTTCACATACATCCACAACTCTTTGCTTTTGAGTATGACAATCATTTGGTCTATCCAAGGTCTATAATTAGACCCATTGATCGTGGGTATATTGAGGTCAACATCTATTAGGTTCCTGCACAATTTCACTCTTTTAGTGGTGAAATAGAGCTGAAAGAAGTGCACCATTGCGTAGAGCTTGAAAAATTGTGCGATCTGAAAAACATGGGCTCCGACTGATTCAGTATGTTCAAGATATTGCGATTTTTCAATCGCATTTCCCAAGCAAGAGGAAGAGATGCCCTATGACGGTAGAATAGGCTTCAAATTAGGCTCAGTGGTTCATGCCTTAAATTGATGTATTAAAAAATAGCAGAAAAGTGACTCCTGCTAGTTTTCTGCCATGTTTCCAGATCTGCAGACAGTTTGGCAAAATTCGGCATAGATTCCAAGATATGCACGATTTGTTATTTGGGAACAAACAACAAAATCTCCTCTCTGTGAGGCCTGTAGTTCTGCAACTGAAGACTTAGGGTCCTTTCGTAGTGAGCTATTGTTAGCAGAAGAAGATGACACAGATCTGGAAAAATAACCCTAATTATAGATGATCTGAAATCCTTGTTTCACAATGGCAAATCCTTGATCCAAAATAACCCCAATTATTCTGGAGGCAATGTAATACAGAGAGTTGAGAGCACCTACACTTCACTTTAAGTACAAGTTTTCTCCAAGAGATCTGTACTTGGAGCCTCCTTTATTCATGTGAACATCTGTACAAGTTTTCATGCTTCAACTCAAGATCTGTACTTGGATCCTCCTATGACGGTCAAATAGGCATCAAATTTGGGCTCAGTGGTTCATGCTTTAAATTGATGTATTCAAAAATAGCAGAAAAGTGACTCCTGCTAGTTTTCTTCAATGTTTCCAGATCTGCAGATGGTTTGTCAAAATTCGGCATAGATTCCAAGATATGCATGATTTTTTATTTGGCAACAAACAACAATATCTCCTCTCCGTGAGGCCTGTAGTTCTGTAACTGAAGACTTAGTGTCCTTTCCTAGTGAGCTATTGTTAGCAGAAGAAGATCAGACAGATCTGGAAAAATAACCCTAATTATAGATGATCCGAAATCGTTGTTTCACAATGGCAACCTTTGAGAAGATCCCTTGACTGATGCAGCACCATAAGAGAAAGCCGCATATTCATAACAAAATTGAGTAATGGAGATTCACAAGCCACAAATCGATCACATAATCGAGTAATGCAGATTCACACCTCTTTTGATATCATGAAGAATTTCACAACCATGCCAAAACAGAATTGAAAGGAATCAACACGTTACTCAAATTCACAAGAAAATAAATAAAATATATATTGCAAAGCCAACACAAGATATGATGGGGTCCCCTTAGACAACAAAATACTTCTCTAATGATAGAAAAATTACAACTTGCTTGGATACCAAATGATGTGTGAGTGGGAATATTTATACCTCTCACAATGAATAGGCATGGACCCTGTGATACCAAGACATTATTGGCCCATTAAATTGATAAATGGATCACCATATAATGATATAACTTTCTTGAGGTATTAAAAAAGAATGGTATTTTAGACCATATAAAATCCAACATCTGTTTGATACTATACAAGTTTTGCATAGTTGTAGGTCGTGTTCAAGGTTTACCCCACATGCGCTGGATGTGAAGTTCCAAATGAATTTAATAATAGAATGAGAGCCATTATGGATTGCTTGCAATAGCTAGCACTATGAACAAGAGCAATCTTGAGGCGGGATCCTCAATGAAATATTTTTGGATTTAGGAAAACGACAGTCCCAAAAGCAATAGAGTAGCACAACATTGCCAAATTCAAGCATGGAGTACTGGGGGTCACTCCCTACTTCATTGCTACAAATTGTTGTTGACAAGTGTCCAACCTTTGCTGCCGCCACATCTTCCAACAACTAACGGACAATAGAGAGAGAGAATTGTAGAATACCTTGTTCGCTCCAGCCATGCTCCACAACAATGATCTAATGTAGCCTTGTGTCACAACGACAACGGATAATAGAGAGTGAGGATTATTCGATGCAGTAATTGTTTAGGCTTGCCCCTTTGTTGATTCATCAAATTCATGAAGTTTCAAAAATGACATATAGCAAGAGTGGAGTGGTTGAAGACAAACAAGAGGATTGGAACAATCTGCCCCCCTGTTGCACTATGGTCCCCCTGATCTCTCAATTGGTGATTTGCCAAGATCTCATCAATTTTCTTTGTGAACAATGGGAGGCTGAAGGTCTGATCAGGACCTTAGATAAGTCTTTTTGTTCCCACTATCATGTGAAAATATAAGTTGTCCATTCATCCCAATGATAATGTAAGGACATGCTGAAAGAGTGGGGGGTGCGGATAAGGAGTTACTTCATCCCAAAGATAATGTAAGGTCATCTTTGCCTACTTTTCCGCCCTACCAAAATAAGAAACATGTGATGGACCCAACATTGATTCTAGATGTTTCCATTTGTCACTCAATAATGGAGAGGTGGAAGGTAGAGAGAATGAAATTTATCAAGCTTCGGTAAGTACTGCTACCCTACTATTGTTCTATTGGGCCATGTGTCAATTTATCCACACAATAGAGCATGGACGGTTGATGACAAGTAAAAAAAGTGACTTGTGAACTGTTTATCCCATTGCACATGCACACCCTAAAATGTGAATCATAAACACACCCAAGCACACATATGTAACACATTGCTCGAATAGTGATGCAGTCTCCTCAAATCTAAAGGGACAAGATTATGACAATATCTGCCAATCCTAAGAGAAGAGCTTATAAAGCTGATACATTCATCGTCAATTGACTGAACATGCTGGTGATTTGCCACATTTGCGTGCAGTGACGTAAATCACTGGCACATTTAGTTAGTTGAGGATGAATGTGTCGTCTCTTTACACAGGAACAATCCGAAGGATAACATAGTATGACCCATGACCAAATCTATGATAGATAAACCTCTTGATTCGATTCTTGCTCCCCTTTTCTTCGCCTTTCAGAATGCCTCTTTGAATTCCTTTGTTCTTGAAAAACATTCAAAATTGGAAAATCAAGTGTCTATGTTCTTAACTTGCATTTTGAAACTGTTGCGGGCGAAACTAGTTCTTAATGTAGACTGGTGGTTATGCAACTGCTGGTTAATGTAGACCGGCAGTTTCATAACCGCCGCCTACAAACATCGACAGTTTTGTCACCATTCAAGGAACGTTCATATTGATTCCTATTTGTTGATAGAAATGGACTTTTGTCAGATCCTTGGATGTTGGTAGAGCTCATAATTGTTCAAGGAACTCTGATAGGGCTCTTCCACATGCAAAAATATGGGAATACTACCTCTAGTACCATTGGTCCCACGACTTGAGGTTTCCCCTTGGCTAAATGAGAGTAGTTTCCAACCACTTATGAGTGGAAACACATCATCACATTCTTCGTCAGGACTGGATCTGTCGTCTTTGGTCCCTTTAGGGGTGGAGACTGGGGACCACTTCGTTTTTAGATTCACCATCTATTATGAGATCCAGGGAAGATATCATTGCCTCTATAGGGCCTCAGATATCACTCTAGCTACTTTCTTCAGATATATAGATCAATGGTGCCTGGTTCTTTACCTTCAAGAGGTCATCACCCTTTGGGGTAGATCTCTATAGTTGGAGCCTAGAGGCTCTAGAGCCTTCATGTTGATCACCTCTTTCTTCCATTCCATCCAGGTGATTGGCAACACTAAGCATCTTTTGGACATTAGTACATCACACACCAGAGTTGATAGATCAGTTAGGCGGCACTTCACTCAGCGCATCATTACTACTCAGACTACTTAGATACCTAATCCTTCTTTCTCTCGGCATTGTGGCTTTGCTCCTTCTAGTCAATGTGGTTCTACACCTTTTCGACAACATGGATGCCCCCCATACCACAGGGGCAAACTAATATTACGAGTTTCTTTTCTACTATGAGAGTCACACTGGCCTTAAATATTAGGGAGATTCTAGAGGAAGTGTCTTGCTTCCTCCTAGGATCCCCAAGCCTGGCTCCTTTGACCCTGGGTACTCCTCCTCGACGAGTGTTATCAGATCTTTCATAGTGATCGATAATGGCTCAGGTGACATCTCCACTTGAGGCATAGACAAAGACATTCTATGATATATCTCTCTAGTTTTCATCGGCACATGCTTTTGGGTCTTTTGTTTGCCCTTCATTTCTATTTGCATTGATTTCATTGCCACTTGTGTTGGTGACACACTACTCTATTTTGTCTTTTGTACTTTTATTTCTTTAGTTTGCTTCTAGGATTCTTTTTTTCTAGAACTTCCTATTGTTAATTGTTGTATCCTTGAGTCCTATTGACCAAATTTTGGTCATCTGTGGACATTAGTATAATTTATTCTTTCTTTCCTTCAACATGACACACACATCATTTTGGTTGATGTAAGATTGCACATCATAACTCGGATGCTCCTCCATCACTTAAGATCTACAAATATCACTCTTGTTAGAGATCCTTTGAAATTGTTTTATGGTGTTCTTTTGCTTTATCTTTGAGATCAATAATTAGTGAATGAGGAAGCGAGGCTTTGGAGGGAAACAAATGGAGAGAGGGTTTTGAAAGTTAGATGGCTTGGAATTTCTCTTGTTAGTTAATTCTGGGATTTTCCCTTTGCAGGCATGAGATATGTACAAATTCTCATACTTGACACTACGCTGTAATGTCCCTTTATATAAAAAAACAATAATTTTGGATTTGTCCATAAACCCTTTTTGGTAAATTTCTGAATTCTGATTTTTACTGTGATTCCTTTTAAAACTGTAGCATTAATCAAATACTAAGCAACACATGCAAAGCTTAATATCCAAAACCCAATATCTTTATTATGTTGAATTGAATATCCACAAAATATAGATGTTGATGTAACTGAACATCAAGGCTAATATTGCAGAAAACTCTTCATATAATACATATAGCATAAAACCCAATTTATTATTAATATTTGGCAGCACATACAATACTGCAGTAATATATAACAGCAGCTCCAAAGCAATTATTACCACCACTAACAATGACGCAGCAGTCTATAAATGAATATGTGACACAACAGCTGTGTTCGAAGTCTACGGCAGCCAAAATAAGTAAGAGACCCCAAGGCCCATGCTAGGATTGCTGAGCTGGAACTGCAGGCATATTAATATCCCCGACAGCCATAAAGGACAAACAACAGACCAACCAAAGGCAACGACAGCTTACAATGTATACCAGCACTGTCCCAAAGGTGGTCTATTTCTCAAATCAATGCACAACTGTCCAATAACTCAGATTTGGAACCCTGATTGGTATGGCAGCTATCAATTAACACTAACAATTAACACAACAGCCTGAAAAGAGGTACAACAGCCATAAAATGATGGTACAACATGCTCTAATCAACAATCAACCCCTCCAATAAAGATACAACTCTGTAACCCTCACAAATTCTGAATATTGATGATCGGATCATTGTAGTGATGGTACAAATCACTTTAGCAGCTACAAAATTCAGGAAATCTTCGATATAGCACACTTGTCATTTTTTGATGAAATTACTTCAAAGATTTAGAGGGTTTTTGTCCTAAAACATAAATCCAAATGGCGAGGGTTTTCGTCCTTATGCTAAAAACTGATGAATTGGAAGGCTCAATCAATTGAGAAATATTGATAATAAAAATTGAATAATCCAAATGAGAGAGAACTCTCAATATAAAGACTCAATTGCCACTTTTAGGGTTAAGATTACACTTTTAGGTTTTACCCATTTTCTTTTATTTTCACCTTTTCCCTTTACTCACCCTTTTACTTTATTTTCAATAATAACAAAGTAATATTAAGTTGTCACTTTTTAATAAAATAAAAAATAAGTCACTTAGACAACTTAAAATATTAACTTTATTGTTTTTCACTTTATTTGAAAAAGGGGACATGACATGTTTTTTAAAAGATTTATTTGGATCAATTTGATTGAAAACACTCAACCAATTTATATGTGGAAATTTATTTTCTTGGAAGAATTTGACGGCCTAAGTGGTTATTTGCCTTGCACTAGATTCTTCCTTGAAGGCTTTAATCTCTACCATGTCACATGCAAGATAAACATGGCTATCAGCCTATAGAGAATATAACGATATTATAGGTCGTCACATCTTAGAGATTTAACATACAAACTTACATCATCCTCATTTCATATAATTGGTTAATTTATATTGTTGTGCTAGAAGGTAGTTACACTTTCATATTGCACATGCGATGTATGTTTTCTCATACTGGAAGAATTGAGGGGGACAAATAAATTGCTTAAGATCACAATAGTTTAAAATTTAAGCACAGTGGTATTAAGAATGATATATTATTGTCTATTCAAATACTTCATCGGCTTTTCTTAGCATGATGAATTTTATGTGGAACTTCTATCATGGGAGACCTTAAGTAGTTCATGTAAATACAACGAATTTGATCTCTACAGAAGATAATTACGTCATTCTCTAGATCCATCTCCTCCTCTTGTGGATATAAGCATTCCTTTGAGCCTCATGGTGTTTGACAGGTGCTAAATAATGCATGAGGCCTGATTGCAACCACATACAGTTGGAAGTCCCTGCAACCCAGGGTCTGTATGATTGCAGTTCGAACAGAGAATTTTTTCCTCCAACCCATCCTGGAAGTTCATGTTTGGGTGCAGAGCATCGAAAAATTAGGCATAACAAGATAGAATGTAAGGAATTTAACCCCCATTATCACCAATTTTTTTTACTTACAATCTTCTGTTTGGTTACCCTTCAAGTATTCTTTCTGCACCATCTTTGAGCCTGAACAAACTCATACAAAATCTCTGCTACTGACCTTGGGTTTACAGTCTCAAGTTTCAACCAAACATTTATGAAAGTCCACTTGCTGGATCAAGAGGAGGGTCAGCCATTGCGAGGGGTGTTGACCATTTCCAAATGCACCTCTAAGCCACAAAATGTGATACCATACTTGCAAATTTTATTCCTTCCATTGATGTCACCATGAAGGAAGTAAACAACAAACTAGGACGTTGTCCACTACCCACTCTTGCCTCCAAAGTTTTGGAAGATTGTATTGAGAATCTAATCAACAATAACCAACATCTTGTGCCCATTAACCAATACCTTGTGGCTAGCAACTAGCATCTAACGGACAACAATGTGAACCAACAAAAATTAATTGAAATTATGGGCCAAAGGTTGGAAGCCATTGAATCAATTATTTACCTGACATAATTTGAAAAAGACAACCCTAGAATTTGCAGCTGAATATGATGACCCAATATTCCTCCAAAAGGCAAGCTGTTCAGGAGGCCAATTTGGAGATGGAAATCACTTGGATGGTTGCTCAATCTACCCCAACTTGGCTGGTGGCAATTTATAGAAACGCAGCATGGGCTACCCTTGAAGGAGCCAATGAGGTGATAGAAAACACTCACTCTGCTTGAACAGTTACAGAGTGACTATAAAGAACCCTAATGGTGCAAGGTTCTACGGTCTACTCAAAATGGCTTGTGAAGAATGGTTTTTAAAATTACAGTTTGGTGATAGTGAATATGAACAATTCGTATTATAATTTGGGTTTGCTGCAAACGTTCAAATCATTTTTGATAATACTTTTGATACAAACTTTGAAGAATATTCAGTAGAGATATTGGGGGGTTAGCTTTTGTTTCAAAGTTTTCAAAATTTCTTAGTGAAACGTTTTTTGGTTAGTCTGCAATTTTTCTTCAAGATCTTTGTTAGAATCTGCAAAGATTAAATTTAAATTAATCATCATATATACTCTGTTGTTGATTAACTGCTAATGCTCTCTACGTTTTGTAATAACAAGCTGACGTATCTTTTTCTGTTTCTGAGCATTTGTCTAAATGCAAGAATCAGATTTGATGTATTGCACTCTTTACCTTTTTAATATGCTGCACTTAAAACTTTCTGTCACACAAAAAGGGTCCATATGACAGCCTTGACAGCCTTCAATGGTCGATAAAGTTCATCCAATGCTTTATGTAATTTAATCTTTAATAATTGGAAAGGTTGAGGGAATTCCATAGACACATATAGATGTGGCAACCATATTAGGTGCAAGAGCAGATATATCATAAACTATAAATGGCAATACTGGTCTTTCTGAGAGGATTCAAGAGAGAGCACATCCTGGACTGTTTCCTTATTATAGATGTTGCTATTATCATGAATATTCTATAGTATAACTATATTTTACTATTCGGCTTATAAAATCTACGGTTTTGTGATTTATAATCTCTCCAGTTACAATGCTTGTTGGAAATTTACAGATTGTATATACTGTCCTATATGGATTAAACTTCAAGTTGACATAGATTTGAACGTAAAAAGTGCTGAAATTATTGCTCTTTAAGTTGCTGGAATGAAATCAATACTGGAGTTGCATAAACAAGATAGAACAACATTAAAACTGTGAAGAATAACAAGAAGAAGAATTATGACAAATTTTAACCTGAAAAAACTATTGTGGGGAAAACCAGCTGGAAGTGGCAATTGTTCAGCTTCCTCTCCCTTGCTTTGGCCAAAATTATGTACAAAGAGTTCTTGATAGAGTATATACAGTAATTTTCCCATTGCTACACTCACTATGATTCTCTCTGCACCAAACTAGTTCTGCCCCTATAACCAACCGAATTTCAAACTCTAAAATCATCCTAACTCTGTCTTCTCCAATGTAAGAAATGCCTCTTTATTTCTCAAAGGAGACGGGTCTTACGTGCTTCCTACGCCCACTCTCCCAAACATTTTTGGTGTACCATCCTCCCCCAGCATTCTCCCCTCCCCCCTGAGCTTAACCCCGCATACATGATTTCCCACTCTTTATGATATTCATGGTCAACCTCAAATCCATGTTGTTTGTCCACCCTCTTCTTGTCACTTATTCACGTACAAGAACATTATAGAGGCGGTGAGGGTGATGAATAGCAGCAAGGCAGCTGATGAGGAAGGTTTCCAAGCTAAGTTCTTCAAACATGATCTTAGAGCTTTTGGAAGCTACTTGGTTGATCTTTTCAACCACGTGATTTGTACAGGGTTCCCACCTTCTTGGTCACATCACATTATTCACTCGATACACAAATCGGGCTCATGTTTAGATCCTAACAACTATAGGACGATCATGGTTGGATGCACATTCTCGAAATTATATGCTATTGTGCTTGACATGCAACTTTCGAGGGAGTTAGAGCAGAGGCATCTCAGGGTTAGGGGACAGGCAGGGTTTAGACTACCAAACTTGCAGTGCCTTCACGTCACTAGACTCCCTCGTGCTTAGTCCCCGCCAAACTCAAGATGAACCTGCTCAGTTGTCGCCAAACTCAAGATGAATCACATTGTGTTTCACTTCTGCTAAGTCGCCGTGTATAAATGAAGTTTTTTAGGGTTCTCGTGCTAAACGACAGTGTTTTTAGGGTTCTCGTGCTAAATGACGGTTTTTTTAGTGTTTTTGGTTTTTTTAATGTTTTAAATTTTTAATAATAAAAAATAGCCCGAATCCGAACGCATTAACTCGAGAGTTCTGCATTTAACCCAGATGCGGCCGACCCTGGGAACTATGCTTACAAGTGTCAAAAAACATGAAAAATCATTCTTTTTGCTGTTACTTTACCCATAAATTTTAAACAGGAAAAATTGACCTGGGTAATAGGAAGAAGCCACCATGACACAAACAAAACCATCACAACACAAACAAAATTGCTGACACATATGGAACTGCCCTGTCAGTAACACAAGCACCACCTTGCTGTTCCTAGTGGTTTTGTCACTGTACAAAACACCTCAGTCACCACCTTTGCTGAATTTGAAGAAAGTAGTTCAGAATTTGCCGAACTTGAAGGAAAATTTTAATTCATTTAAATTCATCTAGAAATTTAGCCTGAATCTCTAAAACAAATTTAATAAAAAAAATCTTTAAAAATTGTCTAAATTCATTTCAAATTCGCCCGAATTCACGTTTTAGTGTTTTCCCGAGGCATTCCGGCATGAATTTCTAAAACGAATTTCATAAAAAAAAAATCCTTAAAAATCTTCTAAATTCATTTCAAGTTCTCCAAAATTTGCGTTTTAGGGTTTTCTTGAGGCATTCCAAGGCTCCAAGCGATCCAACGCAGTGTGGGAACATACTTAAAAGACTTCACTTTGCAGCTGCATCCAACTCCACGATGACCTCTACAGTCTACTGGTACTTGGAAGTTGGAACTCATTTAATAGTATTATGTGCTAAATACTTAGCAATTCCAAGCTTTTGGCATCTCTGCCTGGAAAGACTGTCATTTGATTAAAATATAAATGCCCTCTCGGTCCCAAGAATCACACTGTCAATTTTTAGATTATGTTTCTAGTTTCACATCTGTTCTCTGATATTTTGACATGTTTATTTATATGAAATGTGATGTTTTTTGAATGGTGGGTTGGTATATTTTAAAAACCAAGTATATTTCTATTAGCCAAATTTAATCATGAATTTAATCTCAAATTTTTTAGTTCCGAATTTTCGCCTTGCCGAATTCGAACACAAATTCAAAGCGGCGACTATGCAAAACACACTCCATTTCAGATCTGTTTCTGATTGAGTACTTGGTTGTTTGATGAAGTGAACTGGTTTCTGGACCCGTATGGATCATTTTGTGCTTGTATTTATTCATTTATTGACTATTTCAATTTGAGGATGTTTTTACCACGATTCTTTCAGTATAAAGGACACATCTTTTCTATACTGTAACCATGATCTATCGATACATAATAGATTTTGATTACTAACAACAATGTGTATGTATTGCCACAAATACAAACTTGATTTGCAGTATTAAATAGAACTTTTGCTTATGGTATTGTGCTTAATGTTTTGCTTCTCCTCAAATATAAATTATAAACAGTAATGATCGTAACAGTGAAATTATGTACTCATTCTTGTTAATTTTCAATTTAATGGGCTGGTATACATATTTACTTAATTAACTTCTATTATCCTTATTGAATTCTTTTCTTCCTCTAATTGGATGAGTACTTGGTCAGAAAATGTTGTAAATATTAAGAAAACATTGCCGGGTAAGAATGCAACGTCTTAAATGATTTAATGTATATAGCGAGTTTCTTGGATTGTAGCACATTAAATATTGCAGTTTATAATATTTTATGTTATTGGTTGTAGTGAATAAAATAGTGACATCATCTGTAACGGCATAGTAAATTTTTTGTTTTTATATTACGATGTGAGCCTGCTATACTCTGGGATAATGTTTGTTCTTGTTAAATATTTGGTTAAGAGAATGCTCTTTATGAATATTTCAAAGGTTCCAACAATAGATTTTTTCGTATTTTTGTCAAATGGAAAGTTTGGGGTTTTTATTTTATTCATCACTAGATAATATTGAATTGATCTCCTTTGTTACTGGGTCTCAAAACATACTGCAACTGGTTTTTATTTGCAGGCATTTATTAGCTTCATTGACGAGTTCTTTGTTTCAAAAACAGTCTCCTCAGAAATTGGACAAATGCCATTAGACTCGAGAGTTCCAACTCTTGCAATAGGTAATGCACATATCAAGAATATTTATTTACTTTTAAGATATATACAGGGCTCCAAAGATTCATTTTGATCTTAACATTGTTCAGTTGATGATTGCCTTGCTAGTACATTTTCCATTTTTTCCCGAGGGCTATACATTACCATTAGCATGAGTTATTCATATGTAAGAAAAGGATATAATAGCATTCTTCTCATGCTGAAGGAAACGTATTTTATATGAGAAATAAGTGGAATGGAAGCAGCCTGAAAGAAGCTAAAAATGCTCAACAAGTAACTCCTGCATATTTTGCAAATCTAAGTCCTGTTTTTTTTAAGATCAATTTTGTATTAACTCCTATCTTGTCATTAGTAATATTTCTCAAGTTCTATAAGCATTTTGTGTGCACATTGTTTGTCACTACATAATGTGCATTGTAACAATTAATTAATAGTATTACTTATAACAAATGTTACCGGTTCGTTTTTGGTTCTGGGGCGGGTTCGAAGAACCCGGTTCACTGGTACGGTGATTTTTTTTTCTTGGGTTCGTCCGTACAAAAAATATATAAAAAATTAAAAAATTTAGAAATTATAGCCTATTACATAGGAAATTAGTGACATCGTCATTAACCATATAGTATGCATATTGATATGAAAAATAAATATGAAAATAATCACAAAATACCGAAAATGGTAGATACTAACCGAATGCCAAATGTGATGATAATCATTAAACATAAATGATAAATATTAAACATCAATAATTATGATATTATCCTGTGGCTGTAATTAAATACATCAAACTTAAAAATGTTAACTTAAAGTCACTAATAATGACTCATAATTTTTAGTGACTCAGCTATGAACCCTTAGAAGGTACAGGTGCTAGGTGTTTGTATAATTGTTTGAACTTTATGATTTATACATTACTAATCCACATGTAATCGCTAGCGTGCCTAGTTAAATCAAAGTAATTTCAGTTGACAGATTAGCTTTGAAATGCCACATCTTATATTATGAAGAGTCAAGACAATGAAAGCTGTCAACATCTAGCTTAATTTCCTGATTGAATGCCGTTGATGGATGTGGATTGCATTATGTATTCCATTGCAAATTGGCCATCTGTTCTGAAAATCAGTTGACTGGCCCTGGACAGTGTCTTCCAAATCCTCAATTAAAGCTTCAAGTTAAGTTATTTTCTTTCTTCTTTCTGATATTTTCTTTTAAGGGTTCATAGCCGAGCCACTAAAAATGGAAAAAAAAAAATGAAAAAATGTGTTTTTGACTGCTGGTTCTCTGTCCCAACGCCCAGGGTTTGTCCCAGAAGAACCCAAGCCGCACCCAGGTGCCCAGGGATGAACCCTGAGCATTGGGGCAGTGAACCGAACCCAAAACCAGAAACCGGTTCGAACCTGGGTGCCCAACGCAGCCCGAAAACCAAGAACCGGTAACGTTGCTTATAACCATTAGGCATTGGTGATGACACGCATGTGCTACCATGACCATAACACTGGAATGGATGCCTGGTCATGTTGGACCCAACCCAAGTATTCCTCCAGCTTCCCCTCTGGAAAGAAGATCAAGAAATAGGGATTCAATCATGAAGATTAGAGTGTAAGTGAACGTAGATCACAGTGATGCGTAGTAAAGCACTTTACCTCTATACCATGACGACTGGGAACAAACAACCTGCATATGGCGAAATGCAAGTCTTTGGTCTTCCAGTTGTTCTCTGACACATGCAGAGATGACAATATGAGGTCTGGAGTTCTAAAAGAGAACGGAGTTAGTGAGTGACAACAAACTAACTTTTCTTCTCTCTAGTTCAGTTCAGTTATATTAACTACACAATAGCTGGGGTAAGGAACAAAGTGCAGTGAGTGGCAGTGAATTAACCTGACTGAACTGTTGAAACCCAAACATGGGCCTCTTTTCATTTCAGTCATATCGTATACTTAATATGACTGAAATCAGAAGCATCCCGATTGAATTGACAGGTTGGTTTTCTGCAATCTCTCACTGCACTTCGTTCCAATCATATCACTCAGTTCTGTGCTCACATTCGTTGATGGGGGACATTCATTATTCGCTGTTTAATGTGCTCTTGGCCACTGCACTTTGTTCCTTACTCCAATTGGTGTGCAGTTTCCCAATTGCTTCATATGCATAATAACATCCTAAGGATATGAGGTCTCTCATTCAAGATTGGGGGTTATCATCATGGTGCTGGGCCAAAATTCAATCACTCTGGTGGCCATCCTAGATTCCATAGACTTCACTTATATTAATAGAATGCCATTGCATATGTTCATATGTTTTTTGTATTCTCTTACTTTGTTGCAATGTTCCCCACAACTCCATCATAATGCCTTAGTCAACATTGTCAAGGTTAGTGGACATTGGGTAGTTGTGTTCGCCGCGAACAACTGAAACTATGAGTGTATGCGAGTCCCTTTTCCCTCGTCTTTGGTTGAGGATCACCAGAAGGAAGTCCCTTAACTAATAGCTGGAATGGGCTATTGATGAGAACATTGTAAATGGGACCCAAGGGATGCACCAATCTACAAGGGAAGTCAAGATTGCATTCTTCACTAAGTCGAGATTCTTGGTGACTCATTGATGAGTGATTGGTATCAACTTTTGTACTGGCATTTACAGTCAGCATGAATATTTCCTTAAGTCTGGCAAGAACAATAATTTTGTTGTTGACAATGAGATTTTGCAAAATGATGCTTAGACCATGATTAAAATGGGCCAAGGGTAACGAGGTCGGATTTTGTTTACCTGATTGTTTGAAGGATAAATATGAAGTCAATACCAAGCAGTATGATCAAGTCCAACACTGGAAATACCATCTTTGAGAAGATGATGATCTGTAAGAACGTTCTACAAGTCGTCATGAAGAGGCTGTCTAGATTGGTGGAAAGGAGGCTGATAAAAATCCGAAGGGACCAAGCATTAATGAGACTATCATCTGATGGTTGTCTACGTATCAGGTGACCTGCCTGAATGAAAAATTATTGACAATATCATTTACAAAGTGGTTTGCAAGGAGAGACAAGTTAATTTTTTTTGACATTTTTTAGCAAATGTATGGCACATCCATTGCAGGCTTCCATAGACAAGGTCCTTGTATGGACGACTTGTTCAATTAATATGAATGTGAAGTAAACCTTACAAATGCAATGTACATTATTTTGTATTTTAAAATCATATCAAGCAATTGAGGTTGTATGGAAGAAGAGAGGGTTGGTATTAATGAGGTTGTCATATGGTGGCCTAGGTGTCTTTATGAATATTTTATTCCATATAAAACCATCACATGCAGATTTATATACTTGTAGTAAACGTTTATCCCTGTTTAACCCACATGGGCACAAGGAGAACAAAGTCCAATGGTGTGGCTCAAATTTAGGTTTTCCAAATGTCATAACATGTTCAAATATTTCTCAAGATCGATTAACTCCTTAAAGCAAGAGAATGAAGAGAAAACACAAGCTATGAATGGTACAAATGGTATATCCAAATTTTCACTATAGCACAATAGAAAATAATATACCAAATTAATTCACTGGCTCAAGTACTCGAAAACTGAATAAGTAGAAGCATAACTGTCATCAAAATGCCTCATCATGGCCATCTTATACAATGAAGAGTCCAACAAAGCTTAGCAACAAGAACATATCAATGAGCTCATAGCATATTGATGAAGAGATAAAAATGTAGATATCAAAGCATCTAAGCCATCCATCAAGCCAACCAAATGCCATCCACAAACCAACCAAGGATGGTATCCTCATCAAGAGAGCTCTGTATGTGCAAAGGTGGCTTCGAAGCCTAAGCAAGAAAAGAATCATATCTCATATGGTGTAACCACACATCCTAAGAAGCACCTCACTACTGCAATGTCATGTCCCCTTCTGAGTGACATCTCTCGGAGCACAGGATTAGCCTATCATACGACCCTCGTAGGCTGATAGACTGGATAGAGGGTCACATTGGAGCTTGGCTCAGCTTCAGTTGGCAGAGTTTGATCAGTTGGCTTTCGTTTGGGCTCGATCGGAGACTTCTTGCCGAAGTTACTATTTTTAGCAGTTCCTGGCAGTCAGAGTGGGACCCCTGCTATTTTTAGCAGTATGGATTGGCAGTGTTCGGAATCACTTCAGTGTTTGTCAGCCTCAGACAGATCAGTCATCGGATGAGTAATGAGAGAAATATTAATATTTAATTGTATTAATTAAATATTAATTATTCGAAGACTATTATATTAAGTTATAATATTAAATTATAACTTAAGTGATTTTATGCTGAGGGGTCGCCCATCATCAGGAAGGGGCCAATTCGTAATTATATTCTATTATAAAAATTTGGCTAAGACTATGGAAATAATAAAATAATGAGAAGTGCGAATTTTTAATGAAAAACCCTATCATTGAGGAAATCGCACTTTTGAGGTTATTTAAGCATTTGCCTTGGGAATCGAGCCATGAGGAGTTTATTTGTGAATTGAAATTGATCAACTTTGATCTGAGCAAGAAGCTTCAGGGTTTCAAGTTCGAATTCCTTGGGAAACGAGCCATCTCCATCGGAAGCAATTCAGAGGGTGTGAAATAACACTTGATTTATTGCAGCAGGGGTTTCTTCATCCAAAGGAAATCATTGACTTCAGAGATTATTTATTTGCAGAGTTTCAGCATAGTTATTCTTTCAGCAGGCAGTTATTTACCTAGGCGCCTATATTTGGAGATTTGGAGAGTTACCAGGTAGGCCGTACAACATCATTAATTGTTGGTTCTGACACAGCCGTACATGTACCTGGCCGTACTTATTTGCAGCAGGTCCTACCTTCATTATTCAGGCCGTACATTCTTGTCTAGGAAAATACGCCTCTCTTTAGGTCTTTGTTCTTCATCCATCTGGGGCGCAATTGTACTGGGAGCAAGCTGAGATCCCCAGACACAGGAAAGAAGGTTAAAACATGTGAAGCCGTACCATCTTCAGCAGATCATTTATTGCTGCATCAAAAACCAGGTTTTCAAAATATCATTGCTTTTTACCTTGCATATAACTGGGTTTTATTGTAATTCGTCTCAGAAAAATTCTATATAAAATAAGCTTCAAGTATGCAGTATATTCTATAGTTTTAGGAGTTGAAATTTTTAATTTGAATTTATCATCTATTTTTATGCAAATCGCATTATTCCTATTTGATGCAAAAAACCCCAAAAAGTCAAAAAAATAAAAAAACTTCAGAAAAAACAAATAAACAGTCAGATTTGCGAAATAGAGGAAACTAGGGTTTCTACAGTGGTATCAGAGCTAAATCCTGCCATCCTATGGGTTTAGCTATCTTATGCAGCCAGATCAGATTGGGTCACACAGGTATTACACTCGCAGGCGAGCTTTGATTGACAGGCAACAGAGTTTGAGCAGGCAGCCGAGAAATATGGTTGACAGGAATCACAGGAATGATAGAACAGATATACCTAGGACAGAACATAATAACAGAGATCAGGATGATGCAGAGGTCTTACTTGCGCTCAGAGATCTTCGTGCAGGACAACGACGGTCCGATGATGTATTACAGCAGGTGGCAGTGGCACTGCAGAGATTGGGTACTTCGAGGAGACCGTCACCTCATCGTGACGATGACAGGAGTGATGCAGGGTCATGGAGAGCTCCTAGGACAGTGTCACGGACAGCAGATAGGCCTACTAGGCCTACTTTCACGAGACAGGAGCCCGAGGAGGCTATACCAGGTGAGGAGAGGATGAATTGTTCGCTGATACTCTTATGGCAGCAAACGAGGAATGGGAGTTGATACCGCTTGCGGTCAGAGAGAGGATCACTTTTGACCGTTTTATTACATAGAGGCGAGAACACAATAGAGCTCGACAGGATTGGAGACCTCGACAGCAGAATAACGATCTAAAACATGCTACGAACCGGCTCAGATTGGCGATGTTCGATGGAAGTGGCAAGATGACAGCCCAAGCTTGGATTAGCAAGCTTGATACATTCCTTACACTGCGCCCGATGGCTGAGAGTGATGCCATTAGATATGCTACATTGCATCTCGAGGGAGTGGCCTACGATTGGTGGCACCATGGTATGGTGACTTTACAGCATGACAGGATCGCTACATACTAGGAGTTTGTGGATAGGTTGGTTGAGCGTTTTGACAGGAAGGATCCGGAAACCTACTTTCGAGACTTAGCACAGTTGAGGCAGAGTGGCAGTTTAGAGACCTACATAGGTGACTTCCAGAAGTTATCCGTTATGGTCCCTAACATCTTAGAGAGGCGTTTGGTAGTACTCTTCATGGAGGGGTTGACAGAGCCATTGCGAGGTTGGATCAAAGATTTTGATCCTCCTTCGTTACAGGAGGCGATGAAGAAAGCACGAAACATGGAGTTAGCAGCACCGTTGAGTAGATTCAACTCCAGAGGTTCTTCATCATTCAGGGATAACAAGGGCTTTAACAGAAACAAGGATAAGTCTGATTTTAATAAAGAAAAATCAAACTCTAGAAACGATTCAAAAGGTAAATCAGCAGCCCCACCTTTGGATCATGAAGCCCTTAATGACCTACGTAGGAAGAAGCTTTGCTTCTACTACAAAGGACCATATGACGCCAATCACGATTGTCCTCTAAGACCTAAGGGCAAGGCAAATCGTGTAATGTGGGTGTACTATGAAGACTCTGAATCAGAAGATTCCGAACAGTGGGAGAGTTCCGAGGATTTAGAGCCAGAGGCTTCAGAGCCTAGAGCTGAGACAGAGCCCGAGCTTCAGATACAGGAGGCCCGTTTATCTAGCATTCAGCAGGAGGGTTCTTTCAGGATTCGTGGTGTGTTGGCAAAACAGAGGGTCATTACCCTACTTGATACAGGAGCCACGCATAATTTCATAGATGCTAGATTCGTTGAGAAACATGGACTCATCACTGAGGAGTTCGAGGGCATAAGAGTCAAAGTGGCCGATGGGTACACTTTGAGATGTGAACGCATGATTAAGGATCTCCCTTTACCCTTGAACAATTATGAGTTCAAGGCATATTATTTTGTTGTTAATATGGGGGACATTGATTTGGTCTTGGGAATGAAGTGGTTACATTCATTGGATGAGGTCACACTTCGTCTCAAGGACATGGAGATCCGTTTTGATGTTGACGGAAAAACACACATACTTAAGGCAGTACGGGACAGCAACATCAAAACAATTTCTTTTCACCGGATGGAGCAGCTTATGCGCCACGACATGGTAGAGTGGGCTGCCGAGTGTCATTTAGCACCTATACAGGAGGGACAGCAAAAGATAGAATATCATCCGGACATTCAGAAGTTGAGAATCAAGCATGACAAGGTGTTCAGTGATATTCTGCCAGGTAGACCTCCAGACAGGGGCATAGAGCACATTATTGAGCTCGAGGGTGCGAAGCCCGTTATGATAACTCCTTATAGGCATCCAAAAAGATTGAAGGATGAGATAGAGAAGACAATAAAGGAGTTACTTGCTATGGGTCACATTCGGCCTAGCAAATCACCATTCGCTTCTTCGGTTGTTTTGGTGAAGAAGAAGGATGGAACATTGCGCATGTGCATTGATTACAAGGTCCTGAATAAGAGGACAATCAAGAATAGATACCCAATACCGAGGATTGACGAGCTTATTGATAAGCTCCATGGGGCATGTTACTTTACTAAGATTGATTTACGGTCGGGATATCATCAGATCAGAGTCCGAGAGCATGACATAGAGAACACTGCCTTCCGATGCCATTGTGGGTTCTTCGAGTTCGTAGTGATGCCATTTGGGCTCACTAACGCGCCAGCCACTTTTCAGTCTACGATGAACAGGGTTTTTCATTCATTGCTGAGGAGGTTTGTGTTGGTCTTTTTCGATGACATCCTTATATATAGCAGGACTTGGCAGGAGCACTTAGCTCATTTGGAGACAGTATTGAGTATCTTGGAGAGGGAGTCCTTGTACGCCAAGGAATCCAAGTGCGACGTGGGGATGACCGAATTGCTATATCTAGGTCACATCATCAGTGCAGATGGAGTGCGTATGGATCCTGAAAAGATCCGCGCCATTATTGACTGGCCTACACCGGCAAACCTGACACAGTTGAGAGGGTTTCTCGGTTTATGTGGATTCTACCGCAGATTCGTGAATGGTTATTCACGACATGCAGCCCCGATGACAGATTTATTGAAGAAGGGGGCATTTGCCTGGACTTCAGAGGCACAGGAATGTTTTATGAAGTTCAAGGAGTTGATGACCACATGCCCTGTTTTGGCACTACCCGACTTTATGAAGCCGTTCGAGCTTCAATGCGATGCATCAGGTGAGGGCATTGGTGCGGTGCTTATGCAGGACAAGCACCCGATTGTGTATGAGAGCCGCAAGCTCAGAGGACCAGAGAGGCTGTATAGCATATATGATAAGGAGATGCTCGCGATTATGCATGCCTTAGCAAAATTTCGACAGTATCTTGTCGGCAGCAAATTTTGCATTAAAACTGATCATAACAGTTTGAGACACTTCTTAGGGCAGCGAGATCTCAATGATAGGCAGCAGAAGTGGGTCAGTAAGTTGCAGGCTAATGACTTTGATATCTCATTTATCAAAGGTACACAGAACGTAGTGGCGGATGCACTTTCATGTAGACCATACTTGAGCACTATGGTCCATATCTCAGAGGATTGGAGGCATATGATAGTGGCAGAGTATGCCAAGGATAGTTGGGCCTCCAGCATTGTTGAGGGATCAGCAGTTGATACCAAGTACACACTTGTGAATGACTTGATCATTTACAAGCACAGGATATATTTGATCCCAGGGTCAGAAGTGAAGAACATTGTTATGCGAGCCTTTCATGACATGCCTACAGCAGGACATCCTGGATACTTCAAAACCTACAGGCAGATTCGGGAGAGATTCACCTGGAAAGGACTCAAGGCAGATGTTCTTCAGTATGTGCGTGAGTGCCCTGTTTGTCAGCAGAACAAGTAGGAGAACACGTACCCGGCAAATTTGTTGCAGCCACTTCCGATTCCTGACAGGAAGTGGGAATGCCTGTCGATGGATTTTATCATGGGTTTGCCTAAAGCCCAAGGGCGTGATTGCATTTATGTAGTTGTGGATCGGCTTACGAAGTATGCCCACTTCTTTTCGATCACCACGACTTACACAGCTACACAGGTAGCAGAGGTATTCTTTCGCGAGGTATTCAGACTTCATGGGTTGCCTCGGAGCATCGTGAGCGACAGAGATAGTCGGTTCCTGAGTAACTTCTGGCAGGAGGTTTTCAGACTTTGTGGGACTGAGCTCACTCCGAGCACTAGTTACCACCCGCAGATTGATGGGCAGACGGAGATTGTAAACAAGTGGGTTGAAGGTTACCTCCGAAACCATATAGCGGGGCAACAGAAGGCGTGGGTCAAATGGATACATTTGTGTGAGTATTGCTATAACTTGACATTCCATATGACCATTCAGATGTCACCCTTCATGGCGTTGTACGGTTATGAGGCACCGAGTTTCCTTGATTTGCTACTGAGCGACAGTAGAGTGCCGAGTGCAGGAGGTTGGTTGCAGGAGAGTCAGGACACTATGAGGGCTCTCAAGGAAAATATAGCTAAGGCACAAAATCAGCAGAAACAGTATGCGGATCAGAAGAGGACGGAGAGGCATTTCGAGGTGGGTGACGTGGTTTACCTCATGCTGCAGCCCTACCGTCAGTCCACTCTTAGGAAGAGTGGGTCAGAGAAGCTTAAGCCACGTTATTACGGACCTTTCAGGATCCTGAGGAGAGTTGGCGAGGTGGCTTACAAGCTTGAGCTTCCAGTAGAGAGCAGGGTACACAACGTTTTTCATGTATCACGCCTCAAGACGGCGTTGGGTCATCGTGTGGTACCATCTGAGGTTCTACCTCCCTTAGATGATGAGGGAAAGCTGATTTTAGTACCTGAGTCCATCCTGGAGTATAGGGAGAGACAGTTGCGTAGGACTATCAGGGAATATTTGGTGAAATGGAGAGATTTGTCTGTTGAGGATGCGACATGGGAGAGCGAGGATATTCTGCAGCATCCGGCATTGAGATTGCTTGAGGACAAGCAATTTCAGGAGGGGCAGACTGTCATGTCCTCTTCTGAGTGACATCTCTCGGAGCACAGGATTAGCCTATCATACGACCCTCGTAGGCTGATAGACTGGATAGAGGGTCACATTGGAGCTTGGCTCAGCTTCAGTTGGCAGAGTTTGATCAGTTGGCTTTCGTTTGGGCTCGATCGGAGACTTCTTGCCGAAGTTACTATTTTTAGTAGTTCCTGGCAGTCAGAGTGGGACCCATGCTATTTTTAGCAGTATGGATTAGCAGCGTTCGGAATCACTTCAGTGTTTGTTAGCTTCAGACGGATCAGTCATCGGATGAGTAACGAGAGAAATATTAATATTTAATTGTATTAATTAAATATTAATTATTCGAAGACTATTATATTAAGTTATAATATTAAATTATAACTTAAGTGATTTTATGTTGAGGGGTCGCCCATCATCAGGAAGGGGCCGATTCGTAATTATATTTTATTATAAAAATTTGGCTAAGACTATGGAAATAATAAAATAATGAGAAGTGCGAATTTTTAATGAAAAACCCTATCATTGAGGAAATCGCACTTTTGAGGTTATTTAAGCATTTGCCTTGGGAATCGAGCCATGAGGAGTTTATTTGTGAATTGAAATTGATCAACTTTGATCTGAGCAAGAAGCTTCAGGGTTTCAAGTTCGAATTCCTTGGGGAACGAGCCATCTCCATCGGAAGCAATTCAGAGGGTGTGAAATAACACTTGATTTATTGCAGCAGGGGTTTCTTCATCTAGAGGAAATCATTGATCTTCAGAGATTATTTATTTGCAGAGTTTCAGCATAGTTATTCTTTCAGCAGGCAGTTATTTACCTAGGCACCTATATTTGGAGATTTGGAGAGTTACCAGGTAGGCCGTACAACATCATTAATTGCTGGTTCTGACACAGCCGTACCTGTACCTGGCCGTACTTATTTGCAGCAGGCCGTACCTTCATTATTCAAGCTGTACCTTCTTGCCTAGGAAAATACACCTCTCTTTTGGTCTTTGTTCTTCATCCATCTGGGGCGCAGTTGTACTGGGAGCAAGCTGAGATCACCAGACACAGGAAAGAAGGTTAAAACATGTGAAGCCGTACCATCTTCAGCAGATCATTTATTGCTGCATCAAAAACCAGGTTTTCAAAATATCATTGCTTTTTACCTTGCATATAACTGGGTTTTATTGTAATTCGTCTCAGAAAAATTCTATATAAAATAAGCTTCAAGTATGCAGTATATTCTATAGTTTTAGGAGTTGAAATTTTTAATTTGAATTTATCATCTATTTTTATGCAAATCGCATTATTCCTATTTGATGCAAAAAACCCCAAAAAGTCAAAAAAATAAAAAAACTTCAGAAAAAACAAATAAACAGTTAGATTTGCGAAACAGAGGAAACCAGGGTTTCTACATGCAATCATTTTTACTCTATCAGAAACTTCAATCAATGATGATCCCAACAAATGCATGAAAGAATGGTAAGAGTCCTCCAAAAAATCCCACTTCATAAGGCCATCTTGCATTGCAACATACTCATCCTCCAAGAATGGCCGAAGTTACTCAGAAGATTAGAATTGAGTAATATGCAAGACAGTAATATGTCATCAACAACTTGCCACCATGTTTGGTCAAGAGATCACAAACCATGAGGATTCCATATGTTGAAGCAAGAAGCTTATGCCCAAACTCCCCAAGAACCAACAAGTCAAGCTCAAGAACTATATAAGATCTTGATCCTCGACCAAGATAGTCTCCAAATCAATAGTCTCTTCAAATAGAAGTAAGACCATAAAGCAATCAAACTAGATGCTGCTATGTAGATCTTGAAAAATAAGCAAGATAAAAAATGTTATCTGAAAAAATATTTTCTATGCAAAATTTATGGCCTTCTGAAGTTTGAATACCAAAAGTGTGATTTGCATGAGTTATAGGGGTTTTATTTTTGACCTCTTTAACACTTTAAAAAACCAAACATATTCAAATAGTATCTTTGCACAAGCACAATCTTTAATTGTTTCTGTAAAATTTGGCTGAAAACGCTGGGAAAAACATAAATACCTGATTTTGATGGCTATCCTGAAAGTCAAATCCTTGATCGCAACTTGTGAGGGTCTGAATCTATATAACAGAAAAATGCAAAAATAATACCCCCTAGTTTTATCCAAGGAATCCAAATCTGCAATCAGAAGTAAGTAATTTTTCAGGATGAACAAGATTTTAGGGTTTAATGTTGAAACCCAAATTTGGTGATATCTTGGATCAGAAGGAGAATTGGAAGCCGTTGTTTGGACCATAAGGTCTTCAAAAATCCAATTTGAAGAAGGAATCAGTCTACAAGATTTTGCAGTCCATCCACAATATGGAGATTTTGTAAAAATGATAATCCAACTCCAAAAATGCATACCGTAAAGAGTTAGGACCTAAATTTTTTAGGAAGCCTCTTCACATCTTCACTTTCAACCACAACACACAGGCCGTGGAAAATTCTCAGACTATGAAGAGGATAGAATTTCCTCCCAACTATAGATCTAAGGTCAATCAGGTACACAATGAAACATTGAAGCTCCTATGGATCAGGAAAAAATTCCATCCATCAGTCAACATTACTAGACCCCATTTTCAGTTTTCAGCAGGGTTTCCACAAAAGTATTTCTTGAAGCATGAAGAATTGCCAGTTTCTGCAGTCATAACCGTCAGTATGAATTAACTGGCAGTTTTGCGCACAGTACACAATGAAACATTGAAGCTCCTATGGATCAGGAAAAAATCCATCCATCAGTCAACATGATTAGACCCCGGTATCAGTTTGCAGCAGGGTTTCCATAGAAGTATTTCTTGAAGCATGAAGAAACTGCCACTTAAGATCAGAAGGGTGGTTATGTAATTGTCAATTTTTGCAGTCATAACTGCCAGTCTCAATTAACTGGCAATTTTGTACGCAATAACCGTACAAGTATGGTAATGGCAAGGGACACTATCTCTTTATTTCCTAAGTCGATTAGGGAGCTTTTAGTGCTCAAAAGGACATTCCTAAGCATAAGAAGAGGAGACATGAATTCAAAAATGGCATCGGTGATCATAGTTGGTGTTTAGTTGGTTGTAGGAAGGATTGGGGAAAGGAACTAAGAGTGAAGATGAGGGAGAAAGACAACATAAAGATTGTTGTACTTGTTCTACTATACTTTTGTAATCTATCTTTGGCCATAAGAAGATAGGAAGCTATGCAATTGAGACTTCTAAGTAGTTTTTCCCCATCTTGGGATTTTCCAAACCAAAAATATATGTCTTTGTTGTCTCCATGGTTTATGTGTTCTATTCATGTTCTTTACATTCATGTTTTAGTTCTAAAGTACCTTTCCAACAACACATCACATCAATTCTATGTTTATTTGGGTAAATTGTATTTGTGATTTTGAAGCAAATTCAAATTAGAACACTTTGTGATTCTGTAAATTCTAGTAAGAGTTATTCTAAGGAGTTTATAGATCATTTTGGTATCAGATCAAATTAATCTTTAGGATATTAGGGAAAGCTTTGAGATGATTTGTATGACATTGACAAGAACGAAAGAAGAAGAATTACTGCCATGCAATCCTGAGAATTTTACGAGAAGGTGGAATCAACAGTGGAGAGAAGTGGATCAAGAGAGCAAAGAAAATCTTGCCCAGAGAGTTGCAGCACTAGAATCATGCATGGAAAGCGTGATGAAGTCCCAATATACTATCACGAAACAACAAAGCTCACAATTAGGAACCAAGAGTCCATAGTTGTGGTGGTTTGTGCTTTAGTTAGAAAGTTTAGCTTTGGCGAGAATAAGCCCCATGAAGAAGAGTTCATGGATGAGCATGAACAACCTCTAAAAGACAAAGGTAATGTGGAGGTAAAATTTGAACATCTCTCTTTCAAAGTTGAGACCATGGTTGAGATTAAATCCATTGACGGACAAGTAGATGCTAAATTATTAGACAAGTGCTTCAAACAAATGGAGGTATATTTTAGTGTGCGTAAAGTTACTGGGGTTCAAAATATTTCTTTTACACGTATCAAGATGGAAGGTCATGTTTTAATTTGGTGGGAAAGCTACCTCGTATTTTTTGAAAAGAACAAGCCAATTGTAACTAGGTGAGATGACTGTAAGGAATTATTGTGTAAGAAATTTTGCCCTAGTGGGCATAAAATTGATCAGAAAATTAAGTGGTATTATAGGCAGAGAATAGGTGAAAGTATGCAGGTCCTTACCATAAAATTCCACAGACAAGTCATGCTCATTGGCGTAGACTTGGAGGATGAAAACAACTTGACCAAGTACTTGGGAGGTCTCCATTCATGCCTAAAGAGATGGGTCATCTCAATTAAGCGAAAAGACCTTGGTAAGGCATGCTTGCAAGTATACTCTGTTGAGGAAGAGAAAAGACATGTAATGTCCCCTTTTTTTGGACATTAGAATAATATTATTACTAAAATAAAAAGTATTTCTAAATACTTAAAATAAAATAATAATAGTCTAATTTGCTTTTCACTTAAGTTGGGACCTTTTGAGTGTCACGAGCTTTTTTAGCTCTTAAGTGATTTTAAAAGCAAATTGTCCTTATAATCCACTAACTCTCTCTTTATAACTAAAAAGTGGATACATAAAGAGGTTGTGGATCTCATTTGAAGGTTATGCGAATTTGGATATTTGGATTTGATAATCAAGTATGCCAAGCTTGATTGTTGAAGGTAGATGCTTGAAGAATGTTGCCTTTCAAGTTCTACTAGTTGTTCTATAAACGGTGTGTATCAACACCACCTTTCGATTGGAAATTGTATTACATCCTTTGACGATTTATTTGAAGATTTCATCTAACAATTGCAACTTCAAGGTGGACGATTTGCTTAGAGAGCTTGGGCGAATCACTTGGAGGGTTCGTGAGACCATTGAAGAGTGGCGATTTGCTTATGAGGGAAGTTGCTGATTTTTCTCCTAGGCCGATTTGATTTGGAGTTTGGAAACCTTGTCCTAGGTTGAAGGTAATTTTTATGTATTTTTCTTAGAGGGGTGAATTGCTTTTGAGGTAAGATTGCATTTTTTTGGGGCTGATTTATGCTGCAGAAGTATTTAGAATTATTTCTATATTTTTCCCAAGGGTGAATCGGTTTGAAGGCTTGGGAGACATTGTTGAGGGTTTATTTCAAGGGTTTGATATTCAGAAAATTATTTGCATAAGTTTGGGTGAAAGACTACGGTTTTCAGAACTTCGAGACATTATTTGGAGGACTTTTACTAGTTGAAATTTTTTGAAACTATTTTTGTTTGAAAGCTACTATTTTTGTGATTATTTTGAGCTATTATTTGCATTGGGATTCCAAATATTCTGAGAGACATGAATTTTCCAAGTTTCAGCATGTTGAGGCCATTAATTAAATACTGAGGGCAGCGATTTGACTACTTATCATTTTTGATTTTTGACAGGCATTATTTGGCTGATTTTTGGGTTCTAAGTGTGCAGAATAATATTATATTCTTTGATTTATGTTTTGGAATTAATTGCACTAATTTCTCCAAGTGTGGAAACTTTATTGGAAAGTGTTTGTAAGGTGCTTCAGGATTTTGAAGCTTGTATCAGTTGGCTGCAAGTACATATAATTCAGACTTGGAAAGAAGAGCGAAAAGAGGTATTTATTATTGCATTGGTGATTTGAATGGTTACTGATTTATTTTCAAAATTATTTGGGGTTTGTGGAAAATATCTATTTTGGTTCTTTGTTCCAATTTGGGGACATTTTAGTTGTATTAGAGCCATATCTTGGCTAAATCGTGGGGTATAGATGGATTTGATAGAGATATATGAGGAGTATGTGATGCTTCCACGCCATTACAAAGAGATGTTAGATCTCTTGGATTATGCATTATGGAAATGGGATAGAGGCAATCATCGGATGAGTAGGAACCACCAAGTAGAATTAAAGAAGGCATTGGGAAAAATTGTTCTTCCCATATTTGATGGATCTATGAATATTTCAGCTACTACATGGGTTAATAAGGGAGACTCATACCTTTCATGCTATCCCATGGAGGGAAACAAGGCCATGGACTTTGCCATAGTGCATTTGGAGGGGGTTGCCTATGAGTGGTAGCACCAAGGGTTGGTAACCCAATAATTCCACCTCATAGATACCGACGACGAATTTAGTAGGTGGCTCATTGGGAGGTTTGATTGGGGTGATCTTGAACTTTACTTTGAAGAGTTGGCAAGCATGCATCAAAAAGAAGGGCAAATAAGTGACATCACAAAGAAAAATCCTATCACCTTGGAGTTGCCAAGCATGGAGTTTTTGGGGTCTAACAATTCAGAAAATTTGGGGCAGCCAAGTGAGAGTTTCCAGCTTGATTGTTAGCAGTCAATAGGGCTGCAAGTTGATGATAAAAAAGAGAAAAAAATCAATGAGCTTGAACTAAAGGAAATGCAAGGTAAAGATTTTTTATTGGTAGAAGATGTCTATTTATTTTCTAATAATTGTATGCATAACAATGAAGTCACAAAGGGTGAATTCAAGGAACATGTAAAAGAAGAAAAATCAGAAGTTTGTGGGCAGCCATCATATGAGTGTGTTGGACCTAAAAAATCTGAGTTTTTGGAGCAGCAAAGAGGGCTGGAAGTGATAGTTCGTGATAGTTCAACATAGAGAAATGCTTGGTACTTTGGGCAGCCAAATACCCCAAATTTTGAAATTCAAAAGGAAGACTTTGAAGAAGTCAAAGAAATTGAGATATTCATGAACGAGCCCATGAAGAGGTATGTTATGGATGAGACTATTGGTTTTGGTTCTAATAATTGTTTATCTTTGTTGCATGACTCTAGAGTTGATGAAAGAATTTTAAAAGAACAATTGTTGGTCACAAGTGAAAGGGAAGTGCAAGCTTTGACAAGGTTGGTTGGCACAAAGGGCGTTCATAATACATCAATACACAATGAGATGAGGGAATGCTTGAGTGAAAAGAACACTACAATGGGCTTGCATACAATCAAAATGGATATAAAAATGGAAAAATCAGATTTATGTATAAGTAAGCAAGTGAGTGATTATATTGGTAAGTGTTCATTGTTTTCTCTCCATGATTGGTTCTTTCATTGTCTTGGTGATGCACCATGTACTACGAATGAGGTGGAAGTGAAGGGCACTCGATGGGAAAAAAAAGTTTCCAAGTAAATTCAAGGGAGGGACATGACAAGTATCCATCATAAATATAGGATCCAGGTGATGTTCTTAACATTTTCAGTTTGTACTCCTTTCACATTGGTTTTGGTTCAATTGGTGAGCATACTTTTGAAAAGGGAAATGTGAGTTATAGGGATGTTAGAGGCCTTAAATTTAATATGGTTGTTAAGTTTTTCATTCTATACATCCAAGAAAAAGGCATAAGGAATCATATATAGAGTATAGTGGATTCTAACAATTTGGTGAAGGGCTAACACATTCAATTCATGAGTCACTGATTGGATCCAAATTGTAAGCTTGCTGCCATGCAAGTAGTTGTGGTCATTAAGGCGAGGAATTTTCAGTTTGAAGCTACTTTTAAGGGATTTTCAATCACATGGTGTGAAGTGATATTCAAGGTGGCAGGTAATGAGATTATTGTGCATAATTTGAGTGATATAGAACCACTTTCATCTTCATCAAATAGCATTGTAAGAGGAGGTTGCATAAGCATGAGAAAAGAGAAAGGGGGAATTGAAGATAGTGCTACCATAAAACATCATGTGCAGCCAATTGTTTGCAAAAAGGAACATTCTACAAGGCAAATGGTAAGCTGGATTAATTCTGATTTTTGTATTTCATGTTGTGGAAGGGTAGGCAAGGTTTTTGTTTTCCAAGGACAACCCCAAGGTTGTTATGGACAACACTTTGTTCCTAAATGCAAGGGTAAGAAAGAGGCCAACATTAAGGGTAGAAGACCCCTAATGATAACACAAAGAACTCAAGGTATGTACAACTATTTGCAAGGTTTAAATTCTAAATAAAACGAGTCTTCATTATTGGGAAAAATGCTTTAAATTGATTTAACATACTCATGATTACTTTTGAGTTTGAGAAACAGTTCATTCGACCTATGGCGGCCAAGAATAAGCAGATGGAAGGATGGCATGAGATCTAATTTTGATTATTTGAAGAATTTTGATTTTGAAGAAAAAATACAATAGTTTGAGGAATGTGAAAATTCTGATTTTTTTGATATTTTACAGCCTATATTACATTTTGAAATGGTTATCATGAGGTGCACTCTTGGCATGACAAGGAAGGTAATATAAGGTTCCATCTTGTATCTTGGTTGAGGTTTTTGTTTGGCCCAGTTGATGTTTTTCCTATGCATCAAAAAATTAATGAAAGGAGATTAAAGGATATGGGCATGTTACATGATTTGGGATGCACTCATGGGATGTTATCTCTATGTTTTATGAATGGTTAAGGTATGGTTCTTAATGAAATTGTCACTCTTTCTTTCAAAATGATGAGAACATCTTATGTGGACACATGGGCTTACATGAAGGGTGACATCAAAGGTGATTTTTGGGGCACCTGCAAAGCTGGAAGGACTAATTACAGTCATCTAATCACTAAATTCAGATTTCAGTATGAAGAAAAGTGTGCCTATATCAAATTCAAATTAAGTCAAAATGAAAAAACCAAGATATACATGCATGAACAACTATATTTGATGAGTGTTTGAGAGCTATTAAAAGTTTTTGGAGTGTCTCATGCATGCATGGGATGATTGACAAGGAGCAGCCTTTTGGAAGGTACATGGATTGCACTAAGATTTCCGTATATGGTGCGTGGTATGTCTTTGAGGCCTTTCGCCATGGTAAGTATCTTGCTGATTTCTTTTTGCATGATAGGAAGTTATAAAATGGCATTTAGAAGGTCTTTGTACACGGGGCAGCAAGGTGATCATATTCTCTCATGTTTTTTGTTGCAACTTTGGGTCACATAACACCCCCTTTGAAGATATGAAGGAAAAGAATTTGCTTATCTTCCATTGGGTTTTGAAAGGGATGATTGATTGGGAACATATGGAGCCTTTGGAAAGCTATGAGGGCACTTTTAAAACTTGGGGGCAGCGCCCAAAATACAGGTATATCAGTATGAAGAGGCCATTTGAGGGTTCTTTTGCTTGGGAAGAAATCTCAAGTGGACATTGCATCATAAGGTATGTTGGGACAGCTCTCTGAATATTGCAATTGTTTGAGGACAAACAATTTTGGGTGGAGAGAATTGTAATGTCCCCTATTTTTGGACATTAGAATAATGTTATTGCTAAAATAAAAAGTAGTTTTAAATATTTAAAATAAAGTAATAATAGTCTAATTTGCTTTTCACTTAAGTTGGGACCTTTTGAGGGTCACGAGCTTATTTAGCTCTTAAATGATTTTAGAAGCAAATTGTCCTTATAACTCACTAACTCTCCCTTCATAACTAAAAGGTGGATATGTAAGGAAGTTGTGGATCTCATTTAAAGGTTATGCAATTTTGGATATTTGGATTTGATAATCAAGTATGTCAAGCTTAGTTGTTGAAGGTAGATGCTTGAAGAATGTTACCCTTCAAGTTCTACTAGTTGTTCTATAAATGGTGTCTATCAACACCATATTTCGATTGAAAATTGTACTACATCCTTTGAAGATTTATTTGAAGATTTCATCTAACAATTGCAGCTTCAAGGTGGGTGATTTGCTTAGAGAGCTTGGGCGAATCACTTAGAGGGTTCGTGAGACCATTGAAGAGTGGCGATTTGCTTCTAAGGGAAGTTACTGATTTTCCTCCTAGGGTGATTTGATTTGGAGCTTGGAATCATTTTTTGAGGGCCTTATTGTTGGTGGAAATCCTCTCATAGAGTGAAGGTAATTTTTATGTATTTTTTTTACAAGGGCGAATTGTTTTTGAGGTAAGATTGCATGTTTCTTGGGTTGATTTATGCTTAAGAAGTATTTAGAATTATTTTTATATTTTTCTCAAGAAAGGCTAATTGGTTTGAAGGCTTGGGAGGCATTGTTGAGGGTTTATTTCAAGGGTTTGATATGCAGAAAATTATTTGCATAATTTTGGGTGAAAGACTAGGGTTTTCGGAACTTCAGGACATCATTTGGAGGACTTTTAGTGGGTGAAATTTTTTGAAACTATTTTTGTTTGAAAGCTACTATTTTTGTAATCATTTAGATTTATTATTTGAATTGGGATTCCAAACATTTCGAGAGATGAATTTTCTAAGTTTCAGCATGTTGAAGCCAATAATTAATTACTGAGGGCAACGATTTGATTATTTATCATTTCTGATTTTTGACGGACATTCTTTGGCTGATTTTTGGGTTCTAAGTGGGAAATAATATTATATTCTCTGATTTATGGTTTGGAATTAATTGCATTAATTCTTTCAAGTTTGGCGACTTTATTTGGAAGTGTTTGTAAGGTGTTTCAGGGGTTTTGAAGCTTGTATCAGTGGGCTGCAAGTACATATAATTTGTTGGGTGAATATTTTGTCACCAGCTAACTGACGACAAAATGGGTATATCGATCACAGCACCAAGATATTTATATACGGCAAAAAGTACGGGTTTACCACAACATAGTGAAATAAATCTCTCGTCTCATCAAGGGAAGGTTCCCTATAAACTACTAAGTATATATATATATATATATATATATATATATATATATATATATATATATATATATATATATATATATGCTTAAAATAGATTTAGGGGCAAAATCATACCATCTATCTCTCTTTTTTCAGAGATGATGTTCACAAAGTAAAGGGAAATTTTGTGTAATAATTGAAAGCATTTCTCTTCTTTTAGAAGTGATATTCAGTAAACAGCGAGAAAAACTTTTCGAGTAGTAACTGGATTCACAAAAAACCCACGGGAGCACAAAGTCTTTCGTTGCTTCTCTTGCTGATTTAGGACGAAAATACAGTAGAATGAAATGCAGCCCAAAGTCTCCACTTAAAACTACAACAAAGTATAAGATCACGAAGGATAAAAGTAGTTCAAAGCCTTTCTAATACCCTTCTCACTAAAACATGAAAGACACAAATTAAAGGTAATTATAGTAGCACAAAGTCTTCATAATTAACTTCAGAACATCTTCAAATAATTTCTTCACACTCTGCTTGTTTAATCAAATAGATGAGATATTATTAGGAAAAGGACATAAGAACAATTTTCTAAATAACACAAGTTATTTCATTGCAAAGTTTGAAAAGTAACCCGCTTTCTCATTCATTCAAGAAAATATGATTTACAATCTGAGCTCAAAGTCTCAGGAAGCATCTCAATTTGGGCAGAGCTTTTGCTATTAATTACAAAAAGAACTTGCTTACAAACGAGGCTCCCCTTATTTATAGGGAGAGACCTTGAAGATTGAAAAAGACCTAAATATCTTTTTCTAGTCAAAGATGGAAGTCTTTGTTAACTTTGGACTTTCCATATTTTTACATGTAACCACACAGGGCAAAAGTACATGTGCAAATTTCCAAAGTGGTTACAAAAGTGCATTAGAAAAATGAAAATTGAACCAAGGACACTTTCAGTTTGTATCCTCATTTTTTCTAATGTGAGTGTCGTACATGGCGATAGCTGCTTGTATCCCGATACTGTTTGGAGTAACAATATTCTTGAAGATCACCTTAGCCCTGACTGGCGTCTCTCATCGCTGTGACTGATTTCACATGACTAGTTAACCTGGTTTTCAGATTATCCAAAGTTAACTGATTATCCAGGACATTGTCCATAGAGGCCACTGAAAATGCTTTCTCCTCGAATTCTTTTCGGAACATACCTCCAAATTCTTGAATCATTTCTTCTGCTGAAATGAACTGGTTGTCTTGTGTAGTAAGTTTGCAAGGCAGCTCCTCCAACTTGTGCAACAGACTGATATCACTTTGTTCATTGAGGTCTCTTGAAGATTCAAGGTCGCCGATTAATTCCTTAAGCACCCGACTCCTATATATCAATGCTTCTTTAGTTTCAATGTAAGAGTCTCTATCGGCAATGACGCCAATTGATATTAGGGTGCTCATTTTCAGCTTCTTCATATTTGTCTATTTGCCAAGATATTTTTCTATGCTCTCAACCTCCTGAGAAATGATTTTGACAAGATCATCCAGTTCATTTCTTACTTTCTTCATCTTACCCGTTTTCTCAGACAAATCTGTAAGCAAGGAAATCCCTTGTGTATGCATCTTGTCTAAGTACTCTTCAAGTACTTTGCCCTTGAGATAGGTCCTTTCTGCCTTCTGGATCACGGGGTCATCTATGGAAATAGCCTTTGGAGTTACTGTTTCTGGAGTGAAAGTAATCCTCCTTATCACCGCAGTCAATTGTTCCACCATTGCTTTATAATGGTCTTTCATCTCTTTCTCTCTGTCAAACTTTTGAACCAAGATGTCCATCGCTGACTACATATTGCTCTTTGCGCTTTCATGAGTTATCATACCTAACTCAATTCGGGAGACAGAGTAGTCACTCATATAAAATTTTTCGAGAGTTACGTCTTGTGGAGGTCTGGCAAATCTGCCAAAAATTTGTGCCCCTTATCTCCAATCATCTTTGAAAGGATTTCGGCTTTTTAGGAGCCCTGACTTTCATTGGCACCATTTTATTGAAATCAAGGTTATCTGGAGAGATGGCTTGTTTCTTTCTTTTGGGTGTATAAGCTGACAACCAAGGTGGGAGCGCAGAAGCACTTACATTAGGAGCAATCTCCATTGTTGGTGTTATTAGAGTTGCACTTGCATCGGTAGTGGAAACAATCGGTGGAGTATTAGTAAGAATTGCACCTTCTGTTGAATGATCGAAAGCAGAACTATCTCTGATATCAAAAGATGGAGATGACAAATTGGGGATTGACATGGAGGAGCGAAGAATGTCACTAGAAGTGCCTTGAGGGTCGTTGAAAATAATTTTGGAAGGAGAGGCTGCTCTAGAAGAGGGAACACTGATGGGAGAAATAGGTGGAGTTGCAATAGGTGTGCCTGGTAGGGAAGAAGAAATTCCTGTTTTTGGCTGAACACCCTCTCGAAGAGATAGAGTTTCCTTTTCCTGTTGATCTACGGACCTATCACTAGTCTCCATCTGTTCCGCTGCCGGTTATTCGACGCTCTGATTCTCAAATTCCATTCCTGCTGTTTCTGGCTCTTTTTCCGTAACTTTAGACTTTTTTGTCACAAAGATGATTCTAGGTTTATGTGGTCTAGAAGAAGGGACATCATCTTTATTCTTCGTTCTATTTTCTGCCTTTCTCCTTGTTTCTTCTTGAAATTCAGCATCTGACCCTGAGATGAACTCTTTCAGGGTGATTCCCTTATTTGCTAACCAATCGTTGGTGTTTGCCAATATTGTTTCGAATCTTCTTCTTAAGAAAGTCAATTCTTTTTGTGACCATTGGATTGGGGGAAGAGGGGTTTTGGCGATCTGTTCAGCATGGTATCTATTATTGATCACATCACCGTTATCCACTAGACTTGTAGGGATATCAGCGAGCCCCAGATATTCTATCTGCTCAAGGGGCAATCTACTATAGTCCATCTTTCTGATGTCTTTTGCTGTCTTCAAATCAACCCAAACATCTTCGATCATAGGCTCATGAAACTGGGTCTTTCTCCGGATTATATCTTTTATGCCTCTGTAGTCAAACTTTGGCCTCCTTTTGAAATGCTTCATGGTTACAAGTTGCATTTCAGTCTCCATTGCTCTTGCTTTTCAGCGGTCAATACTGAGAACCTGCCAATTTCAATCGGGAACTTGAAACTGGGTTTCTTGAGTATCATTTGCTTATTGTGTACAACAATAATTTGCCTGCACAACTCCATCAAGACCAATTTGTCTGAAGGGAATCTTGGAAGCATATAGAAATGACCTTGGAAAAAGCCAACTGGCAGATAACAAAAAGAAGGGAACTGCAAGAACATACATCCGAAGTCGTTCACAATGGTCTAGGGTTCGTCTGACATTCTTTTTTGTTCTAATTGGGGATCAAAGAGACAAAAATACTGCGAAGAAAGTGTCATTTACCCTTCTAAAATGATGGATAAAACCGTTCAATGTAAACTGAGGATAATATTGATATACCGGGGTTACTTTTCTGTCTCCTTTTGATGTGAAACCTGGGAAGGCTCTCATCGATGTGCAATATACACCAAGTATGATGTCATATAGAATTTAGAGGTAGTGGATGCCTTCATCAATTGCTCATGCAAAGCATTGCTGATTTGTTCTCCGTAGAAAATGACTTGTTTGCCTTGGAGAATTATCTTAACGAAGGGGTACATCCATTCGTGAAACTAAGAGGAAGAGGGTAAACCTCTTACCCTGCTGAGGAGAGTGATCAGGGCGCCAACTTCTTCAATGAAATCACTCCTTGGAAAGCTCCATGGCCATCTCGACAAGTTCGCCCTTGGAGTCTTGAGCCATCTATTGTTGATTACTTTCTTGGCTCTTTCGGGATCTTTGAAATATTCTTTTTGTGCTTCAATGAAATCAAGTTTTGAATACTTCAGTAGCGGGAGGGCACATGAACACCTTGTCGATGAATTCAGAGTCTAGTCTGATCACCACATTACCACCGGCGTCTAACACAACCCTGATATCCTTGTTTGAGAACTGAGCTCACTGGAGAACAAACTCTGTGTTGTGAGCCGCTACAGGGAAAGAAGATGTTAGGTGAATATTGCTCTCGATTATCTTCTTCATTTCGTTGCTAGGATTATTGGCTCTAGTCCTTTCCACGAACTCAGCGATATTCACGTGATCGATCTCTGTATCCCTAATGTCGTCGACATTAGAAGTAACCGAGGTGATCAGGAAAACACCTTGATACTTATACTTCGTCTTCAACTTCTTCGGAGAAACCTCAATCATCTGGAAGAGCTTTTGTCGAAAGGATGTTGACGAAGGACCCTTGAGAGAAACTGCAATGAGAATCATGATCATGCAATCAGGGGAAATATTGGCAATTTGGAAAAACTGCATGTTGATGATCACGACCATGGGAATGCGCTTGAAAGGGCTAAGGCGCTAGCAGGTATGAAAGCCAAAGAAAAGCGGGCTTGGAAAAGTGAAATTTCAAAAATTCTCGGAGTTAAGTTTTTTGAAAAAAAAAGTATGCAGGGGCGGCAAAAATTGCTGCCCTTGCTTGTTGGGAAGGAACTAGGTAACGGCGGCGAAAATCGCCGCCATTACACGGACGGAGGTAAATAGTGCATTGTGTAAAGGCGGCGATTTTCGCTGCTATTACACTGGTTTAAAAAAGGCGTGCAAGGGCTGCGAAAATCGCTGCCATTACACTTAGTTAATGGATTTCATAAGGGCGGTGAAAATTGCCACCCTTACACTGGTTAGTTCGGTTGACGGGGTTATTAGGGCTTTCACCATTAACAAGGAGGAGAGGTAGGAGAAAAATGAAGAAAATGACAAATTACAGAGGAAAGAGAAAAAACTAGATTTTTAAACAAAAGAGAAAGAACAAAATGAAAAACTAAAAAAAATAAAACAAAGAACACAAAACCCTACCTTGCAAAAATCGCCACCCTATGCTTGAATTCAGGAAAGATCGCAATCTCATTCGTTCGCATGGTCGACTAGATGCAGGGAGAAGGAGCAGACAACCTGGAATGATCCAAATGGGCTCAAATCGGCATTTAAAGGGGTTAAAGCCGACACCAACCACTCGGGGCGCGCGGCCATAAATGCCACGCGCGAAAACTGATGTCATGTAGGGGCGGCAAAAATCGCCACCTCTACATGCGATGTGGAAGAAATGTAGGGGCAGCGAAAATCGCCACTTCTGCATGGAACGTTTCAACAGAAATGCAAGGGCGGCGATTTTCGCTGCTCCTGCATGGAGTGATGTAAGGGCGGCAAAAATCGCTGCCTTTACATGGAAACTAAAAACACATGCAATGGCGGCAAAAAATGCCGACGTTGCATGAAAATGGAAAACAACACTAACTCCTGGAATTTTATCAAAATTTTGATGTTCTGATCGCATTAAAATTGCAATGAATTTCACGTTTCTTGAGAAATTGTGATGAGGGAAGGTCGCAAATTTTTCAAGGAAGTTAGTCGACTAAACCCGAGATCAAGAGAAACTTGTCTCGAAAGACGAACTTAGAGTGAAAAACACAAAATGGACAAATTTCGTAGGGGTTGTTCTGAAAAACGAGCGTAGCTAATTTTGGGAACAACATAATTCAAACTTGGAAAGAACAATGAAAATATGTATTTATTATTGCATTGGTGATTTGAATGGTTGCTGATTTATTTTCAGAATTATTTGGGGTTTGTGGAAAATATCTATTTTGGTCCTTTGTTCCAATTTGGGGACATTCCAAGGCATGGAGAGGGAGAGCCCTCAAAGCAAAATCAGTCCACAAATCAGTTCAAGAACAAAACTGGGCTTACAAAGCCTTATTAAACCTTCAAGTCGAGTAAGAGGAATGCCACAACTTTGCATATGTGAAGGGATCCAAAGAACCATTATAACCGTTGTGTTAGAGATGGACATATTAATGCTATGTGTTGGAAGTTGAATTTGGAGTTGCATTTAAAGAATTGTTCCAAGGAGGGATCCTAAAAGTCAATGACATCTGTGAAAGAACAGTTGAAAGTGGAGATAGAGGATAATTCCAATTTTGATGTAGAAGTTACGCTGCTTCACTACCAACATGAGCAACAAGGAACAAGAAAATATAAGAGTTGAACAAACTCTTCCAAATCAAGATCTAGATCAAGAAAACCAAAGTAAATGCACTTGTTGACATTGGTTCTCAATCCAATTTGATTTTAGATGAACTTGGTAAGAATTTTGGTTTACAAACATATGACCATCTTGATCCATATTCTTTTGGTTGTGTGAAGAAAAATGTAGAGATTCAAGTGACTAAGAAGTGTAAATGCAAATTTGGTTTTAACCCACATTGCATTGATGAGGTAGAAGTAGATGTGATTCCTATTGATGCATTTGATGTGGGCTTTAGCAGTCCTTGTATCTTATCGATTCTATCTTCATGAGGAGAGCTAACAAATATTGATGGGTCAAGGATGGGATCAGCTATAGCATCAAGGCAAATCAAAGCAAAGCTGAAGCTTGTCTTGGTAAGTGCCAACCAAGCAAAAAGACTTATTCAAGGAAATAAAAAGTGTTGTGTACTTCTTTTGAAGGATAAGCAAGACGATGGGTTCAAGATTTCTGAAATTGATTGTGCGAACATGGGATTAAAAGGGTTGGATGAATTGCTGACTCTTTTCAATGTGTTGCAAACTCCCAGAAGTGTGCCTCCACAAAGCGAAGTAGAACATGAGATTCAATTGCTACATGAATTTACTTTTTTTGACATTGGTTTGTACAGTCAATCACTTTTAGAGAGTAATAAATTTGAGAAACAACTTGAAGAGTTGTTGGAGCAAGGGATCATATAGCCAAGTTCTTCACCATGTGGGTCACCCATTGTGATGGTACAAGAGGACAACTCTTGAATAATGTGCATAGACTATAGAGCCTTTGTTAGTAAGAAATATTAAAAGAATGAAGAGAATGGAAAGCACACTGAGATGCTTGTGTGGCTGTGTTTTATTAGTAACAAAAAAAAGTTACATATCCGTTGTGGAGGTTGATAACTGTTTGATAACAATAAATAACAAATAATAAATTGTAGGTCTTTGGAAATACCGTGTACAAGTTTTTTGCTCAACGTTTCAGATCAACATCCATGATCCATCATCAGGAGAAAGATTTATGTGTGAACAACAAACCTTCACTACCTTAAATAGGGAAATAAAACGGGTCACAAGGGGTGTATTACTTGAGAAAGTATCTATTCTGAATTATTGTAGCAGTCACCTTGGTGAACTTTTCGAATAATTTGAGTTGTGTCCACCTCCCTCTTGATCAATGAGACCCTCATTAACCCCAAAGTGCGCATGCTTTCCCAAGAAAGACACTATTAAATGACAAGCTCTACCCTAATCAACATCTAACGATTTAAATTTTTAATTTGTCATGTATTTTAAGCATAGAATCGAGATTCAACGTGTCTTGGCGAGAACTCGCCAATTTGAGTCTGAGTCAGGGTTCCCGAGAAATTGTCAGGTCTTTTAGGGACTCGCCAAGTCCTTTGCTGAGTCTAGCGAGTTTGGCTAGTCCATACTCGTGAGTCATCTGCCTGGACTCAGTGAGTTTGAGATGTTTCACATTTTTTTTAAATGCAAAAAAAAAAAAAAAAAAAAAAAAAAAAAAACAATAAATTAAACAAAAAAAATACACATCTAAAACTAAAAGCTACTCTAACACACCCAAACACTCATTCAAACCTTATTTTCATGAGCCCATTCCGTATTTCACTTTCCTCATTTTCACACGCCATGGTGATTCAATCATTCCATTTTATTTTTTTTCCCTTTGAAGGTGTTGATTGGTAGTGTGCAAACACTGGATTCAACTTGGATAAGAGGTGATTAGGAATGCTTGAAATTTCTCAAATGATGCAAAACAGTCAGAATTTATCTTCTAGAAGTAAACCCACATTTTTCTGGAGAAATCATCCACCAAATATAGAAAATACCTCGTACTAAGGATTGTTGGTGATTTACAGGATGGCTCGCAAATATTTGCATGAACGAGATCTAAGAGCCCCTTTGCACACCAAGCACCTTCAGTTGGAATTGGCTTCCGCTTGTGTTTGCCAGCAAAACACCTTGCACATATCCAATTTTTCTTGGATAGTCAGCAAACTAAGAACCATATTGGCTTTGCTAAGTTTGGCTATTTATTGAAGGTTGAGATGTCCAAATCTCTAATGCCACAAAACACTAATATTATCTTCCACAACTAATTCATGTAAGTTGATTGTGGCAGGGTAAATAAGTTTATACAATCCACCTTGCCCAGTGTCTAGGGCCACTACTTTGTCATGTTTTACATGAGACACAATACACTTCTTCCTAGAGAGATTCATAGAAATGTTGGGGTTTTTAGTTAATAGACTAATAAATGAGATTTTTATTCATTTTCAAACATACCTAACATTCCTTTCTATGAATTTTATAGCATTATTTAATACTATGTGGATATCACCTATCCCTTTTACATCATGTGATCTCCCATCACCTAAAGAAATTGAATAAGTTATTTTTGTATTTGCAGAATGTTTTACATACTGGTCCTTATGACATGTGAAATGTCGGGATGTGTCGGAATCAAAGAACCAACAATTGGTAGCACTATTATTCGAGCATACTCTTCCTCAAAATCCCATTGAGCTTCAACTGCTGCCACATTTGCCTAACCCTGCGGCTTTTTGTTGTGGGAAAGAGCATATCGTTGCTTCCAATAATCCTTGACATGCTCGACCTAATGACAGTAATAACATTTTATCTGGTAGTTGGAAGATGGTTCACCAAGGTTACATTTCCACTTCCCCTTTGATTGAGTAGCAAATGCACTCTTTGTTTGTCTAGAATTGGACTCATTTGTTTGTGTTTGCCTATGTTCTTTCTGCAACAAATAAGAACTACCCTGATCAAAGGTCAAGGTTTGGATTTTTGCCATCAAGTGTAAAGCCTCTACAGATGATTCATAGGAGGGTGTTAAACTGTTTAGAACAAGAGAAAACAAATCGTTAATATTCACCTTTATGTTTATAGTAGCGAGTTGGTCTCGAAGATCTTTCATCCTAAGGAGATGTTCTAACAGGAACTTGCCCTCATTCATCTTTACAAAAAACAACAAATGTTTTAGCTATAGGACTTGGCTTTTCTTTGAAGTTTAATACTACTTTTAAAGATTGGTCTAGAGATCACTTGCCACAATGGCATTCCGGGCTGTAGTAATAAAATCATCTAAAACAGATAATTTTAACAACAAAGGAGCCTCCTTATGATGTTTTTCATTATCGGTAGGATCTGTAGTAGGTTGTGATTTAGTTTTGAGAATAATTTTATTGCAGTCTTGATACTCAATTGTGAGTATTTTGTGACTCCATACATTATAGTTTTGACTAGTTAGTGTTTGCGATTCTAGTAGAACCAAATTCTGGATATTGGCCATGGTACAAGTGTGTGGACCTTTGACCCATGAATCAATGCAAAACAAAATGCTCTCTAGCATGTTGGCTATGTCTATTCATGGAAAGAATGCATGTAGTTTGGTGTAAATCGCAACTGTCTGCTTAAAAGACATTTGCAATTCTGTATTTTTCTTTTCACGGTTTGCACTATTGTTTGAGCCTACACTTGTGTTTTCTTCCTTCTATGTCTGGTCTGTGATTTGCAAATTCATCGTTCAAATTGTTAGCACCATTGTCTTAATTTCGAATGAAATCACGTCTTTTGTTTGCACTATCAATAGGTTTCTTACGTTGAAAATTGTGACTATAGACTCCACACAAATTGTGTTGTTTTTTTTGTTCAGTTTGCAAAATTCATGTTATACGTCTTTATTTTTTTAGCACAATCTCTCTGATCTTTCAATTGTGCCCTAGCGCAATTAGCACGCTCGTGTTTGCCTTTGTACTGCACACAAGCACTTTAGTTTTTGATTACTACCTCTTCAACTTTGCTTTTTGTACACTTCTCTTAGGGCTTCCCAGAATTCTGACTCTTTTTTTGTTTGTACCCTACTAGGGCTTCTCCAAAAGCTTGCTCTGATACCCATATTAGGAAGAAACAATGAAAGAATGAAGAGAATGGAAGGCACACCGACATACTCGTGTGTGGCTGTGTTTTATTAATAACAAGAAGCTACATATTAGTTTAGGAGGTTTGTAATGTCTCCAAATGGGACAATTCAACCAAAAAGGGGTTTCCTCTAAAATCCACAAAATTTTAAATTCTGAAATTAGCCAAATTAGCAAACCCTAGCTCAAAGATATGCTTAAAAAACATACAATATACTTCCAAACCCTAGGTGCCAATAATATAGGTAATTTCCATCAATTACCTTGAGCAAATAAAACTTCAAAATTATTCAAAATAAGCCACAAACTGAAAATAGAGATTTTATACCTTTTTACCCCTTGTATGTGGATGAAAATCAGATTTAACCTTGCTGTAAAATCTGTTTTTACATATAAAATAACAACTGAATATTTGTCAAACCCTTGCCAAAAATCATGAATAATTTACTAAAAATAGCCACACAAATCCAACGCCCTTTTTGGGCCTTCAAAGTGATCAAAACCCTCTTCCAACCTAGTCGCCCTAGGTCAAACTCTGCATATAAAAATCAGAAATATTATTTGCCCTTCAATTAGGGTTTTAAACCCCTTCAAACAACAAACCCTCACTTCAATTCAAGTCGCCACAGTTGGGAAAATTCCTCAATAAATATTAGCCATAAATCCACAATTTATGAAGTCAAAACCCTCATGAAATTTGTTCAAAAATATAAATAAATAAATTAGAATTTATTATTTATTGATCCACTTGAAAAGACTTTGCAAACCTTGTCCAATCACATAGAAAGTCAATGCCACACTTCAACAATAATTATCGATAAATTCCAGCAATGAAACTAGGTCAATTTAATCTCAAATTAGGCTTGAAACCCACACAAACAAGTTACCAAGCAAGTCAGCCCACTCTAGGGCAATAATCAAATTCCACCTTTGCAAAGGTGGCATCAAAAGACACTATTTTGTCGAATAATCAGCTCCTAAAACTTGCAAACATTTATTGAGCATACATCCCAATATTTTCTTCAAACATGAAGAATCAATATCAATTTTAGCATATCCTTCAAGTGAGAACTCCACCATGTATTGGTACTCTTCAAAGGGGACGAACCACTTTGGGAAGACCAAATACTCTTTCTTAACTCTCCTTGCCGACTTTTAGCATATTTTCTCTTTGTCGTTGATCACTTACAAGTCGACATTCCTTTTTTACCAAAAATAATATTGAATAATTGCCTAAATAATAAATAGTAATTAAAATTACTTTTGGGCAATAATTCAACAATTATTTCAATTAAATAACTTAATGGTAAAAACCATTTTTATAAAATATTCTATTATTCAACTAATAATTGCCTTATATGAGCAAATGATTAAAATCACTATTCAGACAATTATAATTATCTAATAAAATAAAACCCCAAAAACAATCCTTTAGTCTATGAGGAAGTAGACTAAAGGTCTTCAATACTTGCTTATGAATGATTTGGAAATGGGGACATTACAAGGTTGATAACTATTTGATAATAGTAAACTAATAGTTGACTAAATATATTTAATAGCCTTGAACAAGGACACTATAAATAATAGATATCCACTTCCATGTATTGATGACTTGTTGGACCAACTTCAACATGCTAAGTACTTAACAAAGTTGGATCCTAAATGTAGGTACCGTCAAGTTTGTACAAAGGAGGATGGAAGATAACTTTCAAGATAAAACAACGATTATATGAATGGTTGATACTTCTATTTGGTCGATGTAATACACCTACTACATTTATGAGGTTAATGAGTGATGTATTGAGGCCTTTCATAGATATGTCATAGTATATCTAAGTGATATATTGAATTTTAGTGTGACATGGGAAGAACATCTAACTCATTTAAAACAAGTCTTGCAAGTGTTAGAAAGAAAAATCTGTCGAGTAATATGAATAAACACGAGTTTGCAAAACAATCACTCATCTAATTTGGACATGTGGTTGGAGGAGGAGAACTAAGAGTGCATCCAATAAAGGTTGAGGCTCTCACTTATTGGCCCACACTTAGGAGTGCCATCGAGACCAAAACATCTAATTCATAGGACAAGTGATGTGCTTGCTACATTTATGAGGTTGGTGAGTAATGTGTTAAGGCCTTTCATAGGTACGTGTCATAATATATCTAGGTGATATATTGTTGATTTTTAGTGCTACATGGGAGAAACATCTAATTTATTTGAAACAAGTCTTGCAAGTTTTAGAAAGAAAAAATTGTTATGCAATATGAAGAAATGTGAGTTTGCAAAACAAGTACTCGTCTATTTGGGACATGTGGTTGAAGGAGGAGAATGAGAGTGGATCTAACAAAGGTTGAGGCTATCACTAATTGGCCCACACCTAGGAGTGCCACCGAGACTAGAAGTTTTGTGGGAGAAGTACAATACGTGATGAAATTTATTCCAACTTACTATAGAATTTCAACACCTCTACATACAGTTGCAGCAAGTGGTAAAAAAATTGATTGGGATAAGGGACATGATAGTGCATTGAATTCATTTGAAATATAAGATCAACAATGCACTAATCCTTGCTCTTCCTAATTTATAGCGGCCATACAAGTGAGAATGCAAGTGAGAATGCTATGGGGGCAGTTTTGTTGCAAAGATGTAAGCTAGTTTGTTATCATTCGAAGGTATTTTCTTTAGCAGTAAGGGGGTATCCTATTTATGAGAAAGAAATTTATGAACTTTTTCAAGCAATAAAGATATGGAAACATTTTTTGTTGGGTAAAGAAAGCATTGTGCATACTAACCACAAACCTTTTCAATATTTGAAATCACAAAATAAATTGTAGCAGGTAAGACACTACAAATGGATTGGGTTTCTTCAATAATTCCATTTCATGATCAAGTACATGAAGGGAAGCACAATTGTTTTGGCAAATGTGTTATCAAGGCCACCAATAACAAAACAAGTTGCAGCTTTGGCAATAATTTCACGACTTGAGCCTTTTAGAAAAGAGGCTGTTGAGGAAGCATATGCAAAAGATGCAAATTTTTGGGAGACATCCTAGTAATTGCAGGTCAAATTGAAAATGAAGGAAATGATTGGTGCTACCTCAAGGATGGGTTAATTTATGAATTTGTTGTTTGGGGGCTCTCCTTACATGAGGGTGATTGGGCTGCTGTTGAGAGGGTCTAGACACTTCTCCTTCGCCGCATGATTAGATCTAAGCAGACAGTTCCCCAACACATTATTTTTGTAGAGTTTGGAGCCCGACCCTTCTGACTGGAGACTATATTTGATTTGGTCACTTTCATACATCGCATACGGAGGTTTGCTGATTTTGCGAGTGGGCGTGATAGATACGCATACTTAGCATACTATTCTTCAGAGAATCTTGCTCTCTTAGCTCCTTCGACCCATGGACATTGTTGGTATACAGGAGTTTATGATTTATTGGAGTCTACGGGAATCAAGATGGACTGACTTCCTTCATTTATGTACTCCTTGGACGCACCAGCTCATCTTCTACCCACTAGACAGGGGTTGAACCGGATTATTAGGGATGATATTTACAAACAGTTTATCCATACTACTTGGGTAAACCCTCCTGGGGGGTTACACCCTAAGATGGCATTTTATGTAGAGCACTTCTTGGAGCTGAGTGATGGGCTTATCATTCATCCACGTTATACATTCCGCCACTGGATGCACTCTCTTCGCATCCCATTAGGATAGTTTCGAGTGGGGTCTCACAGGATAGGATTGAGATAGATCACTAGATAGATGGAGTAGACAAGATTTGTCAGTTATGTAGCATCCAGGAGACGGAGTCCGAGGAGCATTTCATCTTTCATTGTCCCATTTACTAAGAGATCAGAGGGAGGTTTTACTGCCTATTTAGAACACAAACTCTTTCTGACTTCAGATATGAGGACTAGAGATGTTTGACTTTATATATACAGGAAGCTCTTAAGCTTTGTGATCATCTTATTCAAAGACCCACTAGACCAATCTCCACTCAATGGATTACTTCCTTTTTCACGGTGCTACTGTCGAGGAGAGGCACTAAGCAACATATTGACATCAGTACAACCCCACATTCCAGATTAGTGAGGTCCAGAGACGCTATTCACAGTTCCCCAAGTTTTTATCAGCATATTCACTTTAGACCCAGCATCAAGAGGCAAACTAGATCCACCAGACCTTCACAAAAGACTTTTCCTTCTAGGCAGAGGATTGGAGGATAGACCAGGCATCATACCTCCCCTTCTTCAGGTCAGACTTCTATTCGGAGCTTCTTCTTGTCGGCCATGGATGCTAGGAGAGTTGGATCAAACTCTTGATGGGTTCCCTCCTAGTTCTTTCTTAGGGATCATCCTCGTGCTCCCGATGTTTACAGAGTCTTGGAGATTGCTCATTTCTTTTGCTCCTTTTTTTGGACCTGAGCGTGGTCACTCTTTGTCATGTTTTATACTATTTCTTTCATAATTGTTTTTCTTGTTTTTGGAGACCCTTTTTGGCTTCCCGCTTTTTACTGACACATTTTTGTTATCTGCAGTCCCATTGACCTACTTTTGTGGTCATTAGTTGGGCATTAATATATTTATCTTTATCTTATCTACAACTGGTTTAAACTATGTGTGCCAAAGGAGGAAAGACTTCTGTTGATGAGGGAAGTGTATACTTTCAAGGTATTAGGACACTTTTGTGTTTTCAAGACCATGACTCATTTGCAAATATGTGTATTGGCCCAATATAGAAGGGGAGTATCAAAATTCAGTAGAGGATGTTTGTTATGTTATACAAGCAAGCCTAAGGTTAGGAAAGTAGGATTGTACATGTCACTAGTTGTGCCTACTAGACCATGGGAATGCATTTCTATGGATTTTGTGAGAGGATTACTAATGTTCAAGAATGGCCATGACTATCTATATGTTATTGTAGATAGATTCAACAAAATGTGTGTTTTGATTGAATGTAAGAAAATAGTAAAAGGGCATGAAGTAGCAGAGTTTTTCATTTCTAGTTTTTGGGTTGCCTAAGTCCATTGTATCAGATAAAGATTCTAGATTTTTGGGGAAGTTTTTGACCACCTCATGGATCAAGATGGATTCCAAGCTCCAACAAAGTATAAATTTTCACACAAACCGAGGGAAAAATGAAATTTGTAAATAGGACTTTGCTACAGTTGGTAAGAGGGTTTAACAAGTATCCAAGGACTTGGTATGAGTCTTTTGTATATATCTAACACTCATCCAATAGGGCAGTACATACATCCACTAACAAGTCGTTGTTTGAAGCATGTTTAATCTTCTTTCCATCTAATCTGCTTGATTTTGAAATGGAACGATAGGTAGAGGTGGAGAAATAAGATTCAGAGGTGACAAGAAAAAATTCATTAAGAGGATTAGACAAATCCATCTCAAAGTGAAGGAATAGTTGGAGAAGTCTCAAGCCAAGTGTAAAGCATGACCAACACCAGAAGGAGCATACACTCAAAGTGGGTGATAAGGTTTTGTTGTATTTGAAGAAGGACAATCTAGGAAGTTGAAACCTCTAAGGTATGGGCCATATGCTATCTTAGAGCAGATTGGAGAAAATGCTTTCAGGCTTGATCTTCCCTCATTCATGAGGATGTATTTAGTAGTAAATTGTAAGAATTGTCATTCGTATGAACAATCCATGCTAGATGAGGAGGAAGAAGGAGAATTAATACCCTTAATAGAAGACTTGGTTGTTAATGCATAAGTAGAGTTGGAGGACGATATAGTATTCCAACAAAAAGTGAGAGATACTCGTAGCGGACCCAAAGAATCTTGGCAAGTTGCCCTCAAGGGGAACACACCATGGCAAGAAAGATGGTACTCCAAAGAGAAGATGGGAGACTTGTTCCCACTTCTTCCTCCCCACTAAGCTTTTGTGGGACCAAAAGTCTCTCAGAAGGGAGGTACGATCCATAGAAATCAAGAAAAGAATCCATCCAGTAGTCAACATGATCAGAACCTGGTTTCAATCGGCGAAAACCCTTTCAATAGAAGTATTTCTTGAAGCATGATGAAATTGCCACTTAAGATCAGAACAGCGGTTATGTAACCATGTTGTTACATAACTGTTGGTTTTTACAGGCGGTTTCAATACTATCGGTTTGCATTAATCGATGGTTTGGTTCCTAGTAATTGTATAGGTATGTAATGGCAAGGAACATTGTCTCTTTAGTTTCTAAGTCAATTGGGGATCCTTTAGTGCATGAAAGGACACTCCTAAGCATAATAGGAGGGGGCACAAATGTAGAGAAGGTATTTGTGATCAAAGTTGGTGCTCAATTGGTTGTAGTAAGGATTGAACAAAAGGAATAGAGAGAGAAGTTGAGTGAGCAAGATAATAGGTAGATTGTTGTACTTGTTCATATTTAGCTATAAGAAGATAGGTTGCTGGGCAATTGCCACTTCCTAATGGTTTTTCCTCATCTTGGGGTTTTCCAGTCCAAAATCTGTCTTTCTTGTCTCCATGGTTGTGTTTTGTTCATGTTCCTTACATTCATGTTTCAGTTCTAAAGTTCTTGTTTTATTTTTCCAACATCAAATCACATCACATCAATATTTAGTTCATTTGAGTAATTATATCTATCATTTTGAAGCAAATTTGAAGTCGAACTGCACTTTTGTGATTCTGTAAATTCTAGCAAGAGTTATTCTAAGGAGTTTATAGATCACCTTCCAACTTTGAGTTACTCCAACACCTCCACAACTCTTGCAAGAGCTTGGATCAAGCCTTGGGGAGCTACCCCCTAGGCTTTATTACCACGTCAAAATAGGTTTGTAAATTTGTCAAGATTTATTAACTCCATAAAGTAATGTAGTAACCATGCAACGATGAAAGATAGAGAATAACACAAGATATGGATGGTACACACAACTTACCAAATTATCACTCTAGCACAATAGATCAAGAGGATCTAAACGAGGCATGACCGTCATCTATTTTTATATGTAAATTGACGTGCACTTTGGTTGGGTATAATACATGTCAGCCTCTATGATACACAAAGTAGGCCGCTGCGTTTCTGCCACATCAATGTAGATCCAAATAAATCTTGATCCCAAGGTATCTCGAAGTTAGGCTGCTGTGTTTCTTGAGATGACCTGTGATCCGAGTTTTATATTTTTATGTGATGTCCTAAACCATAAACTCGCTGACCAAGCTGCATATAAAGAAAATAGCATATTCTTCAAACAATTGCATGTCATATGAAAAAGTTAGATCTGAAAATACATTTGCCTCATCGATTCTATTTTCAACATTTCTGTTAAAACCCAAACAGTATTAACATTCTGATATATGTTCTGTATTTGAAACAACACAGAGTCTGAATAAAGTATAAACAATATCGTCCCAAACAATACTTTTTTTTGTATTCTTGTAAGAGGACAATGTTTTAATGTAAATGTTTTTCTGGCTGGAGTTGACTTTGGTCTTTATGTGAATCTGTCTATTGCCCTTGTTTTTAAAATTCTACATTTGTGGTAATAATTCATATATCAGAAATGGCAAATTTAATCATTCTTTCAAATCTTAGCTGGTAAGAATAACAGTTTATCTGGTTTTTATGTTACATATTCTATTTTTAATGATTATTGAATTTTCAGATTATACGTGGCTGTAAAAAATATATCTGTATAATATTTTGCTTGAATACATATACACCAAAAGAACTCACAAGTTAAAAGAGGGAACAGAAATAAGTTATTTGCTTTGCTTTCAGGTGGTTTGAGGTCAAGTTCCACCAAGGAAAAGATTTATTTGGATTCCATAATAGTGTATCCAATAAAGTCGTGTGCAGGTTTCAATGTCGAGGAATGGCCACTTAGTGAAACTGGTGCGGTTTTGGATCCTTATATCTTGGTTATTCATTTGTCAAGTACATATAGAAAGTTATCAAGTTAATGTATGGCATCTTTTTTTACGATTAAACCATCTACCTTTTTTTCTATTTAGTTCAACTATTTTATTGATAAAGGGAAAGCTAGATATTTGAAAATACAAATGCTATTGGGATCCATTATTCATAAGATTTTTTTTAACACGCTATTAGGCCAAATATTTCGATTAGAGAAATTGAGTTTAAATTTTTAGCTCTTGCAATCAAGCTTATTGCATATCAATTAGTTACCCTTAATTTATATTGATTATTTTTAATGTTCTCTTGCTTGATAATAGTCCTTTGACCAATATACGTTGCCAAGATTATAATTGTAGTCCTAGATAATACTTTGGTGCAGACATTTCATTCCCCGATCAAGTATGTCAACAAAAGTTAAACCTGAAGAAGACTGAGCTCATTCGATAACCATTTTCCAAAACTTTGTAAGCCTTACAAGTTGGTGAAAGGGCAATTTTTAAAACTGTCAGGATCAATGATATCGTCCACTCTTTCTAAATTGAAAATATATGGGGGAGAGAATGAAGTGAAGATGGGGCAATATTTATTTTTTCATCATTGATTTTTATACATTAAAAACTTGTTTAATGGAGTTATGTCAAATAATAGCATTTATTGTATCTAAGCACCAACATTTGTTGCTAGCATTGAATGTAGAACTAAGAAGACTGACTTCCCACACACTTATCAACCTTTGGTCTTCGAAATAATATTATAAAATTCGTCTTTATGTTTGACAAGTATAAGATGCTTATAATATATGCATAAACATAATTCATCTCTAGGATCGACAAGTATAAGATGCTTAGAATATATGCACCAGTAAAACTCATCTTTATGTTCAACAAGTATAAGATGCCTATAATTTATACATACATAAATACTAATTCAATAGATAATAAATGTCAAGGTGGATCCCACTATATAAAAATTACACTAGTTTAATAATATTACAAGTGAGACTGAGCACAACAATAAATATACTACCAGAATGTAATGCTCAACAATTACATAAACCACTTTACATTAAGACAAGGGTTTATTTTATTTTTTATAATTTATATTAAATTTACTTATTTAGTAACTAACTATTAAATTTATTTTATTAATTACAATGTAACTTGATAAATAAATTTTAAAACAGATAATTAAAAATAAAAATGCTAAGCAATGAAACTATTTGATTATGGATATTTTGTGGAGCGACATTTAATCTGTATGGACAACTATTCATGATATTAAATTATGCTGAATTAAAACCCTACGTCCATATTACGGAAAGCTAGCAATTTCAAGTCCACTATTATTCAAATGATAAAATCATTAGTATCAATTAATAAGAAAAGGAAAAGTTAATTATAAACATGGGATTTTAAGTAATGGAGGATTATATCATGGTCGTTGGATCAAACATGCAAATATAAAAATGTTGCTCACATCTACTCATATTCTCTCATGGTTGAGGTTTTGGATCTATTTATATACATATTGATTCATGAGTTTTATTGTCATGTCCCCTTTTTAGCTATGTCTAGCAGAGATTTGAGAGTTGGCCTATCATCCGGGTTCCCGTAGGTCAGCGGAATGGTTAGGGGACCTATCCCGAGGCAGTGGAGCGTGGTAGGGAGCTTTACCGGCCTTTCCAGATAGTTTGCATCATTTTCCTATTTTTTAGGAAGGGTTCCTATTTTTTAGGGTTTGACCGAGAGTTGATCAGTAGGCATTAGGGGACCTCTAGGAGCATTTTGGGAGTTTTCCTATTTTTTAGGAAGGGTTCCTATTTTTTAGGGTTTGATCGAGAGTTGACCAGGAGGCATCAGGGGACCCCCAGGAGCATTTTGGGAGTTTTGGTCACAATTCTTATTTTTCGGAGGTATCCCTAAAATTTAGGGAGGCACTGTCAGTTAACCTGCCATGTGGCGGCATCACCAGTGGCACGGGCCCCAACAGTTTTCAGTTTAGATTGGCCTGGTGATGGACTTGGAATAATTATTGAATATTAAAGTGCGGCTTTAATATTTAATAAAAATAAATTAAAGTGATTAATAATATCACTTTGTAATAAAATTTAATAAATGGACCCCTTCCTAGTTAACACGTGTTAAAAGACAGACACTTTATTAATGAGAAGTTGGACCCTCAACTTGGGCGCCCAACTTGGGAGACTTTAAATAAAGAAAAAAATCATTAAAAGATTCCCTTTTGATGCTACCCTAACCCTAAAAGTGGACGCCCAACTTGGAAAAAGAATAAAGTGCGTTGGGAATTCTTTTGGAGGCATCTTTTGCATATTTTTGAAGCTTCATTGCAGATCTGAACTCTGAGGAAGAGGGCAGCAGCATATATTCTCTTGGGATCAGAAACTCTCAGGGATTTTGGTGAATTGGACGACAACCCAGTTCATGTTTGTGGGAGGCCTACCCTAGGTCTTCTTTTGTGCATCATTGGACAGATTTTGGGCATTCTATGACAGATCTAAGCTTGCAGCAGTAGTAAATCAGCAATATTCTACGTATCTTTCAGTTCCAGTTGCATGCATAGCCTCTCTTAGGCCTATACCATCTTGTATGCAAGTGGCGTTGCAAAACAGGCTTTACAATAAATATAAAATACAGATCTGAGTGGTATGTACATCAAATTCTTAGTTGGTGCTTTTCTATCATTTAATTGTTACTTTTAGTTCACTTTTATATGAGATCGCAGTTGCATGTATATCTATTTGCTATCTTGGCAAATACACATCTCAAGAAAACTGAAACCCCTTCTGCATCTCCTCTCTAGTCTGACAGAACACAAAAAAATTGATAAAAATCATAAAACAAATAAAATCAAAAAAACAAATACTTCATTTCAGCAAAGGGATCCACCAGGGATCTTTCATTTATAGCAGGCATGATCATATTCTCCTCTAACCATGTTTGCTCAAGCAACTAGAATGGTGGTGGCAGTACAACTTTGTCTATGCAAATTGAAGTCTCATGCCATATCAATGGTTCACTCCACCCACATCTTACGATTTGTTTATTGCAAGTTGTATCAAGAGTGCTATCTAGGTAATGCATTAACAAAATAAGATTTAAAGAGATACATCTTTTCCCCTCCTTCTATACTCAATGGGAAAGAAAACCTAATTTAAACCATGTTTCGTGAATCCTAGATAGACAAAACATGACTTAAATAATGACACCAAGGCCAAGGACTAAAACATAAAGCTACTAATATGTTGTGCCTGGGTACCAAACACACCCTCCCTTTAAAAAGCTTTGTTTCCAAAGCCAGTAAAGACTTTATAGTTAAGCACTTTAAACCTAGTGTAGCCTTAGGATGGGCAACCTCCCGGAAAACATGCAACATACAAAGTTTTGAGCTAGGATTTTATATATAAGTGGTATAAATGTTGAAAATGGATTCCATTATCACTAAGTCACAAAATATAGCCCAAATTGAAACCCTAAACAATACAACTTAACAAAACCCACAAAAGAGAATGAGTTTTAAAAAAAAAAAACTCCCCTAACCCCTTTACATTCCCTTTGCATTTTTGGCACCTTTTTTCAATGACGTAGAAAGTTTGGATGCTTTTTTTGTTAATCTTCTTTCTCTAGAGTTGCATTTGCCAAGACCAGTCCCTCCATTTCACCTTCTAGAAATGACATGCTTGTTCCACAACACTTTCAGCTCCTCCATAGTTATGCCTTCTGGCATGAATGCTAACTTTCCTTCTTTGTCTAAGGTAGGAATTTTTGTTTATTGTACTGTATGGCCTTCTACCTTTTTCTTCATCATTTGGTTATATGGATGCACTTGGACGAACACCATATCCCCCATTCCAAAACTTCACTTTGTCCTTTGCTGGTCTACTTGTTGCTTCATCCGATTCACATAGAAAACTTGTTTTTGATGGTAATCTTGTTGAGTTCTCTGTAAACAATGCATAGACGATATGACCTATCCTTTCTATGTAGGATCACCGGTGCAACATAGAGGCTCTTATTTGGGATGATGAGCCCAACCTTTGATAGCTTTTGTACAAGCCTTAAATCACCAACTTTGGAAAGTGCCCTTATCTATAAGGATGTTCCATTATTGATCCCTTAGTAGGGTCAGGGTCAATAATGTGGAAGATTACACACTGTGGAAGGGATAGGAGATATACACATTTTATCGAATAATACTGCAAAATTCATAGTAAAAAATGTTAGGTATGTCTTTAAAATGATTAAAAATAACTTTTCTATTAATTAGTTAACTGAAAATCCTAACATTCCTGTGAATTTCTTGGAGAAGAAATGTATTGTGTCTAATGCAAAACTTGACAGAGTAGTATCTCTAGGCATTGGGCAAAATGACCTGTATCGACTTGTTGATCTTGCTACAGGCAAATTGCATATGATAATACCAACACTGTGTGGCATGAGATATTTGGACATCTCAACCTTCAATACTTAGCCAAAATCTGAAGAACAAATATGGTTCTTGGTTTGCCTACCATCCAAGAAAAACAAGATAGATGTGCAGGGTGTTTGGTTTGCAAGTAGAAGCGGAAACCGTTTCCCACTAAAGGTCCCTGGTGTGCAAAGGGGCTCGTAGATCTTGTGCATGCAAATATTTGCAACCCATCTTGGAAATCATCTCCAATTCTCAAAGCGAGGTTCTTTTTTTGCTAGTGGATGACTTCTCCAAGAAGATGTGGGTCTACTTCTTGAAAAAAAAGTCTTAACTATTTTGTTGTATTTGTGAAGTTCAAAGCATTGGTGGAAAACCAGACAAGTTGGCGGATCAAGACTCTTAAGATCTGACAATGGAGGTGAATTTACTTCCAAGCAGTTCCATAACTACTGCAATAAGGAAGGAATTCATTGACAATTGACAACACTGTATACTCCACAACAAAATGGGGTGGTTGAGAGGCATAATCACACTATCATGGAGATGGCTCAGTCCATGATGCATGGTAGGGGCTTGCTGTACAAATACTAGGGAGAAGCAGTGAACATGACATTATGTCTTAAATAGGAGTCCCTGTAAAGCTTTGCAGGATGTCATAGCCGAGGAAGCATGGTCTGGTATCAAACTTGAGGTGACACATTTTTGTGTTTTTGGTTCTGCTGCATATACTTTGGTTCCTAATAGAAAGAGGAGTAAACTAGATTCCAAAAGTGCTAGATATTTTTTCGCTCGCTGACCAATCTAAGACCTATAGACTTATTAATGTTTCCACTAACAAAATAATAGTTAGTTGAGATGTTGATGTGAAAGAGACATAATCCTTCTATGTTTGTAACCAACAAGCACTCTCTAAGGTACCCGAATCTAGTGCTGACATTCCTTTGAAAGATGAGGAATCGAGATCATTCAGTACTTTGTCACAAAGTCCAATGCAACAACCCATTGTTGATATTTCCAATACTCCACTAGTATATTAGCAACACCAACCTGCCTTGGTTAGCACTCAGGTTGATATTCAACGAATATAGGGTTCTTTAGTACATCAGAGGCCTAAGTGGTTTTACTCCGATCTACAAGGTGTGCGAGAGGATGAAATGCCTCTACCATATGCATGGCCTTGGAGGACAAGCAAGCACATTGTGGATTCAATTGAGGAGCATGTTCATTTGGCTCTTGCTTCTGATCTTTTCACAATATCTGAACCACATAGGTATCTTGAAGCGAAGTATCTTGAAGCGAAAGGCAAACTTGAATGGGAGACTGCATGTAATCAGAATATGACTCCTTGATAAAGAACAATACATGGAAACTGGGGGAGTTACCTCCAGGTAAACATTGGATGAGGAGGTCACATGGTGCAACCTGAAGGTTTTTGGGTACCTGGGAGTGATCATCTGGTTTGTAGATTGATTAAGTCTATAGTGCTTAAGCAGGGTCCACGATCTTGGTATACCAAATTTGATTAACATCTACAAGATTCTGGATTCAGGAGCCTTTTTGATCTGTATCGTTATGTCAAAAAACGATGGTGATGATATTGTGAGACTTATTGTCTATGTTGACGATCATGTTGTCATAGGTATTGGGGCCAGTGCAATTTCAGCTAGTAAAATCAGATTTGTGTGTTGCTTTTGACATGAATGATCTAAGCCTCCTACACTATTGCTAAGGTGTAGAATTCTGGCAACATAACCATCTCATTTTCATAGCTCAGTTCAAGCATGCCACGAATATTTTGAATAAGTTTGGAATGACAAATTGTAAATTTGCTTCTACATTTATGGAGGTTGGGCTTAAGTTGTTAGCCCATGAAAATTCATCATTGGTCAATGAATCACTCTACAGATAGTTGGTGGGCAACTTGATATATCTTATGTCTGCACGACCGGATCTATATTTTGCTGTTAGCTATTTTTCTCATTTTTTGTCCCAACTAAAGCTCATTCATTGGACAACAACAAAACGTGTTTTGAGATATGTCAAAGGAACTCTTGACTTTGGCATCCTCTTATCAAAGGGCAGAAGATTTTAGATTGACAGGTTATATAGACTTTGATTAGGGAGGATCAGTGGATACTTAGAGGTCTACCACTAGGTATATCTTTTCTTTTGGTTCAGGTGTTGTTTCATGGTAGAGCAAGCTTCAACATACTGTACATATGTCTTCCACCAAAGTTGAAAACAAGGCAAAAGTTAATGCAGTTGTGTTGCAGTGTGGCTAGGTTGGATTTTGATTGATTTTGAACTTTCTCAACCTACACCTACTTCACTTTTATGTGACAATTAAGGTGTATTGAAGTTAGTGAAGAATTTGGGATTTCATGCATGCACCAAACATATCGAGATCCATTATCACTACATTCGACAATTGGTTGATTATGGTGATATTTCTCTTCACTTTTGTGTTTCTACAGAGCAGCCTACAGATCTAATGGCTTAACCTCTTGGTCCGATTTTGTTTGTAAAATTTTGGGAAAAACTTGGTGTTGTTTCCAGTTTAGTCATTGATAAGGGGTATTAAATATATTAATTAGGATATTAGTTAGTACCTTAACTAGTGTTTAGGTGTCAACTACCCCAACTATATCAACTGTATTTAACTACATTTTGCTAAATAAAAGAAAGATAAACATGCACTTCAATGTGTGCCTTCCATTTTATTCTTCATTCTTTCAGCATTCATTTGATGACAGTAGACTTAGACATTGTTATCTAGATAAATGACAACAAATTTTATATGATGAGACTGGAGGAGATGAATGTGGCAAATGCATTGATGAGGTCAAGAAGCATGGCCAACCACACCTAGAGACTGAACTAGGTGTTGAAAGTTCTCTTCCAAACATCACAAGGGTCCATGTAGACTTGGTTATATCCAAATGTCAATTCGAGCTTCGTGAAGTACTTGGCATCCTCAAGTTGGTCTAAAAGTTATCGATATCTGGAAGCGGGTAGCTGTTCTTCCTATTGATTTTGTTGAGAGCACAATAATTATTGACTAACTATTGCTCATTATATTCCTCCTTCAGCTCTACAATAACAAGAGACCGACAAGGATAAGTGGGGATGTATCTTTCCCTCTTTGAGCAGCTACTTGTTTTCGATATATTGTATAGCACTCTCAATAGGTAAAGTGTGGTAAGGAGCTTGATTGAGAAACTGAGAACATGGAACAAACTCAATAGAATGTTATACGGGCCTCAAAGAGGGGGAAGTACTTTAGGTTTCTCACAAACATTAGAATACACACCAGCAATATATTTTAGTGCTTTGGATGGGAGCGCGTTAGCATTATTGGTCTCTAAGGAAACGACATTCATCGATATAATGTCCATTGTGTGTGTTAGAAGCACAATATTTATTCCCTGTGCTTGATAAAGAAGTTACTCCCTTAGTGGAGCCAATCAGTTAAGAATACCCATTCTTAGTTGATGAGTAGGTAATGTGAGAGGATCTGGTAGAGCAGAAGATGAATAACTCTTATTCTAGAATGAACAAGGTTAGCTAGGAAAGTATCTCTAAGGGAGTTATGGTGGAGAGCTCAGGGTCCTTACCTTTGGAAAATTTCAATGCAAAGGACCTCATTAGTATCTTGCACCTTCAACTTGATAAATAGGCGATTGAATTGCTTGATGTATCATTCGCAATAGGTCTAATGTCTGGCAAAGATGGAGCCAACGTTCCAATTTCTCTTTTTTTTACTTAAAGGGGTATGCTTCATCAAGATGGTCACTTAGAATTTAGTCCAAGCATCATTTTCTGGTTGTTGTAGTGCTTCTTGAAGTTGGACATAAGCCTCCCACGTAACAGCTTGATTATTCATATGGGACTCAATTTTCATGATTTGATAAGGCTCCATGAGATTTGAATGTCTTGAAATAGGCCTTAAAGATACAAATCCAAGCATCCAACTTGTGCCTATTAATTGTGTTATTGAAACAGGGAACAAAAAACGTGGTGTCCAATTTGAAAATGAGTTGGGCATGCACGCCAGTATAGGGAATGTAGTTGGTGGTCCATTGCTGTCCCATGAGCTGCTTAAATGTGCTCATCATCTTCTGCATAAGTTGAAGTTGAAATACATTTTATTTTTTTTGTTGGTTGTGGAGGTCTTAGGTGAACAACTGGGCCGATTCAAAATTTTGGGTGATGTTATTTGGAAGACTACTTGGAATATCCATGATTTTCTATTTTTTTTACACTTAAATAGAATTGAAGTGCAAGAGAAAAATAGAGATCTTGCTATAGGCACTTTTGTTTGCAAATAATAAAAATGACAAACAATGAGATAATAAGGACCCAAGTAAGAATGAAGGGTTGGTCTTACAATAAAGAGAGGTGTACACCTCCTACAAATAATAATGAAGAGGTAATGAATAAATCCCTTAAAAAGTATTTCTCTCGGTTTAAAAATAAATAAAACCTACGTAAATGATCTGCTAAATGATGGAATGATTACATGAAATTCCCTTTTTAATGTAACGAACCCCTTAGGGATGGATCAATAAAGGAAGGTATTCTCCTTAATCAATTAAGAAATTTTATATGAGTGAGCATTAGTAGAAAAATTGCATCTGCTGATCCTGTGCGAATTGAACAGGAATCTGCTGAAGAATATCTGTAGCTGCTGTAGCAAACAGAAAGGCCTCTCAGTAGGGCAAAAACAAAAAAAAACTGATTTCTAAATATTGATTGAGATAAAATACCTATAGATGTCTGTGGGAACAAGCCCTGGCTGCAGAAGATGTATGGCAGAGTTATTCATGAGTCGAACATATGTTATTAGGCAGTGTGTATGGTCGAACAGAAAGCAGGAAACATGCTGAAATCATAAATTGATTCAGCATCTCACTGCAGGAATTTGAAATCAGATCCGGACAGCAAGAAATATGGGATGCCAACTACACCATAAGTTTATTAAAGGCTGGAGGTTAGAGTCGATACCTAGAATGAGATCAGTATATGGAAATCTAAAATCTGGAAATCAGAAAGAACATTTCAGACATGGGAAGGGCTTGCTTGTTATAGTATTTCCTTGAAGAAAATAGCAGAAATGAAATCAAAACCCAATACAAAATATTTGATCAAGAGAGATCAAATTGATTATATTTCTAGATGATAATTGTGTATTGAAGGCCTATATTTATAGGCTAAAATACTTACTAAACCAACTACGCACATCCTTTAATTTATTTTTATCTACCCTTGACAATATTTCCACTAATCCATTCGCAAATGGATTTGACTTACTAACTATGATTTATAGCTAAATAACTATGGTTGAACATACTAACCGTAATGGATGTCTTCATAAGGTAGTTTGCTTAGGATCCCTACCCTCTTTGGCCCATCATGTTATTCATCTTATTAAGATATAGACCCTATTAGCTATGAGACCATTGTGTTGGAAATGGTTTTCTTGAATTTTATGCTGCCACTTTGCACATTTATCTATTTTATTTGTTGGAGAGGGGTGGGTTCAGAGCTAAGGGTCAAGCCAACTCCAGAATTGATTCCCAAACACTGGATCATATCTTTACTTTATGTAACAATATTGTGGAAGCTAAGATTAAATCATCAAAGGTGTATGACTGCTTTGTTGACTCAAAAAATCTTTTGATTCAATTTGTAGATACTTCCTACTTTAGAGGCCACATGATATCATAGCTTTTATGAGGTTGAGACAATGGCGGGCTGCTTTTGCATTTTAAGGGGCTTTTCTGATTTTAAGGAGAGCATAATTGTGGTAAAAAAGGGATGCCTACTCTCTTTCTTGGAATGCATATGTGATTTCAATGTGCCTAAATTATTATTTTTGTCATCTAAGACAGTAATCCGTAGTTGAATGGAATTCTATTCATATCATCTTTGTGTGCTTGCATTTTATTTCTTGCATTCATGGAATACTTTCTTCAATCAAAGTTTTCTTTAATTGTTTTCCTAGGTAATTTGTTGCATATGTTTTAATGCTTGCACGTGCTTTCTATATGTTGCATCCACTATTAAAATTGTCATTTAATTATAATGCTTGATTAGGTCTCTTGTATGATCGAGAATGGCTTGTGAAGAGTGCATTTGATGAAGTGCTTACACAAAAAAAGGTATGGTTTATTTTCATATATTCATTTGTCTACGTTCATTTAGTTGCTTTTATTGGTAGAGATTTTCGTTGTAGCTGTTTTGCTTGATTGATGTAGACATTTAATTCATTTTTCAAAACAAAAAAAGTTCATATGTTTTATAGTCAAAGGTAAAATGTCTAGAAAAATCCGATTGTTTTGTTAGGAAGACAATGTTGTATGATGGCTTCTTGCATGTTGTCCTTTTATGAATTGATGTTAAAAAAATGAATCAGTTTGAAAGAAATTGTTCTAAGATCAACTACTAAAACACTGAATCATAATTAAAAATTATGCAATGAAATTAATGGGAGCATAAAACATATCATAAAAGAGTTGAGACACGAGATTTGTCAAGTGGGAAAACCATTACACTGGAAGAAAAATCCACATGTTATTGAAAGATGGTCCAGAACTATTACAAGATAGCACAATGTGCATAAAGACTTATTTTGTGTGTGTGAGTGTGAGATAGATTATATTAATGTCCACAGATGACCAAAAGTAGGTCAATGGGACTCAAGTATACACTAGTGAACAATAAAAAGTTAAAGGAAAAGAGAACAAAATCTGTAAAAAGTAGAAGCTTGAGAAAATCACCAAGAGAAGTGTGATAAAATTTCTAAAGAAGTATGTTGAAGAAGAGACCCACATACTCTATAAAAAGGGTAAAGATTAGAAAATAAATTACAAAGTAACTCCAATCGTTACCTTAGCCAACCTTCCAAGTGTGTGATTAGTGTTGATATTTCCCATGTAGTGAGAAGAAAGTAGGTGCAAATTGGCAAATGAATTAAAATTGAAATGTAGCTGTAATATTCCTCATAATAAGGAATATCTCTAATGAGACAAAAGAGGTGAAGGCTAAATGCCACCTCATTCTCCCGATTATGTGAATTAAAAATTCACATGAGAATAAACACACAATTTTGGGATATTTAATATACCCAAATAAAGATTAATCTCGAACACATTTTATGTTGTGTTTGCCAGAGTTAATTACAAATGCATTGCAAATTATCGATGTGTTCCAATTCGATACTTATGGAATAACATAATAATATGCATCTCTCAAACTAATAAATGAAAAATGAGATTATATGCATACAAGCCATTGACATTGTTTTCTGTCTTACATTTTGAAAATAACCTATTTAAAATTTTTATTGAAGCTTAGTAAGCTGTGAATACATTACATAATACAAGCCATATTAAATAGCTTGTAGAACCACTACAACCAAGGAGAGCCAATATAGCTAACAAAACCATAAGCTTATCTTAGCTAATGGTAAATTTATGTGACTAACAACTCTAAGAAGTCACTATCAATATAACAAGCTTGACTATTAAAAAAAAAATTCTAATACCCTCGTTTAATGACTAAATGGCATGTTTTAGTCATTATTACAATAAAAGAATTAAGCCCATACATGAACTTAACTAAAGTGTAGTTCTACTGCCACTACAACAATGTATCCAAATGCCCCTAGTGTTGCCAATCTGTCTTATCAGAGTACATGGGTAATGAGCGCTGCAACCGCCAAGTAGAGTAAAAAATAATGCTGAATATTAGGTTCACTGGATTCTGTTGTTCCTTGAATTGTTGTCATGTCTTAAATGTGACATGATTTCCCTGTTTGTTAGAGTGATCAGTGCCAACAAAACGTTTAGAATATACATCAAGACTAAACAACATAATGTATCCCTTAAGGGATATTTTTGTGTCGAGTTGTTGAAAACCTAATTACTACTACTTTCCATTGTTGAATAATTTTGGGACAATTGTAGTTCACAACACTCTAGTGATTTTTCTGTATGCCCCTTCCTCTATCACCGAATTTCATGGAAAACATCTATTTTGGTTTGACTTTGGTCTTTGAACTTGTCCCTGGTTTCAATACCTACGAAATAGTAGTAAGAGCAAAATTTACTTGCTCTTCACCTTGCACATTCTGTTTTTTTGACCTTGTAGATTGCCCTTCCAACAGGTAAGGCAATTCATCTTTCCTTACATCTTTCATTGTGGTATGGTACCACTTAGGCCTTTTGTGTTGGTATTCTTGATTTGATTGTGAAGTTTGAGAAACAATCTTTTCACCACTAGAACTTGACTCTTCTAGTTTTTCCATTGTTGAATCCTTTTCAATTTTAGTACCAGAACTTATTTCAGAAACATAATTAGCATGTAGCAATAAATTACTATTAGTAGATTGACCATTATTAGAAAAGAATGGTACATTTTTATCTACATCTTTACTCACCACAATTTTGTATGTAAAGACATCTAGTAATGTGTATGCATCTCTTTGCTCATAATAACCAACAAACATGTATAATTTGCCCAATATAGTAGTGGATCCAAAAACATGGAAATTACTTACATTTGGTGTTCTTCCAAACCATGCTTTTTCTGGTGTTACATTCTGCAAGGTTTGTGTGGGACTTCTGTTGAAAGTGTACACAACTATATTCACAGCTTCTGCCCAGTACTGATGTGGTACATTTGGCTATCCACCATACACCATGCTATTTCCATGACTACCATGTTCTGCCTTGCCATGACATTCTATTGTGTAGAATATTGCTTACATATACTTTTTTTCTTATCAAATTCCATGAATCTTTCAGAGACAAACTCATCCCTATTAACTGATGTAAGAGCTTTTACTTGTTTCCCTCCCTGTTTCTCTACCATAGAATATTAAACAACAAAGTTAGAGAAACACTTTGACTTTCTATGCAGAAAACAAACCCACATTTTCTTACAAAAGTCATCTATAATAAACTAGTAATACAAAGCTCCAAATATTGAAGGTATCTGCATTGGACCATGCAAACCCACATGCAGCAAATCCAATGCATTCTTCTTTCTCTATTCCTTACCAATGTCAAACGAATGTGAAAATTACATATCTATTTGACATCCTAAACATACATTCTGACTCTTTTGAATAGAAAACATTCCATTCACCATGTTAGTCTGACTTAATGTATGCAAATGCTCATAACCGAGGTGACCATATTACTTATGTCATAGTTCACTGGTGATTTTAATTGCTGCTAGTGTGTGCTATTTTGCTATTTTGGGATCAACCAACTTATACAATTCCTTGCTATCAACACCTACAACAATGATTTTTTTTGCATGAAGATTACTAACCATCCATATATTTCCTTTAAATTCCACGAAAATGTTAGGATTCGTAGTTATTTCACTTATGGAGAGTATTTTTTCATGTCAGGAACAAACCGAACATTCTGAAAAGTGTAAGTAACAAAATTCAATTCAATACGAACATCTCTATATCCTTTCACATAGTGAACCCAACCATTACCTAAGGAAATTAATTCATTGCGACTACCATCTTCGACAAAGTTTACATATCAGTCTTTGTAACACGTGTAGTGTCTTGAGTCAAAATACCACATTCTTGACTCTGTTGACTGATTTTGTGCCATCATAGATGTAAACTCCCCTATTGAACTTTGTTCATCTTCAACCACATTTGCAGATTGTGACTTCTTTCTATTATTTGCCAAATCATATTGTCGCTTATGACAATATTTCTTCACATGACAAGGTTTCCTACAATAAAAACCCTTCCATTTAGATTTTGAAGTACTTACATTGCTATTAGAGGATTATTCTGAAGAACTACTAGCACTCCATTGTTTACCTTTGCTCTTTGATCGTGCCATGGGCACACTTTATGTAGACTCTGATGTTGAAGCAATTGAATGTTATTGTCATCTTTCTTTCTACATGAGAAGTGTTGATAACTTCTCATAATCTAGTGTCTGCGTCTTTGCGATCATATGCAATGACTCCACAAAAGAATCATATGGTGGCAAATTTTGCATGACAAAAGCAATCAAGTCTTGCTCATGCAGAGGCTTTTTCACTAATTTTAACTGGTCACATGTATTTCAACTGCAATAACAATTCAGAAATGAACCCACCTTCCTGCATTTTAGTTCTCATCTTCGCCCTTTGCACTGCTCTTGGTCATGGCAAGTGCTGTCATTAATGAACCTACACATGGAGCAAGTATGTTAGAAAAAACATTAGAGTTTAACAACACTTTTATAATTACGTCACCATGCCTCATGAGCATGATATGGGCCTCCTTTTTATGTTTTAGCTTAATTTTATCCTGGTTGTAGTATGATTTTTTCTCCTTTTAATTTCTCCTAGTGGTTGGAAATCCGCCACTACACACTTGAATCATTCCCATAGTGTTGGGATGTGAGGAGCACATTTTCCTAAAAATTATGCACACCATGTAAACAAAATTTCTCAATGAAAACAAATTGAAAATGCAAAATACAACAGTCACTATGATCCTGGGACCATGATAACCCTTGCCTATTGCCTTCTTTATGTTAGCTTTATACATGCTAGCAACACTATGTTGATAGAGCTTACCTGGATCCCATATCCATGAGGGGTATTTTTCATGTTTTTCCTTGAACTTACTTGGAAAATTTCTTCCCCTTGAGTGTTCCTTACCTCCACCTCCATGATAGCACAAGCTTTGCAACCAAGGTAATGAGAGAACCAATCATGAAGAGAAAACATTAAATGCTTACCAAGTTAACAAAATTGTTTTTCCATCAAGAAATCCAATTCTCCTTATTTTATATGCAAGGTGCATCCTCCTCCTTTCCTTCTTGGCATCACTCCCTCAATGGACTTCTTTACCATGTCCCTTCTTGTTAGGACATGTGCTTCCTTATCAAGACATACCAACAAGTGTTTCCTCCAATCTTCCTCTTGCAATCTGAATTTAGACAAGGAAAATGATGCATGAAAAGGAGCAATGCAAAAACTTTCTTTTTTGGCATACCTTTCTATTCTGATGTCTTTGTTCATGCTTCGTTCTTGACACTTTGTTGGCTCATGAAGTTGTTGAACAACTTCTCATTGCTTCACCTTTGAAAATTCTGATTTTTCTGACACTTCCTTATTAGTGTCAGCGGTTTGCAACTCTATTGGTTGCTCCATAGTTTGTTGGAACTCCTTACTTGGCTGCCCTTGAATTTTTGGTTCTTGTGGTTGAGAAATTTCAATCATTGGCTGCTTTTACTGATTTGAAACAACTCTTTTTGTTGCTCCAAAACCTTTAATTTTTCTTTTGTTTGATGCAAACGTGCCAACTCCTCAAAGTAAAGTTCGGGATCACTGCAATCAAATCTCCCAATGAGCCACTTGCTGAATTCGTCATAGGTATCAATGAGATGGTGCTTTTGGGTTACCAACCCTTGGTGCCACCAATCATAGGCAACCCCCTCTAAATGTGACATGGCAAATTTCATAGCCACGCCTTCCTCCATGGGACAAAGTGAAAGGTATGTGTTTACCTTATCAACCCATGCACTCATTGAAATACTTGCAGAACCGTCAAATATGGGAATAACAAATTCCCCAAAAGCATTTTGTAATCCCTTTTGTCTACGCTAGTCCATCCTATGACCACCTCTTCCTCTCTTCCATATCACAAACTCAATGAGATTTAGGGCCTTTTAGATGGAGGGTGGAAAGGTCATGTATTCTTCATATGTTTCCATGAGATCAATCTGGATAGAAGGCTGCCCCTTCATATCTTCCATGTCATGTAACCCTTCAATTCCCACAATTAGCCAAGATATGGCTCTGATATCACTATAATGTCCCCGAATTGGGACAACAATGCAAAAGAGGGTTTTCCAGTAAACTCCTAAACAAATCCCAAACAAAATCTGAATTTTGAAAATAAAAAAACCAACCAACCTTAGGGTTGTATTAGCTCCACCAAACTGAAATTTCACACTTCCAATCAATCAACAAATTAAAAGATAAATACCTTGTGAAAATTGGCCAACCTTGGCTCACACCGCATTCAAAAAGGAGCTGAATTGGTATGTCTTTCACTCCCAAACCCTTAACGCCACCAATTTAATTTTATTGCCCTCTTTTGTCACCAAATCCAAATCAGAAAACCCTCAACAACTGAAGATAAACTGCAGATAAATTCCAGCGTGCATATCATATAAAAATTGGGCGATGTTAGGGTCTAAAACATGATCAAATATCTCCAAACCAAGTTGCCACAATTATGAATAATTAGCATGTAATAACTCATAAAATCAGACTTGTATTCATGCCAAACTAGCAGGAAATAGGTTATATAATCCACCAATATTAGCAATAATTAATACTCTATTGTTTAAGGCCAAACAAGGCATTCCAAACTCTTGCACACATCCTTCAAGTGAATCTCCCAACTCAGAAATTAAGGTCAAAAATTCAGAATCAAAACCCTTGCCTCAACCTTCCAAAAATCCTTCAAACCCTTATGATTTTTGCCAAATAAAGCATAAATAAAATAACAATTGTACCTTGCCAAAATGGAGTCTAAAAACCCTTCAAAGATGTCCAATTGCTCCTCAAACTGTTTCACCTTACCTCAGAAAATTATATAAAATAAATCATATTGTTTAAACTTATCAATAATCTTCCAATTGACATTCAAAAGGCTCCTAGGGCAAGTCACCCAAGCTGAAAAAATAATATAAAATATTATTCAATATTTTATACTTCACGAACCCTTCGGATGAGCTCCAAGACCACAAAACCAACCCTCAATTCAAGTCGCCAAATTTGGAAAAATCATATAAATATCATGCAATATTTTAAGGCTTTAACGAACCCTTCCAATCAACTCGCTCAACCCTCTAGGCAAGTTGCCATCTAATGAAATGGCCTTCAACACTACGAACAAGCTCCCAATGCAAGTCGCCTCTCTCAAAGACCCGCAAATTTGCCAAAAATGAGTCTTCTATAGGGTTTGCATTATTCTTTAATATAGGTAGTGTCCAAAAACACCTTCGTAGATCCACTTGCATGTAAACATGCAATTTTGAAGCTCAACTACAGCTCTTGAATAGAGCTGCTCAAGTAATAAGAATGGTGGTTTTCATCCCCAAACTTTAGACATTTTTTTAAGGTATTCGTCCTCAAGATGTGGTATTCAAGCTTGACATAGTTGATCAAAGTTTCCAATTCAATATTCAGCATATCTTCAAATGAAATACAAATCCTCTTAATATATCCACCTTTTAGTTATGAAGAAAGAGTTAGTGGATTATAAAGGTAATTTACTTTAAAATCACTTCAGGGCTAAATAAGCCCATGACCCTCAAAAAGGTCCCAACTTAAGTGAAAACCAAATTAGATTATTATTACTCATTTTAAGTATTTAAAAATATTTTTTATTTTAGTAATAATATTTATTTTAATTTCAAAACGAGGACATTACAATGTTATTGATGCCTTATATGCAATGAACATCAACCAATGCCTTTCTTTGGAAATGGCTTGGTGATGCCCTTAATCGATCATAGATCTGTTATGTTTTGACTAGTAAGGTTATGTGGTTTATGTGTAGCTAGTATCATAGTTTAGTTTGTTGTCTTGATCTTGTTGTTGTGTCCTATGTATCCTAGTTTGGACAATTTGTTATATATAATTTCAAGTTTCAACAGAACCCTGTCTATTTTTTGGCCTTGAAGCTTTCATTACTTGACAAATCTAATAGTTTTTGCGGAGGGTGGTGGCATTAGTTTGGCTAGGTGTTGTTTATGATTATGATTTTATTGTCTCCCTCGCAAAATTTCTGAAATTCACACATCCTGTAAGGATGAAGTTATGGTAGAAATGTATTCTATATGGAAGACTATTCCATTGGATATCTATTTTAAAATCATCTGTGTTATAAATACAATTAATTTTGAGCAATTTTTTTTTCGGTCTCTACATATTGGATTTCAGCTTCCATAGTTTATGCATTTTTATAATTTTGGTTTAATAAGAATGTACAAACTTTCACATAAACAAGCTTACATTTTTATGTAGGTACCATCAATGTACTCTATAAGAACTTCCATTGATCGTGAAAAAGGAAAACTATTTGTAACATCTCCAAATTGTGAGGAACAGTTGGAGATACTACTCCAAGAAGATGCATCTTGTAATGACAAAGAGGATTTGCGTCTTTGTGGTTATAGGTTAGTCATCTCTTCACATGATCTCTTGAAGGGTTAATTCTATAATTTCCATGTGGTTTTGGCAATCGTTTCTTTTACTTAATACCAAGAAAATTCAAAATAACTGAAATGCATGAATTCCATTATTTTTGGTTGTTTATTTTTTCTACTATTTAAAAGGTACATGATGTTTGTATCACAGCCAATTGTACTTCCTATACATTATAAGTTTTTCCTCTTTTTATCACATAATATAACTCAAAACTAATAGATTTTGTGAAAATGGTTTTGCTACAAAGACCATGTCTTTGTAATTAGTTATTGCCAATTGATTGAATAATAACTATATGATGCCTTTTCTGAGATTGATATGTTTAATTTTTGGTTGGGAATTGACGTTGAAATCATTCAATAAATGATTATGTTGTGAAACATATGCTTCCCAACATGCTGTTTTGGGAAGTATATGCGAAACAATTTGGGAAGCCCATGTTTTACGACATATCTTTCCCAAGATTCTGCTCTAATAATATTGATAAGTTTGGTGGAACCTATGAAAAGTCAGAATTTTGTCTTTTATGCTAAGTTTGCTAAGAATCTATTGCCATGGGTTTCCATAAATATTTAAGAAACATTTTTTGTAAATATTTTCAAACTACTCGAAATGTGTGGTTGTGCATAATTGTCTGTCACAGTGGACACAAGCATCATCTCATGTTTCTAGTAACTGTAGCCTTCTTTGCAATTCAATAATTAATAGTAGGGGGAAAAACATAGAAAGAAAGAAAGAAAGAAATTACATTAATGCCCATGAATGATTGGGAGGTCAATGGGACTTGAGAATACACCCAATTACATTAGAAAATGCTAGGCTAAAAGGACCCTAGGATCATCGACTAACTAAATAAAAGCACAACAAAAGCACTGAAAGTAAACCCCCCAATCCATGTGGTTAGGGTAACAACACAAATAACCATGTGGGTAGAATAAGAACCCCTAAAGAGCATGCACTGATGAAAGTTGAAAGTCAAAAAGACTGGGTGGTCGTCTCATCGAACATCTTCGATCATGCCCATGAAAGAGGAATCAACCATGTCATCGTTTATCACTGTGAAAGGGCCAATATAGGATCTGATAATGCTCCTCGGGGAATGTCTAGGGCTAAGGGGGCCAGGTGAAAGGAATTGTGACCAATATCTCCACGGTATAGTATAGACAAGATGTAAACTAATGTTGAAATGTGCAATCATTCACCTTGGTCATGGGCAACATTAGTGTATATTTGGTAGTCAATACATGGACCGCTTTATAAAATGATCCATGTATTAATTTAATGGACCAAAAATATGCCGTCATGACAATTATTGGGATCCTTGCCAATGTATTGTGAGGTATAAATCATAGTAGCATTAATCGTTTGAGGAAAAAATCATTTTTAAAAAAGTGTAAGTGTTTTTCAAAAAATCGTGATTAATCAGGAAAAAATCGAAAAACTTGAAACGGCTAGAAAAATGCGGAAAAAAAGAAAAAACTGATTTTTTTTAAATTTAAATGCATTTCCATTGCATCTAGATACATATTAGGCATTTCAATTGCATATAGAATAAATACATCATACAATTACGCCATCCATGAAAGATAAATGAGATTGTATGCCATCTAAATGAGTCAACTGTTTTCTTTCATTACTTATCATAAATATGTAAATTTCATTACATTTGCATTTCAAAATGCATACTATTGTCATAGTGGAACAAAAAAAGGGGAGGGAACAAATGGCACCATGTAGACCTATGGTTCACCAAGTCTACATCTCAACATATTTTCAAGGTTCTTGCCCTTCCTAATTTGAGAGATAGCCTCCGTGTCAATCCCAACATCATCCATGACATCGAAGTCGAAATCCTCGAAAAGAGGTTCTTCATTATTTTCGAGCCATTCAGAATTTGGATCGATTTCGTCAAAGTCGATCGGATGATCTTCCTCGATGGTACCTAACATTATACAAAACAATACATATGTTAATGACTTATGCGAATAATATTTTACAAGTAACAAGTATATAAATCGGCTTTTCAAATGAATTGAGAATAAAAAATGCAACATTTATTAACTTTGAGCTTTCTTCATCTTTAGTCTAAGATTGTGAGGTACAAATGTCAAATCATTCATCCATTCCTAATTGAGTTGATTGCGCTTTTTTGAGTGTATATGTTCAAACACACTCCAATTGCGTTTACAAGAGGATGAACTACATGGCTGGCTTAAAATGCACATCGCCATCCTTCGAAGGTGTTTGGGTTCTTTGTCAAATGAATCCCACCATTGTGCTGCAAAAAAAGATTTTGTTACCAGTTGCACAATCTAGTCAAAATTTAACATTTTAACTGTACATATGAAAAAAATCGTCTACCTGGTTGGAATGTCTTCCTTCCTGTGACGGCTGCCTTACTACAGAAGAAACCTCCTATTTGCTTGTATATTGGCAACTCTCCCATGGCTTTTTCAAACTCCTGCTCAATAGGAAACATTCTTTCCATGCACTTAAATAGGCCCTCTATGTAGTATCCCTTGCTCAAACTGACCTTGAAATGCTGATTAGAGGCTCAAGGAATATCGTCGAACACCTTTCATACAATCTCTTTACTTGCTGTTTCTGTATTTCAATCTGATTGGTTCTTGCTTGAATAAGTTTTGAATGCTACAATTAGTGTTTTGAATGCTTCTAACAATGCAAGATGGATTGACAATGTTATAGGAATGATATATTAACTGTTCTTGAGCTTTCTCATACACATAGGTGACTGAAATTGACTTGTACAGCTAGTAGACATAATATCAAACACTTGGCATGAATCCTAAGTGACTTGGAAATGTTTCAAAGAATAGCTACATACCATTGACATTCAAACAAACAATTCTTATGCAAATTTCATATGCCAATAATCACCTATATCTGCAAGGTATTTTCACAAGCAATTGTCCCACAAACTGAATATGCAATAAGATCATCTACAACGAATGACAAATTGTCAAACAATTGGCATGCATCCTAAAATGATAATCAAATGCATTTGATATAAGCATTACATCTAACAATTATCATGTAACTTATTTCCCCAATGTTGGTAATCTATCTCAATACCATAGAATGAAGAGCCAAGTCTTGGCATTACAATGTAATACAGTCCCTAGTGTTTGAGATAAAAATAACAGCTACAAACTCATTCAAAATGCCTATATGTAATGTGATTATCATAGGAGAATCTGGTCACATGAAGCGCCTATGCTGGAGAAGATGCAGCCTCAATGAAATCGAACCAAATGTCCTCTTCACAAGGCAAATAGAACCCTTAATGGTGCTGCCCCTGTTTCAGACCGGAAGTTGCAAATAATAAGAATATTCACACCTTATTCACCTCCAAATATGCATCAAATATCATTGTCCCATCCTTAGGAAGGGAGCGCCCAAGATCATAGGAGGAAATTGATGAGTATTAAGCTCCCAATCTGCAAATATGTGAGGTCTGATATGCCAATCGATGGCTGCCAATGTGCCTCTAAAACCCACGATTTTTCCCACAATAAATATGAATATTTTAAGCCACCAAATGCCTTCAAAGTGAACCTCAATAATTTGCGTATTCCTTTCACATTGCTTTAATTACTGTAGCGTTTACTGTAGCGATCATTGTTCATGTGCACTGTAGCGTTCACTATAGCGATCACTGTTTACGTGCAATGTAGCAGGTACTGTAGCGCGACACTATTCATGTCATCAACAATTTTCAGATCTGCAAATGATTAACCTTTGGAACCCTTGTGAAACTTAATGTATTCTCCAATTTAAGCACAAATTGGACTCCTGGATGAAGCCCACAATGAAGCAATAATTCGGATGATATTTCACAACCTCAAAATCGCATTACCAATTGAGAGTCTTCGTTCCCAATCGCTGAAGTAATGGTAGAAACCCTAGCTGGTCTCATCACCAACAATCTCAAAATCAAATATCAATTTTTGGATGATATGAAGCTTGGGTGACCCTCTTAATATACTTTTTTTTCTCATGAAGTCGGCCCATCTAGAAGCTTCCTTATAATATTTTAGTTGCACTTTTAATAATATTAAAATATGGCTTTATAAATAATAAATTGAAATGGCCCCCTTTTTATGCCACATGACCCCTCAAGTCATAAAGTGCAAATATAATGTTAAAATATAATATTAAAATATTAATTATTATTAAAGCGACCTTTAATAATAATTAAACATCATAACTTAGGCCAAACACTTTATTTCTCCAAGCCAACTGAATATTGGAATTGACACTGTTGAAATATCTCATTCAGGCACCCTGCTATAAATAGTAACCCTGACTGAATGAATTACTATAAATAGTATGAGAGAGAGTCCTAAAACCCTTGCAAAGGCCAACCCTGAAACTTTTCGAACTCTGAAGAAGAAATAAACCATCCACTAACTAGGTTTCTGTCACAAAAGACCCTTTAACCATTTGAGTTACCATACGAGGGCCAGTGATAGGCTAAACCATCATAAAACAGGATCACGCTAAAAAGGGGACATTACACTCTATGACCGCTGCATCATCTCAAAATGAGGCACTGTAGAATAATGTTGGATTGAAGAAGTATCTAGCTACATGGAGGGGAGAATGCATTTGTCGATTCTATCTGTTATCAACTATCTCTCACAATGACATGTATTTTGCTTCGTTATTCTCCAATTTGCCCCTAATAGCTTCTTTTGCCCTATCTATTGCTTCATACAAATAACCCATGGAGGGTTTATCCCGATCGACAAGTCTCAAAACTTGAACTAGAGGCTCGGAGAATAACACAATTTGCTCTATCTCTTTCCAAAAAGACGGTGAGAAAACATAGTCATTCACCATTCTGCCGTTCATATGTTTTGCAAAAGAACATTCCACCCACTCACTTGAAACGAACATTCATTTTAAATTCATTTGCTGTTGGAAAAGAGTTTGCAAGGCAAGGAAGTGGGTTGCAAACCTTGTCACCCCTGACCGAAGAAGTTCTTTGCCATCTGTGAATGACTGCATTATACTAAGAACCCTTGTGTGATTGTATATGAATTTCGTGATTGCGCGGGCCTTTTGCAAAACCTCTTTCACCCATGGAATTTTGTCTATGTCCTCCAAGATGAAATCAAGACAATGTGCCACACATGGAGTCCAAAAGAAAGTTGCATATTTCTCCATAAGAAGCCTTCCAACAGCCATACAAGAAACAATGTTATCAGTAATGATTTGGATCACATTTTCTAGTTTCACCTCAATCATAACTTCATCAAATAGATGAAACAGTGCTTCACTCGATTTTATCTGATCAGATGCATCAACACTCTTCAGAAACACAGTGTCAATGTTACACGACACAAGGAAGTTGATAAGCATACGATTTCTTTTATCTATCCATCTATCCATCTGACATGCTAGTGCATCCCGACTGTGCCCATTCCTTGTGATGTTCTGCAAGGACATCACTTACATCCTATATGGCATCCTTCAACAAATCTGTCCGCAAAGCCTCGTATGATGGGGCTGAGAACCTTGGACCTGCAATTGCAATTGCATCCACCATACTTTGTCAGTATGGAGATCTGGCCGCATTAAATGGCAAGCTGGAAGAGTACCAAAAGTTAGAGATTGCCTTCTTTGCTTGCTTGTGCACAGTTTTTCTTCACCTTGTACTCTTTAGTGTGGTTTGCGCTCCAGGGGTAGTGTGGGGGCTAAAGAAGGCATGAATGTTTCTCCTACCTGTGTTTGGCCCACGAGATACTGATGGAGGTGCCATATGAGACCTCTTCCCCTTATCATGGTTTGATGATGGCCCAGCGATGTCATCATATTCTTCATCAGCCCTTGCATTTGAAGAGTTAGAACCTACTTGTGTACTTGTTCTTGCTTTTTTTGTCTTCGAGTTTGAATAGCTTTCAAATGTTGTTATAGCTTGATTGGTGACATCTATAGGGCATGCATTAGTGTAAGGTGCAACTCCGTGCCCTCGCTTTTTCGTCAAGTGCCATTTGAAGCAATATATGCCTCTATTGCATATATTTTTACAAAAGTTGCATATCACCTTGTTTGCGTTGCCTGGGTCAACTTCGGTGCAGTAGTTCCATGCAAAATATTTAACACGTGGCATGATAATCAAATATGCAATGTGGCATATAATTATTTGTTAGGTGCTAAAATATTTTGAAAGTGTTTATTCCTTATCACTCCCAAAAGAAACCCTTATCACTCCAACTTTATCACTTCCGCCTTTTGATATACTTAAATCTCCAATAGCCAAACCACCCCTCGAGAGGAGCAATTCTCTCGATATACCACTTCTCTCGATATACCAAACCTTCCTATGTACCTCACTTTCTTATATACCCGAAGGTATGTGGAAGAATGATAGTACGTGGAAGAGAGATGTACATGAGAGCAGAGTGATACGTGAGAGTAGATTGGTACTGAAAGAAATGGTATGTGAAAAGTCTTGGTCTGTTTAATAGAATACCTACTCACAAGGGGTAGTTCAAAGCTTGTAGGCACGGTACCCGTCTGACACTGCAACCCCCCTGTGCAGAATTTACATCCGAACGACAGATCCCGAAAGAACAAAAAAGAGAATAATAGAAAAGAATGTGTTTTAGAGATGCTTTGTTTGGTTTTGCTTTTTAATTATTGTTTTGCGTTCTTGAAATCATTAGTAATAAATACATACATAATAAAGTCATAAAAACATTATATCGAAATTTATTAACAAATTACAATAATTCCTTGGAATAAAATATTGTTTTTTAATAATTTTTAATATTTATATATATATTTTTATTAATTACAAGCTACAAAAATTTATTAAAAAAATTAATATTTGAAAAAAAAATTCTAACCATATAAATAGTCATATTAAAAAATATATATTTAGGGTTAGGTTCAATTTTTAATTTATATTTAAAAAAACTTTAATCCTAACCATACGGTTAGGGTTAGGTATTTTTTAAGTTTTTATTTCCGTTTTAAAAAATTTATTAAAAAAACTAAATTTAGGTTAGGGTCAGGTTTTTTTATTTTTATAGTTTTTTTTAACATTTTAAAAATATATAAAATAAAAAATGAACTTAAGGTTAGGGCTAGGGTTAGTTAGGGTTAGGTTTAGTTTTTTTTATTTTTATAGTTTTTAATTACAATTTAAAAAATATAAAAAAAAATTGAACTTAGATTAGGGTTAGCCTTTAGGGTTAGGTATTTTTTATATTTTTAGTTATTTAATTTTACATTTTAAAAAATATATTAAAAAAACTGAATTGTTAGGGTTAGGGCTAGGACTAGGGTAAGATATTTTTTTATTTTTATAATTTTTATTTACAATTAAAAAAATATATAAAAAAAAGAACTTACATTAGGGTTAGTACGGTTAGGGTTAATTTTTTTTTTTGAATTTTATATTTTTTATTAACTTAGGTGTTTTTATAATTTTTACATTTTAATTTTAAAATAAAAATAAAAAAATGAACTAGGGTTTGGGTAGGATTAGTGTTAGGGTTAGGGTTAGAATTTTTTTTAAATTTTATATTTTTTATTAACTGAGGTGTTTTTATAATTTTTACATTTTAATTTTAAAAGAAAAAAATGAACTAGGGTTTGGTTAGCGTTAGGGTTAGGAAATTTTTTTAATTTTTAATTTTTTATAACCTAAGGTGTTTTTATAATTTTCACATTTTAATTCTAAAAGAAAAATAAAAAAATGAACTAGGGTTAGGGTTTGGGTAGGGATCTTTAAAATTTTATAATTATTATTTAAAATAATTTTAAATTTTATATATTACAAGAAAATATTAAAAAAAATTAACTTACTTGGAAGTTGAAACCTCTGAACCCTGAAGCCTGAAGATTCTTCCTTGAAGCTTGAAGATTCTTCCTTGAAATCTGAAGATTCATTGATGTTGTCCTCCAAACTCGAAATTCTACTCTCTTGTCCTCCTTGAAACTCCAAATTTTGCTTGGTCTTTAAAAAACTTAAAAAGCCTATATTTTTTTGTTTTTTGGTTACTCCTTGCCTTTATAATTGAAAAAACCGCCGACCAAGTATAAATCGTGATTAAATCGCATTTTTTCCTTGATTAAATCACGATTTCCAATTTTTTTCAAAAAACCACGATTTAATCGAGTTAGTCAACGTTTTATTCACTTGCAGCTGTTGACCAGCCAAAAACCACGATAAGATCCTTGAAAAATGTGTTTTCTTATCAGATTCGCAATTAATCGCGATTTTTTCGTGATTTCGATAACTACTATAAATACTCCCACTCACACATAATTTGGAAGTCAAGCAAGTTGTAATTCTCACTTTAGTGAATTATTTTGGTGTCCAAGGGCATCTCATCATTTTTCTTTTGATCTTGGTGTAGTCGTGGTTAGGGGTTCAATCAAGAACTACCTTAGACCACACAACTATAAATGCACAGTCAAAAATGACCCAGGACTTCAGTGCAGATAACTGTAATTTATGCACACTTAGAGTGGAGCTACAAGGTTAGCTCGGAATCAACACGATTATGCAAGGTTTTTTTACACAATAAATACTAACTTGGATGCTTTACACGCTTAAGTCTTCGGGTTTCTAGCTCTCGGATTCACGTTTCACTAGAAAATTTGGTAGAGTTTCCTTCAGCGCTCGATTCTTTCTTGTCGAACTTGCCTTGCATTCTTTATGTTTTAGGTCTTCTAGATTATTTCCTGTTTTGGATTCTTCTCTGCCCAACATCCACCACTAATTTTAGCTATATTCCCATTATTGTTTTAAATTCAAATTGGGGAATATTGGTAGTTAAATATTTGGTGGCTTACACCTACCTCTGAGGGGGTCATAATTCTAAATTCGAATCTTTCTATATCCCACCTTGGAATCTTCTAGTCTTATATGTTTCTAACATAGGTCTAGGTTGCCTAGTTGTAGATCCACGTGGTTTTGCCATTGTGTCAACATTGAAACATATACTCAACCAATCTATCAGGATTATGTTGCGTATTTTTATTACACATGTCCTCTCCCCGTGCACCAATATTATTTGTGCATTTCCTCTTGTGTCTCAACACGTGCGCATATACTATGCATGACTCTCACCAAGTGAGAGCCATCATATTGCCATACTTGCGTTGTTTGACCTTGCGCAACTATGCACAACCTACCTTGTGCGATCGAGCGAAAACCAATTTCTTGGGCCTTCTTTGCCAACCTTAACCTTTGCGTTCTTATTCCTCCTTTGCCTTTGTGTGTAAGCTTTTGCACTTAATCTTTTGTGCCTTTTGCTTTGCAAAACTTTTCTTAGTCGCTGCAGGAATGTTATAAGCCTGGGATGCTCCTGCGTCAGACACCCTGGGTAATTGAAATCTCTGTGATCTCTTGCTCACATGTTGAGATCTATGTGTGTATGGCCATAACGACCAACCTCAATGAGATCCATCCATGTTGAATTTTCAATTGTGCAGTTCTTCCACTTTCACCAAGTATTGCTTGTATTCCTTTCTGCACATCCTCTTCACTACTTTAGATTCCAATATAACCTATATCTCTTTCTCCTCTGGTATTTGCACCTTCTTTTCAAGTACTTGCACGTTCAACTCTTCTTCTTCATCATTGCCTTGCCCTTTGTGATATTCATACAAATCCTCTACATTAAATATGGGCGATATATCCAACTCCTTAGGGAATCTGTGTCATGTCCTCCTCTTCAAATAATCTAAAAATAATAAACTTAATATTTTAAATTGTCCAAGTAACTTATTTTTAAGTGACAACTTAATATTACTTTATTATTATTAAAAATAATTAGGAGAGGGGTGGGAAAAGTAAAAATAAAAGAAAATGGTAAAAGTGAAAAGTGGACCTTTTTGTGTTGCACATCCTTAGTGGAGCTCAATATTGCAAGTTTTTTGCTAGTGGAGTTCACTATTATATACATTTGTGTGCATCCTTAAGTGGAACTCACTATTGCAAGATTTTTGCTAGTGGAGTTCACTATTACACACATGTGTGCACATCCTTAGTCGAGTTCGCTATTGCAAGATTTTTGCTAGTGGAGTTCACTATTACACACATGTGTGCACATCCTTAGTCGAGTTCGCTATTGCAAGCTTTTTTCTAGTGGAGTTCACTTTTGCACCACTTTCTGGCCCTTCATGTTGTAAATGTGCTCTCCTTATTGGACCACATTTTCCATTGACCATGTAGACCCCTTTGTGAAATGGGGTGCTTCCATGTGGTACGCCCCACCCTCCTTTGTCTCTCTCCCCTCAACACTCTATTTATTCTCCCCTCTCATTCTCTTTCTTCATTCAATCCCTTATCATTTTTGTTATCAATCCCCTTTACTAGAACTTGAGCATTTCTTGTTCAATTTCTTTTCCTAGGACGAAAACCCTTAGAGTGAGGAGATTTGGAGGACAAAAACCGTCTTGGTTTTCCTTGTTGGATTGAAGGACGAAAGCCCTCTTGTCCATGTGAGGTGATTCCATTCAGGAATTGCATTTGTGCCAAAAATTGTGATCACATGGTGGATCTATTTGTGTAAGAAGAGTTCAAATTTTCTAATATAGTGTTGCTGCAAATTATTTGAGTTATATTTATTTTTGCAATTTGATTGTCAAGTTATTTTTGTTCATCGCAAATTTAAATAAGGGATTTCTCGAGAAATTCGATATATGAAATTTTCTCTAAAAAGGGACATTACAGTGGTATCAACCCTGATCTTGCTAGCCTATGAATCATAGCATTATTCCCAGAAAAGAAAACTATGGTGGATGATGTTATTGCCAATTATGTTGAATATAGAGCTCTTCCAGCAGAGATTCATAAAGAAATATCTTTTTCAGACTTCATGAAATTGATGAATACAAGAAGTGGACAAGTGCACTATGAGGACCTGTTGTCAGATGAAGATTTAGAAGACTGAAAAAAGACCATAGAACCAGGCAACGTATTGGATATGTCAAAACCTCAAGAGGAAGAAATTGTGAGGGAGGAGCATGAGAAAGAAGAAAAATTAGAGTTGCAAGAAATTGGAAGGAAGCAAGTATTGGAGGAATCTGCCATGCAACTGGAAGATATGAAATTTAATGTGAGAAAAGAAGCACAGTAAAGGTCACCGCTTTCAACAAAGAATACCTAAATCCTTTATATGATGCTACAACTCCTTTCCAAGAAGTAGAAATGGTAAAAGTCACCACTTTCAACAAAGAGTACATAAATCCCTTATATGAAGTAGACATTGAAGATCAACAAGCAAACGACTTGAAAATGTCAGAGTTGGATGGGAATCAAAAATAATGGTTACAATAGGACATGATTTTTCGGCAATAAACACATTCGCAGATGGTAAGAAGGCTACAAATTCAGCTAGGACTGATTTATCAGTCAAAAACATAGTTAAAAATAAGTCTATTTTAGGAGGAACAACCAAGGACAGGTTTGATTTTCGCAGCAATACTATAAATATAGCAGTAAAAAGATTGGAACTTGGGGCTACATTTAGAACTATGGGATCCAATTTCTTCCTGCTTCTTCTATTTGCAATTTGGAAAACATAGAACCTTTGCATGTATACACACACATTTGTACCCATCCTTGACCGATAGTAGCCTTTCACTAACTATGCCAATGTCTTGTCACAACCAGAGTGTCTTGCTAATTCTCCATTATGATTCTCCTTCATTAGATTTTCACGCATTGACCCTTTATGTATACACAACTATGCTCCCTTGAATAACATTCCATCCTGCACAAAGTAATCCAAGCACGACGTCCTATCCACACTTGTTGGCTCTATGCATGCCCTCCATGCATCATGAAAGCCTTCATGTACAATTCCTTCATGGATTCGAATCCGAGGATTCCCACTTGCATCTTGTTCAATATGAACACTCTTCCACTTAGTGCTTCTGCAACCTTGTTTGATGTCCCTCTCCTGTGATTTAGCACAAACATGTAGCTTTGCAGGAACTCGACCCATTTCACATGTTGTTGATTTAGCTTCCCTTGGTTGTTGATAAATTGTAGTACATGATGGTCCATATATAAGAAAAAATCCTTCGGTAACAAGTAGGGCCCCCATTTCTTCAATGCTTGCACAATAACATAGAACTCCTAGTCATAGACCAAATATTTCTTCTTGGTGTCATTCAACTTCTTGCTGAAGTATGTGATAGGCCTTCCCTCCTGGCTAAACACCACTCACATCACAGTGCCACTCACATCACAGTCTACTTGAAACACCTTGTTGAAATTTGGTAGTGCGAACATCGGTTACTCAGTCACCTTCTTCTTCAATTATTGGAAGTTGCCTCGACTTTTGTAGTCCAAACAAAATCCTTGCGATCACCTTGCAATACCTCTTTGATTACTGTGCATATCCAACTAAAGTTTCTTATGAACTCCCTATAGAAGCTTGCAAGACCATGAAAACTTTGGGCTTCTAGTTGGCAATGACCACTCCACTGTCACGTGCACTTTCTTCAGGCCCATCTTCAAACCTCGTGATACCACGAAACCCAAATATATGAGAACTTCCTTCAGAAATCTGCACTTCTTCACATATATCAATAGCTTTTTTTCCTACAACCTCTGCAACACACTCCACAGATGCGCTAGGTGTTATTCAAATGTCATCTAGGTATATGATGACATATTTACCTAGACATGGCTTTAGCACCTCATTCATTAGCCTCATGAATGTGCTTGGCATGTTCGTTAACCCGAATGGCATCACTAACCACTCATACAATCTTTCCTTTGTTTTTAAGGTTGTTTTCCACTCATCGCCTTCACTAATCTAGATCTGGTGGTAACCGCTTTTTAGATCGATCTTTGAAAAATACCTTGCACTGCTAAGGCAATCCATGAAGTCATCCATGCATGGTAATGGGAATTTGTACTTGATCATGTTCTTGTTGATAGCCCTTGAATTTGTGCACATGCGCCACTCTCCATCCTTCTTTGGCACCAATACTGCAGGTACTGTGCATGGGCTCAAATTCTCCTTGATCAGTTTCCTATCCTGTAACTCACGCACTTGCCTTTGCTCGTCTTCGTTCTCTTGAGGTGTCATCCGATAAGCAACCTTGTTTCGGCAAACTCGCTCTAGGTATCAACTCCATGTGATCATTGATGCTTCCCATGGGTGGCAACCCCTTTGGTAAATCGCTAGAAATGACATTTGCGAACTCATCTAGGAGTGCCTTTATTTCACACATCACTTCCTCTTTGTTCTTCAATGTGTATGTGAATTGCTCTTGCACTATCTTGGGCATGAGCACAAAACATGCTTTCTCCTTCTCCACTTCTTGTAAGAACTCCTTTCTTGTCACAATTAATATGCATGTGCATGTACTACTATGCCCTTCTTCTCCTTGGTCACCTAACATTCGTAACATGTAATCCTTGCCATCTTTATTTAGGTGAATAGTGTTCTCTCTCCTATTATGCACAACCCTTCTATCACATTGACAAGGTCTTTGCAAGAGCAAATGACATACATCCATTGGCATCACATCGCACCAAACTTCATCAAGGGATCAACTAATATGGAACTCCACTAGGCATTGCTTGTTCACCAACACTTGATGGCCTTTCTGCAGCCATGACACCTTATATGGGTTTGGATGCGCAACTTTCTTCAAATCCAGAATTTCCACCATTTTGCACAAGACTAAATAATACATGTTGGCATTGTCCACTATTACCCTACAACATTTGCCTCCCAACTTACATACATTTTGGAAAAGGCTCCTCCTATGTACCGACTCATTATTCCTCTTTGGTGGCTTTAATAGTTTTCTCTTCATTACTAGGGACTCTCTACAATCTGGGCCTTCTCCAAAACAACTCTTTGATCCAATTGATTCTTCTCTTTCGTGAGCAACGTGTGCACTGATCTCGGTCCTTCAGCTTCCTTCACTTTGCGCTTGTAGACACTCGCTTGCTCTATGTTTGACTTGTTTGTACTTGTAGCATGTCCATGGGAATCCTCTTACCCTTCTTTGATTGAATCTTCCTCACACTTGGAACACTCTTACCCTTCTTTGATTGAATCTTCCTCACACTCGCTTGCTCTATGTTTGACTTGTTTGTACTTGTAGCATGTCCATGGGAATCCTCTTACCCTTCTTTGATTGAATCTTCCTCACACTTGGAACAAGTAAGATCCATCTCCCCACATGTATCCTCGTTCTCCAATGCGCATCTCTCCTTGCTTTCACGCGTGCACTAGGCTATGCATAGCACTTTTATTTCCTTGTCTTGGTTGGCTTCTTCTAGTGCTACTTTTGCATCCACATGTAAATCTTCTCTTTCCTCGCATCATACTCCATTGTCTGCGTGATTACTTTCCCTTTGCCTTTAGCACAAACTGATAAGCTTCCTCCAACGTCTGGATTTGCGTCAGACTTAGCTCTTCTTGAATCCGAATTTGTAACCCATTTAGGTATCTTGCGACCTTCTCATGGTCAACCTCACTTTGACCAAATCTTATGGTGATCTTGTAGAACTCCTTAGTGTACTCCTTGACAATCTGGTCTTTCTTCCTCAAGTTCTACAATTTCTTGAATAGTTCCATCTGATGGTCTCCTGGCAACAAGTTTCGCTTTAACTTTGCAATCATCCGATCCCACTTGGTTATATTCTTCTTGCCTCTTCTTTGCCTCTCACTTTGCACTTATCTCCACCATAGCTCTACGTGATCCTTAAACTTGGTTTGTGCCATTCACGCGTTGTAGGTCACTAACATCCCCAAACTCAAAGTATTCTTCCATGTCTATGAGTGAGTCAATGAGCTCTTCCAAATTCAAAAACTTCGAGAAACATGGCACGTCCACTTTCATGCCTCATCCAATTCATGGAATAGCCTTCAATACCTTGTTCTCTCTAGCATCCATTTTCGCTTCATCGTCTTCGTCTTCCCCTATTGCACCTTCTGCACAATGTTCGTCATCAACGTCGCGCTGATCATCTCTTAGCGCAAAACCTCGTCGTTTATCTCCTTCCATAGTATCCAGTCTCATCTGGATGGCTTGCAACACATCCATCACTTCGTCCAACCTTCCAACCACATTCGCTACCACAATGCCTCTTAACTCTTCTTAGCATTCTCTCTCTCTCTACTGTGGACTCTACTCATCACTAGACCCTTGCTCACAACCCCATGCAGACACCCTAGTTATATCCTGAGGTTTGAAACCTTACATTCTGATACCAAAACTGGTGTAGTCGTGGTTAGGGGTTCGTTTAAGAATTGCCTTAGACTACACAACTAGAAATACACATTCAAAAAAACTCAAATACCTTAGCACAGAGAACTGAAATTTATATATTAATGAATGAGCAATTAGAATATACACAATTAGAGTTGAGCTAAAGGCTTAGCTTGAAATCAACACTTTTATGTAGATTTTTTTTAACACAAAAAATGAATTGCTAACTTGCACAATTTACACACTCAAGACTTCGGGTTTCTAGCTCTCGGTCTCACGTTTCAATAGAAAATTTGGCAGAGTTTCCTTAGGCTCTCGATTCTTCGTTGTCGAACTTGCCCTGCATTTCTTTATATAATTTTAGGGCTTTTGGGTTAGTTGACATTCTATATTTCTCTTTGCCCAGCATCTGCCATTAATGTCAGCTATATTCCCACTATTGTTTGAAATTTAAATTGGGGAATCTTGGCCGTTAGATACCTGACAGCTTCCACCTATTTGTCGGTCGTAATTTTAATTTTGAATCTTTCCATATCTTGCCTTGGAATCTTTTAGTCTTTGATGTTTCTAACATAGGTCTAGGTTGCTTAGTTGTTTGTATTTGTGATACAAACAAAAATTTAAATGGGGGGTTAAGATGGCTGACATTAAAGAGAAGAATAAAAATAGAAAAAAGATATAAAAGAAAATAAAATAATAGTAAAATAAAAATATTTGTGCTATTTCTTTTCTTTTGCAAGTCTAGGTAATGTGTTGATTCCATTCGATCCTCTCCTATCATGGTTGTGAATTTTTATGTGGTATCAAACCATGTGTGAATCTCCATTATTTGATTCTGTGATCAAATCGTGGATTTCTTTTGGTACTGCATTTGTTATGTTATCTTCTCAAAGGTAGCTTTTGCGAAACAAGTGTTTCAGATCAGCTATTATTAGGGTTTCTTCTAAACACATTTTTTTCCCTTCATTCGGGTAATTTGCAATTTTTTTCAGATCTATCTGATCTTCTACCAGCAATAGCTTGCTAGGAGAGGGTCCTAAATATCTGATTTGGAAAATCCAAGGCTCACCGTTAAGGAGATATTGTTGTTTCTTCCCAATTCACAAATTGCACATAACTTAGGATTTGTGCCAAATATTGAGAAACGGTTTGCAGATACGGACTCCTTGACGGAAAATAGCAGGGTTCACTTTTCTGCTCTTTTCAGATTCATCAATTTAGGGCATGAAACATCGAGCCTAAATTTGACTGATGTAGGGCGTTTTTTACTCTTGCTTTGGAAAAACGATTGAAAAATTGCAATATCTTTAGCAATACAGAAATAGTTGGAGCCCTTTTTTTTAAATCACACAATTTTTTGAGCCTTACGCAGTGGTGCAATTCTTTCACCCCTATTTCACTGCTACAAAAGAGAAATCGTGCATGAACCTAATGGACTTTAGTATCAATATACCGAAGCTTAATGGATCTAATTATGATTCTTGGAGAGAACAATGCCTTGCTCAAAAGCGAAGGGATGTGGATGTATATGGCCTCGGAGAAAGCTCTAGTAGCCAACACTGATGAAAAGGAGAAGCAACAACTTAAGGAGGATAAGGTCATGGACTGATCACCCTGCATGTGGAACCAGATTTGATTTTTCATAGAAAAGAGAATTAGGTATTGCATGATGTGTGGAGGAAATTTAAGGAACAACACGTAGGTTAGTAGATTGGAGACGGAGCTCACAAATTTCAAGCTCAGAAACTTCAACAATGTTGAGTATATTGCACATTTTAAAAATCTCAAAGTTAACATTGTCACAATAGGAGGAGAAGCAAAGCTTAATTTTGAGTATGTCAATATTATTCTCAGTAACTTATCTCCTGCATATGGGAATTTTGATGGTATTTTTCCTAGTATTCCAATTTTAATGGAGAAGCCAAAAGAGCCTACTCTAGAGGAAAATTTCAGCTGCATTGTTCAAAATCTAGTTACTTCGAGAAATATGGGAAAAAGGCCACCCAAAAATAATGCTCATCCTAAAGATGCTCCTAGGCTGCTTCATTTTCCAGTGGAGAATCAGAAAAGCCAAAAACAGATGGTGAAACTCTTCTAAGAGAGCCAAAAGAAGTAATATGTAGACTGCAAGAAAGAGGGACACAAAACTCTCACCTACCATGCATGGATTCATGAGCTACAAAAGAGAAATTGTGCATGAATCTAATGGAATTCAGCATCAATAGACCGAAGCTTAATGGGTCTACTTATGATCCTTGGAGAGACGAATGCCTTACTCAAAAGCAAAGGAATGTGGATGTATATGACCCTGGACAAAGATCTAGTAGCCAACATTGATGAAAAGGGGAAGCAACAACATAAGAAGGATTAAGCTCATGGACTGATTACCCTGCATGTTGAACCATATTTGTTCTTGATACCAAAGAAAATCAGGAACTGCATGAAGTGTGGATGAAATTTGAGGATCTATTTGGGAAGGTCAATAACACACAGGTTATTAGATTGGAGATGAAGCTCACAAATCTCAAGCTTGGAGACTACGACAGTGTTGAGGAGTATATTGTATGGTTTAAAAATATCAAAGCTGACATTGTCACAATAGGAGGAGAAGCAAATATTAATTTTGAGTATGTCAATATTATTCTCAGTAACTTATCTCTTGCATATGGGAATTTCGATGGTATTTTTCCTAGCATTCCAATGTTAATGGAGAAGCTAAAAGAGCCTAATCTAGATGAAAGTTTCAGTTGTATCGTTCAAAAATAATTTAGTTACTTTGAGAAATATGGGGAAATGACCACCCAAGAGTAAGGCTTATCTCAAAGATGCTCGTAGGCTGCTTCCTTTTCCAAGGGAGAATCAGAAAAGCCAACAACGGATGGTGAAAGTCTTCCAAAAAGAGCTCAAAGAAACTAATAGGTAGTTTCGGCAAGAAAGAGGGGCACAAAACTCACCTACTATGCATGGATTTGTGAGCTACAAAAGATAAATCATTCATGAACCTAATGGAATTCAGCATCAATATACCGAAGCTTAATAGCTCTAATCATAGTTCAAAATCTCGGTGATATCTTGGCATTTCTTGACATTTATCGCAAGATGACTGCATTGTCAAGAAACATGAGGGTTTATCGCGAGACGAGAAATACCAATATCTTGGTGATTTTTGCTGAGTAATATTGGCGATTACATGGTGAGAATATATGAGAAATCCTTATCGTCTCGGCAAAAATGTGAATAGAATTTCAATGCATTTATTACATGGATTTAACACTATTTTTACATGGTTGTCTAAGTTTTCCGATACACGGTTTTCTGAGTTTATCAATACATGGCTTTAACACTGTTTTTACCATTTTATATTCACGGAATCACGACAACATATTGCACATCATTGCGGGCTTTTATAACGAGATTGGTAAGTCATTGTGTTAAGCATTTTTCCTAGTAGCGATTCATGATTCCATGAATACACAGTTGTACCAAATTGCCAATAGCAATTGAGGGGCATGAGATTCGGCTTTTTAGGGACCCAAGGCTGAGATATCGCTGAGATTTTGAACTACTATAGGAGGATGGAATCTGATTAATGAGCATTTGGTGTGTTTTCAAGATTTCTTGTAAGCTTTCCTGAGGCTAAAAACTAGATGTGATAAGCAGATTCATGATCACTCACAAGAAGACATTGATGCCTTCATTTGTGGATTGGTGTCCGTCCACTCAGCTTATTGGTCTTCCTCTTCTCAAGAATGGATTGCTGATTAAGTGGCTTCAATGCATATGACTAAGCATCATCATCTTCTCTGTGACTATAGCCAGCTGCATAGTGAAGAGAAAGTTATCATTGGCGATGATTTAACCTTGAAAATTTCCTGTTGCAGTGATGTCAACATTGGTACAACAAAGTTTTGAGGAAGTTCTTCATTTTCCAAGGGTTGGGCTCAATATTCTCTCTATTTACTGCATTACTCACACCAATAAAAAGGTGTTATTTTGGCAGGATAAATGGTTTGTGATTCAAGGTGGTTGCTTCAGGATATGGTGATGAAACATAGTAGATGTTAAAAATTGATGAGGCTCTTGCATCCTTAGATCGGAAGGGTTTTGTTTCCATGGTGGCTATACGGCTGGTAACACTAGTGAGCTGTGGCATTAATTTTTGGGGCACCCTAACTTTGGTTCCATGAACCACATGAGCCATCTTCATACAGTTGATGATCTTTCATCCATATCTCCTAGTGGTGTGTGTGAAGGATGTGTTCAGGATATGGTGATGAAACATGGTAGATGTTAAAATTTGATGAGGCTCTTGCATCCTTAGATCGGAAGGGCTTTGTTTCCATGGTGGGTATACGGCTGGTAACACTAGTGAGCTGTGGCATTAATTTTTGGGGCACCCTAACTTTGGTTCCATGAACCGCATGAGCCATCTTCATACAGTTGATGATCTTTCATCCATATCTTCTAGTGGTGTGTGTGAAGGATGTGTTTTGGAAAAACATCATTGGGAGTCCTTTCTTAATGAACAATATTGGCGTGCTTCTCTTCTTTTGGAGTTGGTTCATAGTGATATTGTGGTCGTATGGCCAAAGCCTCTGTTTCTGGTTCCAGTTGTTTCTCACTTCTATTGATGTTTTTTCATGATATCTTTAGAGTTACTGCATTAAATCCAAGGATGAAGCCTTCAATAAATTCAAGGATTATAAGGTTCTTGTGGAGAATCAAAGTGGGAGGAAGATTGAATGCTTGCAGGGCAAAAATATGGAAATGTGGCACACTTTAGGCTGATGGGTAAATATGGAACCACACATATTTAAGGGTAGATCTATGAAAATAAAATATTTTTACATAATATGCGGAGGAATGTCATATTGCACATCATGGATATTTTTAAAATATTTTATAAAGTTTATTGTCTATTTTGTATAGCTGGTGTGATTTTTACTTATTAGCTAAAGTGTGCCACAATTCTAGGAAATGACCATGAAGACTGATTGGGGAGGCAAGTAGACAGGAAAATGAATTTGAGGACTTTATCATAGCTCATTGCATCACTCGGTAGAGGGCCATTCATTATAGAACACAACAGAATGGTGTTGCAGAGCGGAAGAATATGGCTACTATGGAAATGGCCCATTGTGTGATACCTGCCATAGTCACCGCATTCAAATTCGTGTTCGAATTCGCCGAGGAAAAAAATTCGGAATTAAAAAATTTGAGATAAAATTCATGATTAAATTCGACTAATAAAAATATACTTATTTTTTAAAATATAAAATTATAAATTATAAAATATAACTATAAATATATTATATATAATATTTTTATATTGTAAATTATAAATATATTATATATAAGATTTTTATATTATAATATTATATTATACATTATAAATATATTTTATAATCTATATTATAATATTATATTATAAATTATAAATATATGTTATTGTATTAAAAAAAAACAATGTATCGTTCTAGACTTCTAGTATGTAGACTTAAAAACATATAAAAATATGTATATGTAAGAAATTATAAGAAAGCCGTAGACATCAGTCTAGACTCTAAAACCGTGAATCGTACCATGCAAAATCTCCTTGAATCGTTGGATGCCACCGTGAATCATTGAAGACTGGCAGTCACTTGAAGTTCGCTACTGTAGGGTTGGCGATGGATGGTGGAAGACAAAACACAACTTGTTACCTTACAGCGTTGAAGACAAAACGCAAAACATGAACTGAATCTGCGGCAAGCGAAACCCTAAAAAATGAATTTAGACAATTTTAAAGCAAATTTAAATGATTTTTAAAGGGTTTTTTTAATTAAATCCGTTTAGAAATTTCGTCGCGAATTTCCGGATGAATTTCAATGATTTTTTTTCATTTTTTTTGAGGTTAGGCGAATTCCGAACTTGAACCTTCAAATGCGGCGAATGCGGTGACTATGATCCCTGCTAAGCAAATGTATTTTAAGTTTTGGGGAGAGGCAGTTAATTGTCCATCGCATCATCAACATAAATCGTAATTGTTTTTTTAAGTGCACAACTCCTTTTGAGAGATGGATAGGACAACGCCTGGGTTTGCACTTCAAGATTTTTGGCTTTGATGCATGGGCACACATTCCTAAGGAGCGGTGGACCAAACTTGAATCCCAGTCATAAGTGCGTATTTGTTGGGTACAATGAAGAATCACAGGCGTATTGGCTCTATATGATCCTATTACTCATAATGTGATTATTTAGAGAGATATTTTTCGATGAGATCTTATCTCATGAACCTTGATGGTCTCTCATCAAGCTTCTTGCTGATGAACCTCGATCTCATTTTGTTACTGTTGATACTCGACCTCTTCTTGATGATGTTCTTATTCTCCTAGTTATGTGGCTTCTTTACGTGAGATCACTCTTAGAATTTCTTTTGAGGAAGTTCTTTCAATTTTAGATGTTGTTGCTGACATTCTTTCCACTCATAATAATCAAGATGCATCTTCATTTTATGATGATTCTACTTATGAGATTCCTCCATTAGGAACACCATCCCCTTTTGAGCTCAAGCATATGCCCAAATGGGCACAAACTATGCTCAAGGAGTCGGAGGATTACCTACAATTGGGGATGTCATCAAAATCCCCCTCTGCCTCATGCTCTTCTCACCAAGGTGGATACAGAAGGAGATCCTAATTCCAACAGTCAGGCTAAGGGATATCCCAAATGGGAGGAGGCCATGTCAGCTGCGTATACTTCTTTCATAAAGAATAAGACTTGGGATCTTGTTCCTAAAGCTAAGGGCAAGAGCATTGGTAGATGTAAATGTGTCTACAAGAACAAGTATGGTGTTGATGATCGAGTTGAGAAGTACAAAGCTCATCTCATTGCAAAGGGATTCTCTGAGAAGGAAGGTATTGGCTATAATGAGACTCTTGCTCATGTTGTTCGCATGGAGTCCATTAGAATGTTCCTCTCCATTGCAGCTTCATTTTTGTGGGAGGTTCATGAAATCGATGTCTGAAGTGCCTTCCTTCATGGAGATCTTTAGGAGGAGATATATATGCAACAGCCACAAGGTTTTGTTCCGGATGTGCCTACACCACTGGTTTGCAGACTTAAGGAGTCCTTATATGCACTAAAGCAGGCAGCACGGGCATGGTATGAGAGGATCTATAATTTCTTCCTTGAATGTCGTTTTCTTCATTGAAATATGGAGCATGATGTTTGCATCAAATATCGTGAAGAACAGATTCTTGTTATTGTGCTCTATGAGGATGATTTGATCATTTTTGGGAGTTCTTTGATGATTCAGGAGATCAAGCTATGATTTCAAAGTTTTTTGAGATTACAGATTTGGGTTTTCTCTATTACTTTCTTGGCATTTAGATCACACAGTTTTGTGGAGGTATTTTTCCCTCTTAGCTACAATATGCCTTGGATCTTCTGCAATGGTTTTAGATGGAGGATTGTAAGATAGCTTGTACCCCCTGCATCACGAGTAAGTTCGATCCTTTGTTTGATGACAACTTGTACAGTTCTTTTGCGGGAATTCTTCGGTATCCCACCCATACTCGAACTGGAATCACCTTTGCTGTCATTTTATGTTCTAGGTAGGAGCCCTATGAAGAAGATTGTGCACTATATTCCCGACACTATACACATGGGTATCTACTACACTGCAGGTGCTCCTATTCTTTTGCAAGGTTAATTGGATGTAGATTGGGCTGGGGATCTTGATGATTTCAAAGTCCACTTCTGGCAATTTATATTCTATTGGCTTGGCACTTGTTTCTTGGTGCTTCAAGAAACAACATATCTTTGTCCTCCATGGAGGCAGAATATTGTAGTGTTGTCCTTGTTGGAAACATCTTGAATGGATGCAGATGCTTCTTGCACAGTTGGGCCTTCCAAAAAGTGGCCTCAACACTATATATTGTGATAATTAGAGTGCTATTCAATTGGTGTAATGTCCCCAAACCGGGACAAATCTGAAATTCTGATTTTATTACCAAACCCTAGGCAATCAACATAAATTTCTGATTTTTCCAACCAAACCCTAGATATCAAACCCTTGCCAAAATGTTATAATATAACACTTCGAACCCTAGCAGCAATTTGGAATTGGTACCAACAAAATTTAGGGCATAAAATGAAGTTACCAACCTTGAACCCAAGGTGTCACCTTGCTGGGAATGCTTAGGAAATTATAGCTAATCCTCAAGCCCCTTTTAACCTTGAAACCCTCACGAAATACTGAAAATAATTATGCCAAACAACCACATAAAATATACTAATTTTACAGCGATTAGTAGGGCACAAATTGACCCTCTAACTCAGCCAAACAGGTTGCCCTTATTGGAAAAATACAGCAATAATAAATACCTCAGTTTTAGCAAATGACTTCCACAAATAGTGCTGGAAATACTGAATTAAATATTGAGTAATTATTCAAATAATTACAATAAATTATAGAATCTATATTACGCTTCACATAGCCCACCAATCCCTCACGGGGACCTTCAAGGCAAGTCGCCCTAGTGAGGAAAAATCAAATAAATGCAAAACTCCAAAACGCAACCATTAATCAAGGATGGCATCTTCAACACAGCCAATTTACTTCCCATAAACAACCCTAAAACTCTTGGTATGAACACCCAAAGCAAGTCGCCACACTTCCCAAGGAATTCGCCGCACTTCTCAAGGTGTACTTTTGGATTTTCTGAATATTCAAGCTTAATTGCAGCCTCTGAAATGATGCTGCCCTAATCAGAAATTAGAGGGTTTCATCCCTAATTCCTCTTTAACCTTGAAGGTTTTCTTTTCCAAGTCTTGGCTTAAGCTTTTCGTGCTTAGTCCTCAAAATTCAATTATCATAGATGCATACCCTCAAACAAATTCCAAATTCCCTTTTTATACCTTCCTTTTAGTTGGGATGAAGGAAGAGTAAGTGAATTTTAAGGTCGGCTACCTTTTCAAAATCACTTAAAAGCTTTTGAGACCTTTAAGTCAAAATTGGCCCTCCTTAATGCAAAATTAGAATAACTTAAGTGAAAACTCACTTTTACCTTTTAAGGAGGGGAAAATAGTGCTTCCCATTTTACCTTTCTTCCCTTAGCCTAGGGGAAACATCAAAATAACTAGGCTAGAGTTCATGTCTGTGCTTAGGCCTAAAAGGGGGACATGACAATCCTCCCCGTCCAAAATGGCTTGTCCTCAAGCAATTGCAACATCCAAAGCACTGTCCCAACAATTTGCTTCATGCAAAACCCTCCTGTAGCCTCTTCTCAAGGAAAGGAAGCCCTTTTCCGAAGCCATTTGTGGCTGTACCCATGAGAACATCGTTGTTCCTATGTGCTGGAAGTGTTGGAAAAACAGTACCTGTACCATTCCTTTCCCTAACAAGGGGCTGCCATAGCTGTATCTTTCATGGCTAAACTTAGAATAGCTGCTAATACCTGTAAAACTGCCCTTTAAGATCATCAATTTACCCGTTTTATGGGCTGGAAGCTTCCTCAACATGGCTATAACCCATTCTTTCATCCTCATATTCATGTGTTCTACCATCTTGGAGAAAAAAATCCCAACAACAATTCTGTACAAGGTATATGTGGGGCTGTGATTGGAGTTTATAGCCCTAGATTTGCAGGAAAATTTGAAACTACTTACTCCCCATTCATTCCTTGGAATTTCCTTCATACACTTCACCCTCAAAGAAAGTACCATGAGCTTACAACTTACCTTAGAGGGGTAGGAATAGTTGTGAACAGCATTACCGGAAAATATCTTATGGCTGCCCATCATGATAATTTTGCCTTGCATGTGCACCTTGGAGTGTGTGCTTCCTTGGCAAGTATCCAAATGTCCTTTAGGGCTCTCAGTGTGCCTTAAAGTTTCTTCATTATGCCAAAGGTGTGGCTCAACAACTTGCATGAAACCCATAACTTTGAACATTCTTGAAGACATACCTTGTGTGTACATTCCATGAAGAAGGAGCAACCTTGCCAAGGTACCCCCATGAGTATCTTGTGCCTCTCCTTTTGCACCCCTTTACAAACAAGTTTTCCGCCTTTAACATGGTTGCATGGAGATTGAGGGTATTCTTCCCTCATAGTGCTGCCCTTTTTATGTCTCCCTTTCCTCATGGATTGAAGTTATTGGGTAGCCACCTTATTGACCTTTACATCTCTGTAGTTTCCCACTTGTTGCATGTTTAACCAACTCAATAGAATGTTCAATTGTCCTCCTTGCTGCCCTTGGAAGCGTTGTTCCTCTTCTACCAATTTCAACCTTTTCTCAAAAGTGGAAGGCCAAATCTCCTTTGCACACTCCGAATTTATAGAGGGCTGTAACTTACTCCATTTTTTAGAATTTTTTGTGCATATGATCAGCAGAGTTTGGCTATATGTCCCTTCATTGTTTCCATCATTTATTTCCCTATTATTTTCATACCTTATGGTGCGTGTACCTAGCTGAGTTGGCACACTTTTCAACAAATTTTCTGCACATACCACTAGCTGAGTTGGCATGAAAAACTCAGAATTTTTTTAGTGTTGGGGCCCTATTTTTAACAAAAAAATCAGATTTCTTAAGGCTGTCCATAATTTTTGACTTTGCCCCATCTAGGACTTGTCTCCACTTGCCATCTCCCAAGTTGTCCATGTTTTTCAAACATGGAATTTGATTATTTTTAGGACACCTTAGTGGCTGTCCCCACTCAAAATTCATAGCTTTCTTTGCACTTTTGTTGTCATTGCAACCGGCAACAATTGTGATCCTACACAGAGCAAACATGTTAGTGAAAACAAGAGTGTTTAGCAACACTTTTCTGATCACCTCGTCAAGCCTTATGATCATGATATGAACTCCTCTTCGATGTCTTGCTTTTCCCTTACAACTCCTAACCCAGAGTCCAAAATATTTGATTATGTCATCCTTATCATGGTTGTAGCATGCCATTTTCTTCTTCAAATTCATCCTTATAGTGACTGGAAATCCACTTGCACATGCTTGGATCACTTCCACAGTGTTGAGGGGTGGGAAGCACATCTTCCTAGGGCCATTATTAACCATAGTGATAGTAAACCTTAGAGGTAGCAAGCTAGAAATGTGAAAAACAGTAGTCATCAAGTTACAAACAAGCCTCCCATTGATCCTAAGATCATGATATCTATTGCTTACCTCCATTTTCATGATTATCCAAACTCTTATCCCTTGTCCAACAACATAAAATAGAGTGGAAGTGGGCTGTATATTGGCTGTAACAGTCATTAATTTCTCAGTTTCCCCTTCCAAATTGCAATATATACATTGCACAAATTGTATTGTGACCCCACATAGCCAACCCTTCCATACACAACATAAATCGAAGTGTTCTCCTTCATACCATGGGTGTTGAAGGATGTTTTTCTGCATGGAGTTTGATTTACAAGGGCTGGAAATGAGTCAATATCAGTTGTAAATATCTCAACCTTAGCCAAGGTTTGTACATCCTTGCCTTGTATGTTTCCCTTATCAAAACCACCCTGTGTAGCATTTGAAATTTAGTAAGTAAATCACAATACTTACCAAGACCCTCTCTCCATTTGGTCCCTTTCATCTTATCTTCATGGTTAGCATGGGCCTCATGATGATCAAAATATTGTAGGAGCATGGTAGAGGGTGATACAACAAATTCTTGTCACGAAATTTTTTAAATTGCTTACATTTATATGTTGGTCTGAAAATTTCAGCAAGTGGAAGATCATCATACAAAGCTTGTGAGGCCCCTCCCTCATGTGCATACTTCCCAACAAAAACCTTCCTAAGATTCCTCTTCGTCAAGCTTGGGAAAATCTGATTTTTTTTCAACTCGATCCATCCTGGGCAACCCCACGATTTCCCTTACTTCCTTCACTACTATTGAAGGACTCGTCACACTACTCTCAACATGTGTGGGTTCAAACTTTGCAATGTTTGCATAAGGGTTCATTAATTCTAGGGCTGGAACAACTTCAACCTTGGATGTTTGACATCCCTCATGTAAAGCTTGTTCTTTCTTTTCCTTGGAGAGTATTGATTTTTCTGATTTTCCTCCATTCTTGTCTTCCTCTTTTTGCTCTCTTTGTTGCTTATGAACTTCTTGGACACCTTGTTGCCCCAAAATTTCTGAATTCTGTAATTCAGAATTTTCATTATTTGGCAGCCCTTTATCTAGCGGAAAATTCCTGTTTGTTGCCCCAAATTTTCTGATTTGGGAAAATCAGAAAATTCAAATTTCGGCTGCCCCAAAGTGACAGATTTTTGGTTTTCTAAAATTGCAGCCCTATTAAATCTCTCAATGAGCCTTCTGTTGAATTTCTTATAGTTGTCTATGAGGTGATGACCTTGGGTTATCAACCCATGGTGCCACCAATCATGGGCAACCCCTTCTAAGTGTAGTATGATCAACTTCAAGGCTTCATCTTCCCTCATATGATGCAATGAAAAGTAGGTATCCACCTTGCTAGTCCAAACCTTGGCTGAATTATTCGAGGAACCATCAAATGTGGGTAGGGCAACCTTCCCCACCTCATCATGCAATTCTATGTGGTTGTTATGTTCCTTGTTGGAGCTTCCTCTACCTTTTTTCCAAGTTACGAAATCATTGAAGTTCATTTTCTTTATGAATGGCAGGGGAGGGGGGACGGGGGGGCATGTGTGAGGGCGGGCGGATGTTATGTCATGTATTCCCCATATGTTGTCATCAAATCTGATCTATAGGAGGGTTGTTCCTTCCCAACGAAGTTTCCTCCTTTTGAAGGACCTTAGGTCCATTAGGTCTTGGTGTGGGTCCCTACGTTTATGCCCAAGGTGCTATCCATCACAACCCATGCTATGTCTCCCTTCATATCTTTCACTGTTTAAAGGAATTTATTCATCGCTTCCTTCATCTGCTCTTGTGCTCGAGACAACCTCTCAAACCTAGCTTTATCAATGTCACTGTTTGACATGAAACCCTCCCACAGCTGGCCAAGAAATGGGTTTGATACCACTGTAATGTCCCCAAACTGAGACAAATCTGAAATTTTAATTTTATTACCAAAACCTAGGCAATCAACGTAAATTTATGATTTTTCCAGCAAAACCCTAGATATCAAACCCTTGCCAAAATATTGTAATATAACACTTCAAAGCCTATCAGCAATTTGGAATTGGTAACAACAGAATTTAGGGCATAAAATGAAGTTACCAACCTTGAACCCAAGGCGTCACCTTGCTGGGAATGATCAGGAAATTACAGCTAACCCTCAAGCCCCTTTTAAGTCTTGAAACCCTCATGAAATCCTGAAAATAATTATGCCAAACAAGCACTGAAAATATATTAATTTTCCAACAATTATTAGGGCACAAATTGACCCTCTACTCAGCCAAACAGGTTGCCCTTATTGGAAAAATACAGCAATAATAAATACCTGAGTTTTAGCAATTGACTTCCACAAATAGTGCTGGAAATACTGAATTAAATATTGAGTAATTATTCAAATAATTACAATAAATTCCAAAATCTATATTAGGCTTCAAATAGCCCACCAAACCCTCATGGGGACCTTCAAGGCAAGTCACCCTAGTGAGGAAAAATCAAATAAATGCAAAACTCCAAAACACAACCCTTAATCAAGGGGTCTTCAACCTTTAACTATAGCGCAGCCCTAGAGGATGGGGTCTTCAACACAAAGTCAATTTGCTGCCCATAAAAAACCCTAAAACCCCTGGTATGAACCTCCAAAACAAGTCGCCACACTTCTCAAGGTGTACTTATGGATTTTCTGAATATTCAAGCTTAATTGCGGCCTTTGAAATGATGCTTCCCTAATGAGAAATTAGAGGGTTTCTTCCCTAATTCCTCTTTAACCTTGAAGGTTTTCGTCTCCAAGTCTTGGGTTAAGCTTTTCATGCTTAGTCCTCAAAATTCAATTATCATAGATGCATACCCTCAAATGAATTCCAAATTCCCTTTTTATACCTTCCTTTTAGTTGGGATGAAAGAAGAGTAAGTGAATTATAAGGTCGGCTACGTTTTTAGAATCACTTAAAGGCTTTTCAGGCCTTTAAGTCAAAATGGGTCCTCCTTAATACAAAATTAGAATAATTTAAGTGAAAACTCACTTTTACCTTTTAAGGAGGGGAAATTAGTGCTTCCCATTTTACCTTTCATCCCTTAGCTTAGGAGAAACACCAAAAAAATTAGGCTAGAAGTCATGTCCGTGCTTAGGCCAAAAAGGGGGACATGACAATTGGTTCATAATCGAGTGGATCATCAACGAACCAAGCATTGCATGCATTACATTTAGGATCTTGCAGCGCAAGGTCAACTTGTACTTTCACATGTGGCCTCAGTGTACCAGCATGTAGATATCTTCACCAAAGTCATGCCAAAGGACACCTTCATCAGGGTTCATGGTCATATTATTGTCTGGGATCTGCCATTAAAGGGGGATGTTCAGTAATGTCTTCTGTATGACCCCCATTCAGATTAAGGGGGGATGTTGAAATGTGTAATCATTCACTTTGGTTATGGCCAACATTAGCATGTACTTTGTAATTGGCCCAACAACCCATTTTACTTTATAAAGTGATCCATGTATTAATTTAATGGACCAATAATACGTTGGCATGAGAAGTATTGCGAGATGTATAAATACTCCCATTGACATTGTTTAACAATTAAGCAAGTTGTAATTCTTTATATCTTTAGTGAAGCATTGTGGTGTCTAAGGGCACCTCATCATATCTCTTATGTTCTCTTGCAATATCTGTGCTATTTCTTTTCTTTTGCTAGTCTGGGTAAAGTGTTGATTCCATTCGATCCTCGCTTGTCATGGTTTTGAAATCATTCAACTAAATAGATGAAGATTTAAAAGGCAAAAGGAAGATTTGTTAAGTCATGACAAGTTGGAACACGAAGTTTTGTATCATAAAAGCTTTATGGACATAACTACAAGGTATGTGGTAGCATCCTTTTTAGAGGCCTGGACTTGCTTTCTAGTTGCAAAAAATGTAAGCAAATGCACTCCACATTTGTTGGATGGTACTTGTACAAGTTATCACATATAGTTGGACTACTGAACTCATTGAAAGGACGATGGGCTTCATGGCATAATGAACAAATGATCCATGTACAGTTATTTGCATATCTACTAGCCATATGTGCATCAGTGAATACTACCATGGGCACCTGAGTCCATCTCAAGTAGATGCCTCGGTGCATTTGCTATAGTTTGGACAGTACAAGTATATAGGAATATCAAATCCCTGTAACCATTTTGATTGAAACAATTGAATCCCCAGAAAGTTTGATCTGCAGAAAATTTCCAGCTCAAGCTCTTGTTCAGAGGCCACCTTGGGTGCTTGATGATTCCATCTCGTACAGATATCAGAAACATTGAGTGCAATGTGGCAATGCCTTAAGATAAAGAGTGCAGGAGAATCACGACAACCACAACCCAAAATAAAAATCACAAGAAAGTGTTATTTGGAAATCATGTTATTGTTTCCTTTAATAAAAAATAAATACAGCTAATCATATGTTGTACAAAAATACTCTCTTTTGACTACAGGATTCATATGGCATTTTTGTTTGGCCAATGTTATAATAATAAATATGCAGAAGATTCTAGTGATAGAACACTGTTGTGAAATTGTTTGCGGGCTTTTCTTTGTGCACATATTTTCAAAGCACTGTAACACTGATCTTATGATATCTATTTTGAATTAAGGGCTGAAGGAAAGGGCTATGGAGCAGAGGTTAATGAATGGTTTACCAAGGTTCTTGGTTTCCCCTGCAATTTGGTTAGAAGGAAGAGTAGTGGACCGTCAGGATGTGCAGGGGCTAGATATGGAAATAAATTGAGGTCAAAAGATACGTCTTCCAATGGGAATTTGAGCAAGGAACTAAGCTTTGTAAATGAAGGACAGTTGCTGCTTGTTTCGAAATCAAGTATTAGGGATCTTAACAACATATTGCTATCAAGTATGTTGTGAATAAGATATGTTTCTTTTCATATTCTAAATATTGATTCAAATGAGTGCTATAGCTTGTCTAGATAGCTCATGTTAAGAATCCAATTTTACTGTCATTTCTAAGAGAGTACATGTGGGAGTTTTGGTTCATCTATCAGTAAAATAACATAACATTTTAGGATTTGCACTTTTTAAATGCAGGAAAAATTATTGAAGATACCACCGAGAATAAAGTTGCACCGACACACATTGAGGTTGACCCAATGAGATTTCGTCCCAACCTTGTAATTTCAGGCACAAAACCATATGAGGAAGATGAGTGGCAGACTGTCACTATAGGAAAAGAATACTTTTCTGTAAGCTTCATTGCAAATCTTTCTATTTGTTTTATGTTGCGCTCATCTAATGTCGCATTTAGTTTCACAGCATATGCATGACATATAAAGGGTTTCACTTGTCTGATAAGATTGCTTTCATTTCAGCCCTAATCTCAAGAATTATAATAATATGCCATTTGTTCTTCTAAAACTCCATATTTTGTTTATACTTTGTAGGTATTAGGAGGATGCAATCGTTGTCAGATGATAAATATTGATCCAGAAACTGGGTTTTCAAGCAAAAGTGAACCTTTAGCAACATTAGCTTCTTATAGACGTATAAAGGTACAGTGACATTGTTTCCATTTGGTTTTGATTGACAAACATTGATTTTAAAAACACGCACATTTAAATTCAATGTTTGTCAATCAAAACCAAATGGAAACAATTTATATATATATATTTTTTATTTTTTTCTTTTGGATTTTGATAATCCAAAATGGCTAATGTTTTTGCAGGGAAAAATACTTTTTGGAATTTTACTGATGCATGAAACACAGCATTCTGCAAGAAACTCCATTTTAGGGGCTTCAATTGATCATACTGAAAATTACGAAGATAAGATGTTGCTTAAAGTTGGTTTTCCAGTAATTCCTGTGAGAACTATTTGATGTGGAACATTTTAGAGTACGCGTAGTTTATATAATTAAGCCATTTAACCCTAAAATGTCCCTGGCTTAGGTCTGTTGTTAGAAATGTTGGCCTACATTTTTATCACGATGTGCCTCTTTTTAAAACATTTCTTGGTGTTTTCTACCAATGTAGAATTTAAACATCTTTCATTATGATGTCATTTAATTATAGTTATCATGAACAACTGAGTTTATTTAAACTCCAATTGGTGTGCGGAGGCACCCCAGCTTTAGTATCATCATTATGCTGGGTTTATTATACACGTGATCAATCTTGGACTAATGCAATATAATATGCTGTGATTTAACATTGTTGCTTAGTTCTACCTATTTGTATGTTGTCGTCAGTTGCAACTATTCTCCCTCAAATTACATAAATTTGCCGCTGGAGGGAAATATAAACTAAATATTTGGTGAGATTTCAGAGCTTAGTTTGATATTGGATTGTCCAGTTTGGATTGAAGCATGCAAAGCTGAGGCAGAGAACATGGAAATGCACTCACCATGGATTTTATATGGCTATTGATAGCTGGGAAATCTTTATGCCGGAGGCATCTCTACACTGAGGATCCCCCTCCTAGAGACATAGTTTGTATGCCCCTAAGTTATTGACACCCATGACCGATATTCATCGATAAAACGAAATTTGGACATCTCTCTTGATGTTTATTCGCACTTTTGGGGCCACTTGCTAATAGTAAATTACAACCAAGGGTTTCATATGTCATTATACAATACATTGCAGACTCCATAGATTGTAGAGAGCACCAGGTTTACTGTTCATGTGGACAGGATAGTAGTTCTGCCTTGATATGTGGAATTTTATGTGGAAGCGATGATAGTCATGCCTATATGGTTCTGGGAAGGATAGTTGCGGGAAAATTTAATTTCAATATAGTGATTTGAACTTGGGCTTCTTTTTTGAAAAAATGCAACGTTTATATACCATCACACCACAACCTTTTGGATGATTAAAAGAATAATTTAGAGAAATCTAATACTCTTAAAGTGTTTCATAAATTTTTAAATTGAAAGAATGTTTTAAGGGAAAATAATGTTAAATAGGTTCAATACATTAATATATTATATATTTCTCATATTAATATTTTTATTTCATGTAAAAGTGTAACAAAGATCAATTTTTTTTACATAAATTTGAAAAATAAAAGAAGAGATTTTAAGTTTATTTGGTATATAACATGTTCAATATGGCATTTGAACAAGAGTCAGTTTACTTATAAATGTAAACTCATGCCAAACATTAAACTTGAAGGTCGAGTGAGGCATATACAATTTTTTGATTATTGAAATCATTTTACTTTCAAAAGTAATAGAGTTAAATAAATTAGATAGTAATTATTATTAAAACATTTTATTTGTTCGAAATGGAAATAATGTAATATGATATGATTTTTATCCTTGTATTTTAATTTAAAAAGAATATATTGATTTTTTTAAAATAATTGAAAAATTATTTCAAATCAAAATCTATCACATTACAAGGAAAGCTAGGACTTACATAAGTTTCCTATAGTTAATTTCTTTTAAAAAACACAAAAATGAGGAAAAATGAAGGATATTTGACAATTATGAAATTATATATAATATATAAAGGAAGGATTAAAAATTGGGTCCCAAGCTACACAAAAATATAATATGCATATTGAGAATGGCTTTCATTAGTGATGGATGAAGTGGTGCCTTTATATGAACTCTGTTTATAATATTTAATATAATATGTATAAAGTTTTTTGTTTTTAAAAATAATTATTTAATTTATTGAGTTTGTTGTGGAAAAGAAAATATTTTCCAACTTTGAAACTTGACATCAATAGAAGGTAAGCTTGCTTAATGGTTTTTTATGTTTGTACAAATGAATGATATTATACATGATTTTTAAAAATCGAACTTGAATAAAATATAATTGAAATTGAAAAAATTGAGTAACATGAGAATGGGCATAAATAAACCAATTACATATTCACTACGTACTTTTGAATTGTGCTACTCTACTTGCTTATCAAGTTTACCATCTTCTAGAAATTTCTAAATATAAGATTAATAAAGGCTTCCCTATGCATGTTTACTTTGCAAATTAAATTTATTGCCATAATATTCTTTAAAAATCTTTTTAGTCCATACATTTCACATGGAAAAATAATTAAGAGTGACTAGTCCTAAAACTAGGGACACTTGTTATGTTAATGTAATATTAATAAATGGATTTAAGTGAAATTGCATTATAAGTATTTATACAACATATAATTTAATTTAATTAGATGTTTAAAAATCAGATTTAATTACTAATTTAATTTCAATGTAATAATTGACAAGAGAAGAGTTTAAAATAGGGTATGAATTTTGCGGAAGTCTGGAAACAATGATTATAGTTTAATAGAAAAATTAAGGTTTTAAGGTAAGATAGTGAACCCAAGAAACTTGTAGCAACTTGAGTTTCTCATCGGAACCTTTCATTTGATATTTTTGGTAAAAAGAATTGTACATTACACATTTTTAGAAGACAACAAACATGTAAAAATTAATTTCATTTTTGTCATGTTTGAGGCTTCGAAAATTTTGCTCACATTTAAAAAAAAATTATGTAGTTCTATTGGAAATTGTTTTCCTTTTTTCAAACCCTAATAAGACAGTTGAACCTTAAGAGAGTAAGAAAAATGTTTATTTTAGAGCCTTTATTAAGGGTTAATAGAGTTTTTAAACATTGACTACTTATCAGGCCCATCAATAATATACAATATCACAAACAAATAGTTAATTAAAATGCAATTCAACTAGGAAGTCTAATGTGATGCAATGTCTATCTACTATTACTTTCAGTGCTACAATGAAACTTGTATTTTTCTAGGATGTGATATTAAATGTTAGACACTCTTTAGATTTACTTGGATGTAATAATGCACCTTTGTATTTATAGACTTCTTGAATTTTAATTAGGATCTTATTGGCACACAAGTCAACACAAAATTATAAAAAGGCAAAAAAATCAGGGCCCATAATCCTCGGATAACTAATGTACATGTGGAATTAGAATGCAATAAAATATAACAACAACGACGACAATGTTCTTTGCTTGATTTCAATGATGAATTATAACTTTCACACACATTGTAGCAACTTATAATCTCAAATGTGGTGCATTACAATATTAGATCTATGGCTAACAAAGTCTTTAATTGCTAACTCACGATCTTTGCAAGATTAGCTATCAATCTCTCAACTTTCTTAGAAGTTACTCAACTCAATGATAGCTCGTCCATCTCGTAACTCTAGTTTCTCTGACTCTCGACTCAAGCGTAGGGGCATTATATAGGCACAAAATCCACTCAATTACATTAACATTTTCAACAACCCACTACAGTCATTAAATAAATGTAACATGTCACTATGAATTGCAAACATTAAATGCTCATGACATAACACATCAAGTCATAACATGTTAGGATGGGATGACAACTCACAACTATAAAGTCGCAACAAGTCACAACCAAAATGCCTACACAAAAACATCTTGTATAAGTTGCATAACATCCTCATTGACACACTTATATGTGCCAATGGTCTTTTACAAGACTTTGCATGATTACCTTGGCAATACAAGACTTCTTTCTCCTCTACTCAAATCTTTTGAGCTTGCATGAAACTATATTGAGCCTCCCAAAAAGACTTGTCTAAATTTTTACAAGTGATGCCAAGTTGTGCATGCCAACAAGGTTGCACAAAAGTAACAAAATACACATACAAAGGTTGCACAAAACAATACAAAGACTTGCACAAAACAATACAAAGACTTGCACAACACAAGACTTGTGCATAATTGTAGGAATTGCTTATTTTTCATCCCAAGTGTTTTTCTTCGATGTAGATTTACGTGTGAACCTAGATGCTCTCACATCATACACCCTGGGTAACAAGGAAACACGAGCATCTGCACATGCACCTTTCATGAGCTCCTTGAGAGTTACTCTGTATTTAGTTATTTTTGTTGCATTCATCCAAGTCACATCTTCATTTTCTTGACCTTTCCACTTTATTAGACACTATATTTTCCTTTACAAGTCCACTTACTAAATTTGGGCTTAATCCCCTTTTCCAAATATTCACACACCTTCTCATGGATCTGTTATCTCCAATCTACTTTATACTTTGCATTTGTGCTCTCCTCACTATTTTGCCCTTCATGATAGGGGTACAAATTTGTCATATTCAACATAAGTGAATTATCTATTCCTTTAGGTAACTCAATCTCATATGCATTTTTCACAAACTTTTACAACATGCTGCATGGTTTAATTCTCTTCCACTTCAACTTGTCATGTGTTCCATTTGGACAATTTGTTTTCCTCCAGTGTGCAAAGACTAAGCTTCCCACTTGAGATTATACTTCTCTTCTCTTCATATCTATGCACTTTTTATATTGTGTAATGTTTCTTTCCAACTGTTCACGCATTTATTGATGTAAGTCACACATACTAAAAAAAAATCTACTACAACACTCTTCTTTCTTTTATCTTTGATGTCATGCAATTGTACAACACCTTTTGAGCTTAACCCATAAACAATATGAAATGGTGTACTTTCAATACTCATGTTAACTAAATTATTATAAGAAAACTCAACTTAACACCAAAACTGGATCTCACACCCCTAGCTTTCCTCTAATCAAACATTGCAATAGATTACCAATAGTTTTATTGACTACCTTTGTTTATCCATCTATTTGAGGATGATACACTAAACTAAACTATAGGTTGGTATTCAGTTTCCTCAAAAATGTCTACCAAAAATGTCCAACAAATTTTGTATCTCTATTAGATACTATTTTATATGGCAATCCATTTAGTTTCACAACTTCTCTACAAAAAATGTTGGCTTTATGCATACCATCATTATTTTCTTAGATGCAAAAAAAGTGCCATCTTTGAAAATCTCTCAACAATTAAAAAAAATAGAATCAGATGCTCTTTGTGTTTTACATAATCCTAACACAAAATCAATGCTAATATCTTCCCATGGTTTCTTTGGGATAGATAATGGTTTAGATACATACCTGTGTTTTGACTTCTTCCTTTCACCAATTGGGAAACTTTGAACTTATTAACATACATGTACACATCCACACTCATCTTAGGCTAAAAGTAATTCTCAATGAACCGTGCATAAGTTTTATCATTACCAAAATGACTTGCTAAATCTCCACTATCTTTCTCTCTAATCAAAGTTTTCACGCATCAAACCTTTGGGTCTACGTATTTGCCTTCTTATGAATAATAAGCCTTCTTGCATGAAATAATATAACAAAGACGTTCTGTCCAGGGTTTCTAATTCTACGCATGCTTTCCACTCTTCCTTAAAGACTTCATATTTTTCATAGAATTCCTCCATAGATTCAAACCCTATGGCTTCCCTTTACATCTCATTCGATAAGAGATTTCATTTACTCAGTATATTTGAAACTTTGTTAGACTTATCGCTCCTATATTTCAACACAAATGAGTAACCCCAGCTTCATACGTCATTGGATTATCTTACATTGTTTATTTATGAATTTTAGTGTTTGATGGTTTGTGTACAACACAAACTCTTTAAGAAATAAATAATGCCTCCATTTATTGAGCACATGGATCGTGGCATAGAACTACTGACCATAGACTAAATAATTTTTATTTGCATAGTTTAATTTCTCTTTGAAGTAAGATGTTAACAGAGGTTCTTGGAAAACTCCAGAACATGCTAATTACAAGGATAACTTGTATAGTCAATGACAAAACATAACAATTGTTGGTAATACAGATTGAATGACGTCATTAATTACTAAGTTGAGCTCATTATATGAAAGACATGCAAAGATAATATATACAAAATAGTTAGTGTAAAATATATGGATAACAGATCAAGATATTTACAATACTTATTATGCACAAATCATAAGTAAAAGACAGAGGAAAACCATTCAGAACATTGTATTCATCTCTATCACACATTGGAACCATATTCTATTACAGATGAATGTTATATATAGAGTATTACAAAGCATTGTCTCTTTATATTCTAGACTTTCGATATGTCAAAAAAAAAAAGACTATTTGCATTCTTCAATATATTAATTATGCTTAGAAGGTTGAATACATACAAAATATTATTCAAAAGAAAAAATCATACAATTCTCACATGTGTCCATATAATATACCTTGCTTTTTTGGAAAGCCTTATCTTTACCCAACACTTTTCTGGACTTAAATCATTGATGTGTCTTGAGATAAAGTCACAACAATGAAATTTGATAAGAAGCTAAGGAGATGATCCATAAACAAGAGTCATAGTTATCATTCAAGATGTCATTTATCGGTTTTCACCCTTTACACAATACTTAGCCACCCTTTTGAGTTTTCAACTAAGTAGCATACTAGCCTACCGTCCTCTTAGGGTTTTAATAGACTAGCATGACCAAGTGGTCACCCTTTATGAGTTTTCAACTAGCTTGGCCCCGCTCCTAATACTTAAGGCTATCTTACAAAACTATGCAATTTTTTTTTAAACTACAAAATTGAGATACACATTACCTACTGGGTAAGTGGTGGTGAACTAGGAGATGGTTGCACAGTTGTTTATTTTTGAACTTGTTCCAGTTGGTCTATTGTCGACCTGCTTGGTTGTGTAGTGTCTCACAATGGAGGCTATTATTGCTGAGTGTCTTCTTTGGGATATGTGGCAACAATTTTCTACTTTAGGAACTATTGAAGTTGTTGCAGTGTAATGAATTGGGGCTCATCCAAAAGTTGAGCAATTAATAGATCGATCTGTGAAAGATATTACTTTAGCATCTTCCAATCCGTGAGCACTTCCCACACCATAGTAAGTATTATGCACAATGGAACATGGATTACCACCAAATTCTACACATCTTCATCCTTCGTAATGGTAATGAGTGCTTTAACATTGTACACCTTAAGATGAATATCCAAAATCCACTCATCTAATCAATTCACATGCCTTTGAACTTGTAGGCCAACAAATATAGTGCATAATGTTTCATTGTGCCAACCTTGAAGTTTTTACATGGTGGAATCCCTCGAATCTATTGATTGTTTGAGGATGTCATTCATCACATTTGAAGTAACTGTCTGATCATCCATTACAACTTTGGCTTTATCTATTATTACAAACTCTATTTGAGCAGTTACTAATGAGTTGTTAAGGTGTTGTTTCCAATTGAAAATCCTTTGTCCAATTTATTTTGCTTGTTATACAGTAGTGTCCAAAATTTTCTCATATTCTTTGAGTAGTTCACAAATTGCCTCCATCTTTGACTTTATGTTCTGCCCTTGTGCTTGCAATTATTGCACGACCAACCAGTCCTTGGTGAGTTGCTTCAATAAATTTGTGAGTTGTTTTTCCTTAGACATCACTTGGTCACCTAAGACTTGTGTGACCAGCATTGGGAAATTATTATCGATTACCTTATGCACATTGGTAAGTTGTTGACTCAAGTTTATATTGTCACCTCGCATTTGGAAAAAATCTTGTTTTAAGGTTGAAGCCTTTTGTGAAATGGATTCCTGAAATGCAATTGTACCTTCAATCTATTTGGTCAGCATCAATTGGGCAACATTCAAATATGTTTCCATCATAGTGGTAGTAAGTGTTATGGATGTGGTTAGAAGTATTACAGGGTTTAGCATGAATTGACCTAAAAGAAGCGAGAAAGTGGTGTGTTGGGTGGATGATGTGGGAACATATTACAACCACTAACTAGTGATTTGAGGTTTCAAATGCAAAGCCTTTTCCTATGCACCTGTTTACATCACTAGCTTGTGCTATGTTGCACACTCTACTTCTTTGTATTTGGTTTCTTTGTCTTTTCTTGTTTGGGCCTTAGCTTTAGCCTTAACCTTAGCATTTACCTTAGCTTGGGACTTGGCTTGCTTTTCGGCCTTAGCCTTAACTTCAATTTTAGCTTTGGCTTTGGCTTCAGCCTCAGCCTTAGCCTTAGCTTCAACTTTAGCTTTGGCTATGTCCTTGGCTACTTGTACTTTAGCTACACTCTTAGCTTCTTCTTACTTTTTATGTTCCTCCTCTTTGGGCTTTTATAACGCCTCTCATTCTTCCTTCTTTTGTTATGTAGCCTACACTTTTTGTTGTTATCTTTATACTTCATTGTGTTTCTTTTTATCAACCTCTATTTTTTCAGCTCATTTCTTACGAGCCTTTGATTCTTTAACTTGATTCCATGCAACCTCTACTTCATCAACTTGCATATTCTTAGCCTCTACTTCTTTGACTTGATTCTGATGATCCTTTATAGCTTCTTGTTTTCATTTTTCTACACAGTTTTCTATTATTTGCATTGGGCCTCTTACACACTGCACAGTTGCTTGTTACTTTGATTCTTTCTTCTTTCTCTTCTTCTCCTCTTTTCTTTGTTTTCTCTCAGCCTTATTCCATTCCTTATTTGGATCTGTCGATTCTTGTGCAACTTATGTTTATGGATCTAGCTATAGTACAATTATTTATTCAGGCTCCTCCATGACCTCTAGTGTGTCAAGCTGAGTAACTAATTGGGTGTCTTCTGAGGAGGTTGATTCCATAACTATACTTTTTCACTTAAATGTCTTTTTACTAGATGTGGGTGGAGGAATGAAGTCTTCTTGAGCTTCTTCATAGCTTGGGTCTGAGGTTGTTATTGTGCTATGTGTTCTTGTTGCACACCACTTGCCTCTATAGATTCTCCAAAGATGCCATCCTATCTTTTAATGTGGGAGACAACTTTGCCAAAGGATGAGTCCTTGGTTTACGCATCAAGGCTAGAGGTGGACTTTCTTTTGTTGGCTGCACTTATTAGTTCACAAAAGAAGATCCCATGCTAGATCTCTATGAAATATTTCAGCTACCAATTTTTTTCAAGTTGCTTCTTGATGTACAGTGTTAAAAATAATGGAGGGGGAGGTTAAGTAATATCAACCCAAAGGTCTTGCCTTACCTGATTTTGCACTTGACTAGTGTGCACTAATTTCTAGAAAAATAATTCCTTCTCTTCCTCCTACTCATATACTTTGTTGTTGATGTCTTCTAGCATGGTTTGCAAGACTTATTTATTCTCGACCCCCACCTTTGGTAAGTTGCACTCACTTGATTTCTTTATCAAATTTAGATTATCCAACCAAGAATTTGTGTGACATGTTTTCTTCTTAGGTAACGATGGTGCAGCTCTCCATCCGAGTTCCTTCCTTTTGCCTTTATCTTGCTTTATGAGATCTATTGATGGTTGTGGTGGTGCCTGTGGTTGCACTTCTTGTTGTCTTTATGCATGTTTCAGCATTGGTTATTGTCTTTCTAGGGGAATAAGTTATAGAGGCAGCACCGTCTACAAAGCTAGAGCTTGATGCCTTTAGACTCATGCTTGTGCATCCAAAATTATGATGAAGAATAGCATGACGGTCATAGTTGGAGTTGGTAACTCATATACCTTGATTTGGATGCCATTGTGCAATTTTTTAAGTGATACATATTGCCCCAAATATTGCATGACATCTTGGGATATTCTATGGTGCAACATAATCAAGTCTAGCCTCAATCCACCATGTGTTGAACTACCACAATTATTCATAATAATTCCCCATTTTAGTCTACATAATATTTACAAATGTGGTAGTAGGCCAAAAATATATGATCAAATTGACTGGACCTTCTAGCAATTTCCACTACATGAAACAAAGAAGTAACACCAAAAACTGATATTGGAATGTCTAGGAGGTACCTGGAAGGATATTCTCAATGTTGGTATTTAACTCCGAGGCTAAAAATTCAGGCTAGTTAAAGTCCTCATGCAGGTGTATCATGTAATATGTAATATCTATCACCCCTTTTGTTACCTATTTGGCCTACTTTGTAGTTTGCCAAAACCTTTTTATAATGAATTTAACCCAAATGTGCACTGAAGCATTGTATATTAAATCAATTGGTATTCCTTTGCCTTCCCTTATTGTATACTTCTCCCTGGTGTCTAAATGAATTGGTGGAGCAATAGACTTATAGGGGAGGAGGGATTTGTCATGGGTTGGGAGGATTGTTGCTCGTGCCATATGCTAAGCATTGATCAAAATTATGATGTCTTGGGACAAATGAATATCCCCTTCATTATATCTACTCAGAAGAGTAATTATTACCTCATCAAGTTGTCCAAATGTGGGTAGCTTGGTCAATCTCTCTACATCTAAGCCGCACAATGGATATGGGAGCACTAGGGCTCCTACTTGTGCAGCTTCTTATGGCCCAAGAACAAATAGAGTATCTTCTACTTGATCGATGAAATTGAAGGAGTTGGGGTGATTATATTTAGTTTGTCAAAGACCTAAGCCAATCCCCGTCTCCTCCTTCTGCGCATTTGTAAGCGGAATTAATAATGAAGATCTCTCCATGGTTTTTACTTTGGATTGAGTTGAAGACTTGCACTGCTTGTTCTTGTTCTAGAATGTAATTTATGCACAAGATGTTTTGAAGGTAGATTGCAAAATAAGCTACTTGGCAGAAAGATGTAATGTCTGTGTGTTATCTCTGCCTTTCTTTATATAACTTTTCGCACCCAAATCCATGTGGCTGAATCTTTTAAATGCAATGAGTTGGTTGAGCATGAGTTATCTCTGAAAATTAATATCACTTGATATTGTTTGATATGACAGTGACCCTTTTATGTCTAGAAACCTTGCTTTGTCCTTGACAGTTATTTGATGTGATGTGATATCCTTTCAACCATCCCCTCTTTTTTATGATGTCACCTTTCAGTTGACCATATAATTTGCTTTGGGAAGGATGTAATTTATTTGACTTGTCATTAATGGTCTTAAATGACAATTATCCATCCTTATTTTGTACATGTCTTATCAGCACCACCTTCTTGGACTTATTTCATGACTAATATCTATAGGATTTGATTGCATGTTACGATGTTAACTACTCCTTGTTTGTTATGATGTGTTATGATGCAAATATCACACTGTACAAACACTTTAATCCTATAAAAACAAATAAAAACACAAAACAACATTAAATAAAAACCCTAATCTACATGATGCCACTTAGAACATGCTCTTTTTAGTAGTAAGAATGATAGAGACTAACGACGGTAAGGCTTAATCCTACAACCATTAACACATTCTAATAGTATGTTTCCCTAAAAAAATGTCAATGCAATGGTACCCTATTGTGAAACTTCATGAATAATGTATGGTCCCTTCCATCTAATGTGCAATTTTACTATGAATGCCTTAAACTAACTATCAAACAACATTATCACTCGTTCTGGGTGAAATTATTTAGATTGTAAATGGTGATCGTGCCATGCCTTCTAGATTAACTTGTGTATTTATTACATCCATTGTGACCTTCGTCAACTTTCTTCCATTCTAACTAAGTCTATTAATCTTCAAATTAAGAATCTTGGTTGCCTAGCCTCATAAGCATTGCAATGCATAGACTCAAAATAATGTACTCCATAGGCATTACTGCATCAAGATTATATATAAGATGGAAAGGAATGAAACTTGTGGCCTACTTGTAATTTGTTTTTTATGCCTAAAAAATTGCAGGAATGTGGTCTTCCCAATAGTACCGTTGCACATTACATATTTGTTAACATTTTTTCCAATACTTTATTTGACATTTTAGCTTGTCCATTTACTTGAGGGTGATAAGTTGTGCTCTTGTGGTACGAGATCATAAACTCAGTGAGATTCTTGATAGTGTTATTGAGGAAATGTGTTCCTCTATTGCTGACCATCTTGATTAGGCATTCACAACTTGGGGTTGTAATAACTTCCACCCATTTGGTGAAATAATCCATTGCAATAATAATATACTTTGCATGAATTTGTTTACTTGGGGGACTTATAGGTCCAAAAAAAATATATTCCCCATTGTTCAAATGGTTATTCTATGAGCATTGGTACCAAAGGCATTTTGTCGCATTGATTTGACTTTCCCATTCGCTGACACACATCAAAATGTTTGACTACCCTATGCACATACTTAAACAAAGTTGACCACCAAAGACCACTCTATAAAAGTTTTCTGGTAGTGGATTCCCCTATGAAGTGACCCCGTAAAATTCATTGGTGTGCTTCTTGAAGAAGTTGAGGTCATTCGTACTCTAATGCTACTCTATACAACACATCTTCTTTCTCAATCTTATACAATAATTTGTTGATGAGACTATATGGGATAACATGAGTGACCATTTGATTATTATCCCTTTATATATAATGTGCAGAGAAAGTACCTTACTCCAAAAAGTTTACAATATCCTCCATATTATACAGGATTATAGTAGCCCTTAATAAATGTGCATCTAGAGACCCATCCTTTATATCCTTTGGCTCTTCACCATTTTGTAACCTACTCAGATGATCTGGTCTAACATTTTCTTATCCTGGATTTACATTGATTCAAAATTAAAACTCTTGAAACAACATGAGCCACCTAGAGATCCATCCTTATAACATTGGCTTATTAACCAGATATCACAATGCTTAGTGGTTAGTAAAAATCTCAAATAATGTGGCTATAAACACCTAAAATTTTCCATAACTAGATTTTGACTATAATTCAGACCGATTCCTACCAACCATTACAATTAAGTCTAGAAATCACTAAACTCCCAAATTTTCTTGCACATCAATCATCAATGCTTGAAATCTTATTGAGACATCTTTAATTGGGGTATTATATCATATACAATAATAACCTCTTTCCAATTCATCCCCAATCAAATTGTGAACTAGCAAATTGATGTTTTCGACCAAGGGTGAGGGATAAACTTACATAAATTTAGAAAATGCAATTAACCTGATCAAATTTTCTTAATTGATTAAACCCAATCAAATGCATAGTTGAAAATATCAATGCTAATTAGTGAATTTCTATTTTTAAAAATTCATAAATTTGGATTTGATGACATCACACAAATATCTAAAATCCATAGCTTTTGAATTTCTTATTTTATAAATTCATTAATTAAAATTTATTTCTCAACTCTCATGATAAGTGGCCAAGGGGATCATGGAGAAATAATGAATTTCTATTTTTAATAAATTCATAAATTCAACCAAGAATATATTCTATGAGTTGTCAATCCACTTGTAAAATATTAGAATTGGGTGAGAGACATAATCATTCTTGACCCATGTCTCTCACATGGCCCTCATGATTATCTTTAACCCAACCCAAAGTTAGCCTAACTCAACTCAAGGTTAGACTAACTCAACCAAGGTTAGTTCTAAACCTAACCTCCTTAGGGTTAGAGTTAGTTATGAGACCTATAAATACAAGTGCCAAGGCACATCTAAAAAAAGCTTCAGGAGTGCAATATTATTATGCCAAAATACCTCTAAAGAGCTTCATTTTAGTGTTACCATGCCAACATGCCAAGCCAAATCAAGCCAAGCTAAAGTACCAAGGAGAGGTGAAGCTAACAAAGCTCCATTAAAGAATACTTCTTGATGCACAAGCTGAACAAGCCATTCAAAAGGTCATTTAGAAGCTCCAAGGAAGGTAAAAGAGCATTTATTTTGTGTTTGTTGTGTTTTTCATGTGCTTGCTTGTTACTAAGCTCTCCCTAGTGTCTAGGCTAGAGGTGTTAGGATTTAGTGTGTGTTTTTGAGTTTTATTTCTTGGAATAACACAATACTAATCTCCCCTCTTATATTTCTTGTTCATAGTGGCCAATAGATAGTGTCAAATTTTTTACAATGTAATTGTCACAGCTAAAGCTTCTCTTTCTGTAGTGGTATAGTTCTTTTCAATTGTTGATAGCTATCTACTAGCAAAGTATAAGGGGTGATCCAACTGACCATCCCCTAGTTGTGCTAAGACAACTCTTACTACAATTCCATAAGCATCCATATGCACATGGAATGGCTTCTTCAAGTCAAGAAATACTAAAATAGGTGTTATTACCAACCTTTATTTGAGATCAATAACTATTTTTGGCATTCTATTGTCCATTCAAAACATGTATCTTTGCACAATAGTTTTTTCATTGGCACATATATGGATATGTACCCTTTGATAAAAAAATTATAGTATTTTATATGACAAAAAAAGGTGAACACTTATGTAGAATTGGTAGGGGTGGCATCCCCACTATTAAATCAATCTTAGATTGGTCCCCCGGAATGCCATCATTACAAAAAACATGACATAAAAATGTGTAAAAAATAAACACTCATTTTAATTTAGAGCAATGTGCAAAGCTCGACACCATTCTAGCATTAGTCACAATTTTGATAGATGCTCTTTAAACAGAGAAAAGATAACCCAATCATCTAAATATACCTCTAGGAAATCATGAATGAAGTATTTAAATATAGTTACTACATCTCTAAATAAAATTGTTGGTGCATTATTCAAACCAAAAAGCATTACTTTATTTGCTAATGATCCCCATTCAGTTGTAAAATTAGTCTTAGCTTGGTCCTCTTTGGCAATTGGAATCTGATGGTACCTACTGAATTCATATATAAATGAGTACACTTCATGACCTAAAATTGATTAAAAGACTTCATCCATGAATGGTATTGGAAAAAGATCATTAATGTAGACATCATTGAGTTTGTGATAGTCTCCAAAAACCTATATCTCTCCAGATTTATTTTATTGTATCACTATAGGACTCACCCAATCTATTTTTTCCACTAGATAAATGATTCCTTCTTCTTGCATTCGATCTAGTTCAATCTTTAATTTTATTTTCATGTTAGGATTTATATTGTACAAATGATTCTTGATGGGTCAAGAACATTCTTTAAAATCTATGTGCATTTCCCCCAACGATGGATCTACACCTTTTATTTCAAAGAGTTTGAAAAAAAAAAACATCTAGATATTCTTGTAGCAATTGCAATGCCTCCAAGATCTTCTCTTGTACCTAATAATCTCCTCCAGTCACAAGCTTAGGAATTAACTCAGTTCCAATGTTTTTTTGATATTTTTAAAGGGTTCTTGATACACTTTGTTTGATGCATTGGATAAAGCATCTTGCATAGTGCACTCTCCTTCCCTTTATGGAATGTTTATACTGTGTAGTTTGTCTTCTTCTACTTGTTTTGTGCTTTGGGCTAGTGTTGGTTCAACTTCCCTCTCTAGTTCAAAGAAGCCTTCCAAATCCAAATCTCCATCACTATTCTTAGATTTTGTTAGCTTGTCTATTATTCTATTACAAATCTTAATAAAATCTTATTCCTGTTGACTTGCCTTGTAAATTCGAAGTGCCATATTCAAGTCACAAGTCACTTCTTGTTATGATGATGACTTTGTTGTATCTCCCAAATCTTCTACTTATCCATGACATAGAAATATTTTAAGTTTTTGAAATGAATTGTGCACCAAAGGGTTATCATCTTCAAACATAAAAGTTTGAATGAAATATTATTGCACTTGTGCCCAATGTTTGGTCTCTCTGTTATGCTCTTGATTTATATACAAGGTTATTGGCAATGGCACTAATGTATGGCTGAAAATGTGCACCCAATACCTTGTCTCTACTTTTTACATAGACCATATATCTACATATTGATGAATGTGTAGGTTGAGACATTGGCTTTATTAAAAGAATGACCATTCAAATTTCATCATAGCTAGTAACTAAAATTTCACATGTAAAAATTCACATGCCTCCTCCCAATATATCTCTACATGTTTATGTACTTCCCACCAAGTCACAATAGTACCTTTTAGTGCATAGATCTTTGATCCACCTCCAACACATAGCACTCTAACCTTAAGATGAATGCATTAAGGTCCTCTATTGCATAGTATTAAGGTAACTAACATTCAAAAATGAACACCATGTGTAGAGGTCATAGTTCATGAAATCCTCTTTCCTAAGTTAACATGTGAGTATTTGAGTCACCACTTATGGAAGATGTTTCCCAAGGTGAAACACCCTTTGTAGTAGGTTCAGTATAATCCACCATTGTTGTACCTATATTATACAGGACATCCACTTCTGACCTAATAGGAGATTGCATCGATGGAGAGGTACAACATTCGATTTGAAACTATTATGCTGGTGATTTTGTTATTACTAGATTACAAGATAGTTACTTTGTGATCTAGGATTGTTCCATGTACAAGTTTAAAAGCTGATACTCGATGGCTCATAATGCATTCCTTTGTGTATTTGTGTCAAATTCACACCAACTATTATCATCATATGCATCTGGTAACTTTGGTTCCTTTAGAATTATGTATGGATTCTATTCTACTTTATTCAAAAGAATGACAACTATCTTGTCTCTTTGATGAGCCTCTAGTTGGTTATGTACTGTGTTAATAGTCATTTGACCATCGTAAGCCCATTTCTTACCAAATAAAGTAGGGTAATGGGTATTTATAGTATTCATATCAATGAATTTAAAATTTCCACATAGAATTAGTTGATCCACTCTAATCTCCACATCCTCAATGTGACTAATTAGATCTACTCGTTCATAATGTGCAAGGCTGAGGGTGACAGGACTATAGCTTATGTGTAGCCTACCAATAGCCTCCCATGTTGATGTCATGATCATATTCACATTAGTCTTGAAATCAAATACCATGTTAAGAATTTTATACCCTATAAGGTCACTATCCATATGGGAGTCAACATCTCAAGACTTCTTAGTTTTTACATACCAGATAACCTTATCTATTTATTGTTGCCCTCACCATGCACACTCCAAAAAATTATGCAAGAGGTTATTAATATTCTATGATATATCCTCATTACAAAGTATACTAAGTAACTTTAACAAATATTACAAAGCAGTTACAACTCCTTCCTACTTCATTATACACATAATCTATCTATACATATGCACATCAATAGCTGTTATGCCTCCTTCTGAAGCATTCTGCTATTGTATATTTTATATAACTTGAGTTACTTGATACATCAAAGTATTTTCCCTTATAGGATCAAGATATTTATTACACTAATATTTTCTCTGACACTTGCATTCTCTGACACTTGCATCGATGCAAGAATTTGACTAAGATGCAAGTGTTTAGGTAGGTATAAAATAAGTACAAGTATAGAACTTATAAAGATGTAAGATAAATAGGTTTATAACATTCTAGGAAAGATAGTAGGTCTGAGTAGCTGATGGGATGTGGGTGCATTAGTTAAGTGGCTTGGTTGTATCCAAACCCACCCAAGTTCAAATCCTATTATGGTATTGTAGGCCATTTGTGGCCATTGGTGATTTTGGTTGGCCTATGGTGGTTATTGGTGATTTCAGTATCATGGATCTGTATTTCTCTCAAGGACTAGAACCCGAGTTTGTGCCCTAAAAGGCAATGATACTGAAATCACCAATAAGATACAAAACTAGGTATGAATCTTTTTTTTTTAAATTATTTTACCCAAGAAACTTTGAATACCTTTCTTATGCAAGGGCAATGATAAACCTAGGGCACTTATTTGATATAAGGTTTAAAACTATCCTATCAAATATACCATATGATATTTACCCTTCCTAGCATGTGTAATGATTCATTATAGGGTTTCTCATTCCATTTTAAAGAGCACTTTCCTATGGCAATGGCTCCTGCAGCTAGTGTCACTGGGGTAACATCTGCACTGCTAGTGGGAACAACGGGTGTAGTGGGAGTAACCAATGAAACCGTATTGGTCGTTGACTGGTCAATGGTAGAGCTTTCTCCTATATTGAAATAAGGAGAAGAGAGACTAGGGATGGAAACTCCAATTTTTCCAAAAGAATGGACCTTAACTATTTTTTTGAACAAATGGACCTTGACAATTTTTCTAAAAGAATGGTTCATGACAATTTTTTTGAAGGATTAGTCAAGGGATTATTCATCTCCAAAGGTGACAATCCTTATTCTGCATGTTGTTGTCTGGTAACTACCTAGATGAATGCATTCTCTTTAGGTTAAACATTGACCAGGTTTACATTGTGCAATGGATTTTCCTTTGATTTTAGAGCACTAAACAATCTTCCATTTAATGTTGACCTTCAATTCTATATTACACACAATAGGTCTATCTCCATGGAATGGTAGGAAAATTATTCTCATAGATATTATATTCTCCACATAAATAATATTGCATAGGTGGTCAGGCTTGTTGATTGTCATTGTTATAACCTCCTTGATACCCCCTTTGGTATCCTCCCATAATCATCCTTTATAGATGCCTTTATTTTGTTGGTATCCCCATCTTTGTGACTATTGTTCAGTGTATCCTCATTGGTTTTGTTGAGCATATACCCTCCATATTAGTGTTGAGGTAAAATTGGAACCCAATTATATTATTATGGACTCACATTATTTTAGGAAAACTTATATTAGTTTTGTGGTGAAGATGGTGTGCAACCAACTAGACACTGGGGTTGGTATTGCAATGACAAAGATATCCACTGGGGAGTATTATGTGTCTCACTTGCTATATCCACATCCAGGCTTGGGATATTAAAAAAAACTACAAAAGCATTCTTTCCAATATCTTATTTTATCTCCTATAGAGCTCTACAACTCCTCTCGTCATGATTTTTTGATTTACAAAATTTGCAATACATACTATGTAATTTTTGTATATATTATTATAAAATATGACACTTTGAAGTATCATGTCCAATTACTTATCAAATTTCACAAAATTCTATTTTAAGCTTTGGATAGTCATTCCTGTGGTGACCTTCTAGATCACATTCTATAGACCATCAACCTAATTTAGGCTTATCATTATTGTGTATCTCATCCATATTTTTCATAAAAGTATCTAGTTTTGATTTTAATTTAGAACCTGTTACTAGATGGTCACCATAATCCTTAATTTTCTATACTTGTATAGAAATAGATCAGACATCATCCTTAGTGAGGAATTGGGACAGTGTAATATCAAATCTAATTCTTGGTCATAACTATTCTACGAACCAATCTACCTTATCCTTATCTTCTAGGATGAAATCAATCTTATTCATAAAATAAGAAAACCTATGATCACAGTCTCTAACTGATTCTCTAGACTTTGTTCTGAATCTCATTTAAGTCTTTAATAGTTTGGCTTGTACATTTTTTACGTTAAATTTTGATATCAATGGATATTTAACTTACACAAGATCGAGAGTATTTACATTTATTTTCAAATGAACTTTAAGGCTCACTATAAAAAAGTGCCTACAAGTTCGTACTTCTTAACATCATCATATATTACCCCTTTAATGTTTCATTTCATATTGTAAGTTACCAATTATTGCTTAGTAACCATACACCCATCATATTTTATTAAAGAAATAAACATGCCTGCATTGAGCAACATAGTTGCCCCACTTGAAGCTACTCATACTAGTTTTTGCACACTAGCGATTGGGACTATAGGTGTATGTGTGTTGGTGACTATGACTATATATGTCTATGTACTAGTGATTATAATTAGAGACTTATGTGTACTATTCTCTTTAGGTGTCTTAAAAATGAATCCCAACTCTTCTGTCCTCTTCTTATCTATTGACTATTTTGTCTTCATACTTAACTTACCAAACTTATCTGTAAAGGAATTAAACCAATTTGTATCCATATCTTCTCCCACACTTCTTCTTTTCCCAATAATATACCGGGTTAGGGGGATGCATACTCTTGAAGTGAATGATATCTAATTTGAACTTATTCTAACTTTAATCTTGAACCTATGATAGTTCTATAATCAAACCTAACTTCTTCTCAGGAACATTCCTTCCTAAGTCCATACAACATCCCTTTCATTAATTGTGATCTCTTTCTATCTTCTAACTATCTTGCTACTATCCTACCGTCTTCTTCCTGCTCCATGAACTCCATTTCTTCACTATTTCTATTTCCTTCTTATTCATCTAGCCCTTTTGCATACTCTACACATTCTTTGTTTTCAAAAACTTTCACAACCTCTCTCTACATCTTTCCATATCTATCATCTTCTAATATACCCCTACTCTTATTCGTAGTTAATTATAGATTACTCACTTTCCTCCATATTCTATGTTGTGTTAGTTCCCTTTCTAATCCCAAAATTTTATTCTCTTTATGGATTTTATCTTCCTCCATATTTTGGGGTCAGGTTCAAGTTTATCTACTCATATCCACATCATTCACTTCTATCTCACCTACACCCCCATGGAGCCTGAAGTGACTAATCCATGTTAGTAGGAGTAGGCACCATGGCATTTTCTATAGCTAACATTTTGATCAATGTAGGTAGTCACTAAAAGAACTTACCATGGATTCATTTGACAAATAGGTCTTGTGTAGATTCAAAGGCCAAATAAACCTACACAATAAATTTATGATATAGCCATTGATTGTAGTCCAGGTCCAGTAGTCCACAACACAAGTTCAATCAATATCTATACTTTTTAATCCATCTAATTTGTCTTTCATCCAAACTCTACACTATCCTCCTCAACTGGAAACAATAATACTCTAGTCTTGATAACCATGTAGTTAAGAATCCATGTAATTTGCACTAGAAGATTTATAAATCTCTTAGTATATATGTTCTTAAATTATGTCCTTTACAATCAATTCAACTCTTCTCACTTCTTCCTATGAAAAGTTTTAGATTCTCTCCTCCAACCACCTTTCCAAATCTCTCTTCCCTAGTAACCATCTCAAATTTTTTCAAAAGGCTCCATGCTCATCACACCATTGTTAGCAGAGGTTCCTAGAAAACTCCAAAACATGCTAATTACAGAGATAGCTTGCACAGTAAATGACTTAACAATTTTTTGAAATATAGATTGAATGATACTATTAATTACTAAGTTGAGCTCATTATATGAAAGACATGCAAAGTTAATATATACATAACAATCAGTATAAAATATATAGATGACAAATCAAGACATTCACAACACTCACTGTGCACAGATCATAATTAAAATACATATAGGAAAACCATTCATAACATTGTATTAATCTCTATCACACATCATAACCATATTCTATTACAAATGAAATTTATTTATAGAGTATTACAAAGCACAGTCTCTTCATATTCTAGCCTTCTGATATGTCAAAAGGAAAGAGTCTTCACATTCTTCAATCTATTACTTATGCTTACAAGGTCAAATACATAGAAAATATTATTCAAAATACAAAATCATACATTCGCACATGTGTCCATCCAATATACCTTGCAATTTTAGAAAGCCTTATTCTTTACCCAATATAAGAAAAAAGGTTACCTTTTTGACTCATCACAACTCCTATTTTTGCACTATTTGTATCCTAATCAATGAAGTACTTTATTGAAATCTAGAAATTCTGACAACAACTACTCAGTCACCTTATTTTTTAGCATCTGGAAACTATGCTTCACTTCTCCCTTCATTACCTTAGTGATGGTTATGCATATCTCACTAAAGGTGCGAATGAACTTCCTAAGAAAAATAGTAAGGCCATGAAAGCTTTGTGCTTTAAACATGCTCCTAGGTGATAGCCATTCAAGGATAGTGCACACCTTTTATGGATCCATCTTCAAACCTTATTTGTAAATTAGAAAACCCAATTATACTAACTCCTCCTCATTTTAGTTACATTTCTTCAAATTCATCAATAATTTATAATTTCACAATTGCTACAATAGTTGTTTTAGATGCATAAAGTGTTATTCCTTTTTCTTACTAAAAATCAAGGTGCCATCCAAATATGCTATGACAAACATTTTAAAAAATCATTTCATCACTTCATTCATGAATTGAAAGAATGTAGTTGATGGGTTAATCAATCTAAATGGAATGACCAACCACTTATATAGTCCTTATTGTATTTTGAATGTTGTCTTCCACTCATCACCCTCCCTTATATAGATTTGGTGATATCCACTCTTTATGTCATTATTTATGAAATATTGTGCTCCACTCAAATGATCCATCAAATAATCCATGTGTGGTAATAAAAAATTCTACTTAATAATTATCTTGTTGTTGGATCTAGAATCAATACAGATCCTCTATTCTCTACCTTTATTTGTTGTTAACACTATTGGAACTATGCACAAGATCAATATTTATCTTATCAACCCTTTATCTATAAAATGTTGCACTTTCCTTCACACATTTACATTCTCTTTAGATGTTAATCTATATTGAATTTGTTTCGAAAACACAATCTTGGAATTAGATCTATGCAATAACATATACTCCTCATGGGTGGAAATCGATCTAGAAGATCATTGGAAATTATCTTAGTGAATTCACCCAACATCTCATTTAATTTTCTCAGAAGTGCTTCTAGTGTGTGTGTTTTTATTTCTTGTGCATGGTTTGATACTAATGCATAATATGCATGTTATTTTACTTCTTTCAAGATTTTTTTTCTTGAAATCATCAAAATTCTTGGGCTTTTTTCCACTTCTTCAATTTTATCCTTTAAAATAAGTAAATTTAGACACCTAAATTTTGCACAAGAACCTTATTTAAAATTTATTATTATAAATTTACCTTATTTGCCAAAATCCTACATTTTTCCTATTTATAGGACTACTTTGGCCCCATAATAGGTCTATACTTGGTCCATTAAGACTAAAAGAGTTTCAAAACTTAGCAAAAATGTATCTATTAATGCATATGGACTATTTAGCACTTATCACATAGACTTGCCTTGAAAATAGAGCTAAAATCATATTATGAAGAGATTCATACATTGTATGAGTTCATTTTGGAAAACCCATACACCTACGGGTTTGTCCCTTTTAATTTTATGGGAGAGTTGACCCATTGTCATGAGTCTTTCACCTTTAATCTTATTTTTTTGCATTACCTTAGTTGTGAAATGGGAATAAGTTATCCTAATTCAACCTATATATACAAGGTCTAACAAAGCCATTCTTTATCATGAAGGGATATAGAAGAAAGTATAAGACACCTATGAATATCAAGAAATAAGTCACATACAAGATCAATCCTATAGTCAAGAATCATTCAAGTCAAGCTTCATTATATCTCATACACTTGCGACATTATCATTTTGGTCTCTACATCTCACTTGTAACAAAAGAGGGTATTATACTTCATGTAGCTACATCATCACTTCTAGGGAAGAGTAGGTTCACAAATCCTCCCTTGAGCTATTCTGTTCACACATTCGCACAATAATGTGAAAGTTTGATTATATGTGCGGGATACATATTTTACAATGATGCTTTGGCGGTTTCTCAATTTCACATTTATTGTGGTTTGAAGTGCAAGTTAGGTTAAGGATGGGATTATTATATTTTACACATTCTTGCTAACATATATGTGAAGAAAAGGTACATACATAATAGGAAGATGAAAATTCATAGGTGACAAAAAACTAAACTAGAAAACCCTAGTAGGACAAATGTGATCTTAGTAGGACAAACCCAACCATAATCATACAATTACAAATTCACAATCCTATCACAATGGAAACACCATAGGAAAGGATTTGTCTTGGAGCATCACACAATTTCCATATTTTAGGAGTAGGTTTCACAATTATTCTATAGTCTCAAATTTATAGAACAATAAACATATGTGATCATTCCTTACCCTCTTTCAATTACATTATTTTGTATAGTTTCATTTGGACTTGTTTATCATTGTATCTTATTAGATATATTTATATGTTGTGTGTTCAATCATGTATGCTTATATTTATTTAATTAAAAATATTTTATTACTTATGTTACTTACAAAAATAATTAAGTTAAACATAATTGGTGTATCTAATCTTTATGAACAACCCTTCCTTAGTTGGTGAACACAAATTAAACCTAGGGTTTATACAAAATATATCGTTAGGGCTTGAATATTTTTTATATTATAATCAATGGTTTATTTAATCCTTCAACCTCTTACCTTTGTGTGCACATTTCTTTATTTTTATTACAATATAGATTAATAAAATGGATCAAAACATAATTATTGATTGCAATGTGGAACATTTCAAGATAATTATTCTTGTAAATCCAAATCAAATTTAATAAATGATACATGAAGTTGATGAGATCATAAATAAAACACTTTCTCATATAGAATCTTATAGTGTTTGTGTGTCTAAATTACCTATACTTTGTAATACATGTTAAACTTCTATGCCTATGGAAAATAATGAGCATATCTCCATTATCAATGTTGAGTCCCAGTCATTGAACAAACTTATCATGATTAAAACCATTTATTCATGACCTATCAATTATATTCCAATCCATAAATAACTTGAACAATAAAATACATATTCTATCTCTAAAATTTGACTCACTTGATGTTAGCACTGCACAATCCCATCCTAATGTTTCAAGACCAACATGGTTTATCACTAGTTATTAATATCAATATTTTTGTGATGATCATTTACCATTCGATGAAGATTGTCTAAGGTGTCCACATGACCTTAGACACATATATCAATTCATAACAAGGTATAGGATGGGCCTTGTCAATACATATTTACTATACAATAGTATTGTACCCACCTTTTGTTATTCTATATGTTGTGCCTTACATGTGATTTCCTCCAAATGCTTATTTTATCAGACTTACAAAAATACAAAAAAATTCATAAAAGACAAAAAATTAAAAAATTATTTACCTTTATCTTAGTCATATGATACACATCATACCTATCTACATACACTACAAAGTTTACACATCCATATTTTCACACACTTTTCATAGTATATATTGGTTTAGGTGATAGGTAGGATAATTTGGATAAATATGATTATGAGTTAATTTTTGGCTCTCCCATGGATAAATAACTTAATTTTTCAATAATTACATAGCAACATCATTTTAAGAAATGACATTTTCTATATAAAGATACCTTTACATACAACATGTACATAAGGTATACATATCTTACACAGATAAATTGATATGTTCATGTTACTTGTATGTTATCATCATCATCCTCAAACATATGACTATGATATGAGCATATTTATTGAGCTTTATTGTGTTCTTCTATTTTTTATATTTCACGTGGCGCTTGCCTTGTACTTACATTAACATTTTTATATCCATTTCATGTTGCTTGCTATGTTTCATTCCCCTTGACCATTTGACTATTAAATTTATTCTTATCACTTACACAAGTTTTCTTGATGATGATAAAATACTTATCAGGACATTCTGTCATAATATGAATTGAGTTATGAGGGAAGCCATAGATGCTTAGATTCCTTAATGTAGGAGCATCACTTAGGAAGATTTTTTGTAACCAATTTTGTGTCCTAGTATATGTTATGACGTCCAATATAGTGATTCATATAGGTTATAAATATTATGTTAGTATCAAATTTGAATTTGAGCTCATTTAGCACTTTCCTACCAAAATGGATCTTTTTTAAAATTCAAAATTTCCTAAGCATTTCAATAACTTATCAAGTTATATTGGATATGGTTTTAGTTGGAAAAGGTATCTGATACATAAGTATGTTACTGAAATGTTATTTACCCCTTTAGTAATGTTTACTATGCCTTAATCTTGGTTAAGATATAACCAAAGTTGAGGTCAAGAATTGGTATGTGTTTGGAGGGAATAATAAGTTAGTTAGAGATAATTTTGGTAATACAAATGGTGTATAAGTTTAAAGAGAGATTCATTGGTGTATGTGTAAGTCAATGTGACATGATAATATAAAGATAAATCAATAAAAGATCAAAATTTCAAGAAACACTTCTTGTTCTACAGAATTATTTGTATGACTAATGTATGTGAAATTACACAAATTAATGAAAGAACGTTTTAGATGGTACATGTGGACTTATATATATTATTAGTAGGTAATAAATATTATGTTTATATTTTATTTGAATAGAGTGGGTTCTTACTTCAAATCTATGGGTTAAATTTACAAGATACAAGCTTTGGGAAGTTTTATTTTGACACAGTCAAGAGGAAGCACCCAACATTCTATAAATGTGTATGTTAGAGACTTGTGGAAATTATTCAGAGCCTAAAAACTATTGGGGAGGTTAAGGTAAGGTAGCACAGACCATATAAAATCCTCATAATCATTTTAAATAAATTAATATTCAAATTAGCTCATTTTATAACATCTTAGGCACCTAAAGGACTAAAAAAACCCAAACTAGGGTTTTGAAATTAAAAGTTGAATAAATTTTGTTTCCTTCAATAAAAATTCTCAAACTTTGGAATATAATGTAATTTATCATGTTATATAGTATTCATGAAGTTTTATAGTCTTAATAGATTTTATAGTACATAAACCAATAAGTGATTTTGAACTAGGCCTAATGGAGATGTAATTAAAGAAGGTTTTGTGAATTTGAGGACTTCCCTTGAGATTATTGACTTACAAATTTGTTTGAATATGTAAGGGAATAAAGGGTAATAATAAATGGTTTTATTTTGTTTGAAATCATTGTGGATAGTTTAAACCTACAGCTTTATGATAAAGAAGGGTAGGAAACTAGGCCTAAAGAATAAACTTGTCGTTTGATTGTGCAAACTCTTTCCCTCTTCATAAAATTGGTATCATATCACATTGTATACCTGAAGGAGGCCTGAATGAAGGTGAAACTCTTTAATTTCAATATAAAATTGATTGTTTTATGGTCAGTTAGATTGAGAAGCCAAAATGACACCTAGAAGAAACCCAAGAAGAGGTGGAAGAGTAGGTATCTATATGAGAGATGCTATCTTAGAGGAGTTAATAAACTCGAGGGTAAGTTTTGATGCAAGGATTACAGTAGTAGAGGAAAATTAGATAAGAAGAGTTATAATAGGGGACATAAATGATAGATAAGAAGAGCCATAAGCTCTAGAGGAGGAAGAAGAAGATGAATAACATGAGGAAGAAGGAATTGATAGACTATTGAAAGTAGTGATGGGACAGGGGTCTAAATGAAAGATAGAGCTTCCTATGCATGTGGGAATTCTATATGGAGAGGAAATTATTGATTGGATTACAAAGATAGATAAATATTTTGACTATGAAAATGTACCAGATGAAAACAAGGTCAAATTTGCTTGCATAAAAATAAAGGGAAATGTGGCCCTTTGGTACGATTACATACAAGATGAAAAGATAAGTAAATGCAAAGACAAGATAAAATATTTAGAAATGATGGTATCAAAATTGAAGGCCAAATTTATACCTAATGACTATCATAAAAAAAAATTCAATAAATTGTAAATTTTAATTCAAAAAGAGATGGGTGTGAAGGAGTATATTGAGGAGTTCTACAAGTTTATAATTAGTTCAGGACATGTAGAAGAGGACGTGGAGAAGATTTATAAATATCTTAATGGATTAAGATATAATATTTAGGATGATATAAACTTAGTCAGCCCAAGGACACTTGAGGAATGCTACCAATATGCTTTAAAGTTAGAGGATAAACTAAATAGAAGGCAAACTCAATAAAATATGGGTGGGGGTAAAAGTTATAGAGGTGTTGTCCCCCAAAAATATCACTCATTTTTGGGACAACATTTGAACTATTTTGGTCCTACAGACCAAAATTGTCTCTTCCCTTTTCAAAATTTGTCTTGGGCATTCAAATTCCTTATTTTTCAAGCTTCTCAAAAATCTACGGACTCAGCAGGTCAAGTTCAATGGGATTTTACAGGTTGAAATCTACAGACTCTTTCAAGGTTAGAGAAAAATACGGACTCTTTCAAGGTTAGAGAAAACTATGGACTTGATTTCTACAGACTCTGCAAATAGGTTCATTTCTACAAGTTCAACGAGTTCCAGGTTCAATCAGTTCAATGCTTTCAATTCAACGGCGGGTTCAATCAAAGGAATGGTTCAATGCCTTGATTTAACCAAGCAGTTCAATGCTTTGGTTCATCCTTTGGTTCAATCAAATAATTCATCAATCAATTCAAGGCTTTGTTTGAATCGTTGAACCAAAACTTGGTTCAACAGTTAGTTCAAACACATGGTTCAAAGGCAAGTTCAACAAGAGGTTCAAAGCCTTGGTTCAATGGAATGGTTCAAAGCCGTGGTTCAATGGAATGGTTCAACAGTTGGTTCATTGCCAAAGTTCAAAGAGTTTCTCGAAGGACCCCAAAGGGCAGGTGCCCTTGTGGGGGACTCTCGGCTACCAATTCGAAGACACTTCCTGAAGCTAATGGGATGACCCAAGAAGCCCGAAGGCCATTCAAAGACTGCCTGAAGGGTAGATACCCTTGCAGGAGGCTCTTCTTGACTCAAAACAGGTCATTTCTTAAGGACCAAAAGGGCAAGTTCAATCCAAAAAAGTGCCAAATAGAAAAGCCGAAAGAGGACAAAGGAATGACGTGCCTGAAACCATCAAATTCAACACAGTGAACTAGTCGTTGATCCTTTAAACATATAGACCAGAATACATTCATAGATTTCAAGGCCAAGACCAGCAGAAAGTAGGGAAGGAACATAACAACAAACTGAATCTAAGACCCGATTCAATTAACCAAAAAAGGAGGAATGATGAAGATAAGATCAGATTGCCAGGTGGACATTGAAAGTTGTAAACTTTCAATAAGCGCAACTTGTTTCCCTGCATTGATAAAATCAAATGGGTAAAATGCCCCTAAGTTCCAGCATGTCTTCTTAATAGATTCCAATGCAAAATGATGTATTACTATTCCCGAGTCCTTCTTGAAGAGGCTACATAAGGGACTCTCTTCTATTGTAATAAGGATCTCTTTTTTGGATAATTAGAATGAAACTCTACCCAAATTGTAAGGCATTACTGAGACTTTGAGCTCAGATTACTGATCATATTTTGTTACTGGAATAAGAAAGCACGTGACTTTTCAGACTTTGTGTTGTGATATCTTTGTTGTTGAGGAAACTGTTCTTATGTCTTTTTCCTTGATTTATTTTATGTTCCTTTAATTCAACAAGCAGGATTAGTGAAATTAGTCAGAAAGGTGTCTTGAAGAGTCAATTGTGGAGAGACTTTGTGCCCCCATAATTGCCTTTTAGTGTGTTTTCTTTTCATTTCTGTGTAAAGGACCTTGGGGCGACTTTGTGCCCTCATTGTCCTTCGTATCTTACTCTTGAGCAATCCAGGTGAAGATTTTGTGTTGCATCTTGATTTGCTAGTTATTACATCTTTTGCTACATTTTGTTGTTACTATTTGGAGTATTCTTGTGGCTTGTTAAATAGTACCTTTGAAAGAATAGGAGTGTTGTCTGTCATTTCCCTTGAGTTTTTCCTTTGATCTGCACGCATCATCTCTTAAGAAAGAGAGATGGATGGTTTGTCCTACCCCTAAGTATTATTTTCTATATATATATATATATAGCTTATCTATAAGGAACCTCCCCTTGATGAGAGGAGAGATCAGTCCCCTTCTGATGTGGTGAATGTTTCTAACTATTTTCGCTTTTCACATTCAAAAGAAATAAGAAACTAAAAGGTAATGGTCAGGGGTTTGTACGTACCCAGATGAAGTTACACACTGTTATCCAAATGATTGAAGGAGCTCCTCTTTGGATGTGGAAGATGACACCTATAAATAGAATAAGACTCAAACACAAAAACTGTTAGATATATATAAGGTGGACTGCCAAGCAAAGCTCGGTCCCAGAAGCACAAAGACTTCCTTGAGGGATGACAGTCCACTTGTTGATAAAAAGAATGTCAGATAAAGATAATAATGAAAGATTAAGCAAGAGAAATAGAAACAATGTGTACCTATATTCTACTGTCGGTCTGTCATAGTTGCCAACGTTGGTGGTTCTGTCGGTGTCGATTGGTCAAGTTGTCGATGTTGGTTATTATGTCGATGTCAGTAGGGGAAATGGTTGATGTCGGTCAGGGAAATGGCCTTGGATGGGTTTTGGATGAGTTTTAGGTCTGTCTGTGATCAACAGAATGGTCTGGAATGTCTGTGGGAGTTCGGAGGTCCGTGCAAGATTGTTGGGGAAGCCAATAGAGTCTTAAGAGGGACAAAGGGGTAGAGGATAGGTTGTTAAAAATGGTAAGGATATGGGGGAGGCCTCTTAGCCTCTCTGGAAAGAAAGTTAGGTTTGGTTGATGATATCTAGAAATGCTAAATAGAAGCTAACTGCTAATGCTTTCTGAAATGAAATAGAAGGAGAATACTTAGCTCTTAGTTACTGAAGAATTAGGGGTGTGAATGCTTGTGCCTGTTATAGCTGATGTCAAGATCCCTGCACCATGCTCCAATCTGATCTAAAGTCACTTGGGCAGAGTCTCTATAGCTAGGAGAGTGTTGATAGAATGTTGGTACCTGCAAAGAGTCGAGGAGCAAGAGAAAATCGATTCGGGCAAGAGAATTAGCGTTCAGGTCTGTGATTAGTTTTTTGTTTGGCCTGCAAGTTGGTTTTAAGCAACTAATGTCAGCGATACCGCCAGCGTCGATCGACGGTTAACCGACGTCGGCGGCTAGAGAATGGGAAAAAGGGATGTTTTTAGCCTTTTGCCCATTCTTCCATCTGCCGAGTTCAGCTGTCGTGGTTAAATAGTCGAAGGCAGGTTTAATAGGCATGAGAATTAGTGGGGGGAGTTGAAATAGGTCTTAGACTAGTCATGGGGTGATAAATGAGGTATCCAAGGGCAAGGAATCCGAGGTGAGGTGTCATGGGTGGGGTGTCAAGGGTGATGTGTCCATGGTGAGGTGTCAAGGGAGGTGTTATTAATTTAAAATAGGTAATTTATTTTAAATTAATAAGTGTATGGGTTAGAAATGTTTAGAAGCGGACCAAGGGGACCGAGGGGGAGTCGACCAAGGAGTAGACACAATTTTGGTGTCTACATTTGCCCCTTTTTGTCTTGTTGATTGTTCTTGATGAATTGCAAGACAAAAACAGGAGTAAGTTGCCCCATGTATGAGATAAGGTCATTTTTGTCCTATTGGTTGTTCTGGTGAACTGCAAGACAAAACTAGGAGTTGGTTGCCCCAGATAAGGGATGAGATATTCCCCCTCAAAGTGGGAGTCGAGGGAAGGTAACTTGATATTGGGTGCCGATTTGATAGGTAGTGGATGGATATGGTGAAGGTTGAGTGTGAACGCTGTAATAGTTGAGATTGCACGTATACCTCCTCACGTGATAGGTAGGTCAAATTGTCACAGTCAAGGGTTGAGGAGTGCTAAAATTGAAATAACTGGTCCACAGCATTTAGTCATAGCTAATTGGGTTAAATGATCTAAGCCATAGCTCCAATGGTCATCATGTTCCAAGTATCCCAGGCTCAGGAAGTGATCCTGAAAAACATGAAAATGTCACAAGTAGTGGGGATCAACTTGCTCACGATTTGATACTTGTGAGGGTTGTAATATGGGTTGTGAACAATTTTGCTAACTATTCGTGAGGTATCATATATGCAATCAAAACAACCAAGGCAGAGTTATCTCAAAAGTGGTCATGGTCTGAGGAGATAGTCGCAATCTCTAAGGTCATTGGTCGAGTCAGGCTGAGATATAAGTGATCTCAAGTGATGTTTGCTGTGGTCAGGGAGATGTACGTGATCTCCAATGTACCCTATGAGAAATCTGAGGTGACTTCTTCAGTGTTAGGGCTGATTGTTTGGTCATGAGTTTGGGTTGGTATAGATAGTTGGTCCATTAGATGGATGGATGAAGGAATGGCCGAGCTAACCTTAGAAGGCCCCGTGTCAACTGAGTGTTGCCTACATAGCCCCTGTTTGAAGGGCCTCAAGCCAATGTAGTTCTCCCAAAAGGGAGGAAGAGGGTCGGTTATGGATGTGGGTTGGACTAGGTTAAGTCATGGTTAAAGGTTAAATGGTTTGTCCATCAAGTAGAAGAACAAACGGATGTGGCCGAGCTAACCCCAGAAGACGTCATGTCAACTGAGTGCTACCTACATAGCCCCTGTCTGAAGAGCCTCAGACCAATGTAGTTCAGACTAGTTGATAGGTTGGTTTGGTCAGGTTAGGTTCGTTAGCATTTCCCATATGTGTGATGGTACATGCTTGAAATGATGAGTGTATGATGATGTTACAGCCTTTTCCATATAATGTGATGGTGTATTCTGTAACATAGGTGATGGGGTTTTTCATCCCTAGCAAGTGTCCATATTAGTGATGGACGTATGCTAAAAATGAAATGAGTATGCTTATGCTTCAGCAAGTAATGGTTTATGCTTGGCATAAATTGTGTGGTTGATAGTTTCCATGTGTACTGGTTTCCATAGAAACTAGTGTGCATAGGCTATGATAATGTTAGTGGTCTGAAAAAGGTTTGGTTGGTTTGGTTTGGTTTAGAAAATGATTTGGTTGGATTTGAATTGGTTGTATGTGACCAAAGTGCGTAAGAAGTGAAAGGCGCGTTGCTCTTTCATTGACAAGGACCATAATGATAGCATAGATAAGAGTTTTGCAAATAAAAGCCCCGATCATGCATTACATCTTTTGACCATTGGTTTATGTTAGAGAAATAGTCAAATCACTTGACATTAAGTGAGCTTGAAATCCCTTGAGTATGTGGGGGTAATAAATTTGGTGATGTGATATGTCAGGATAGCGTAACCCTTTCTAGCAAGGATAACTTTGCCCCTTTTATAGGTGACCCTGAGAACGACTATAGGCAAGTCCATGACTTAAGAGTTTGTTAGTCAATGTTTTTTTTTGTAGACTGATCGATGTGGGAAGTCTACGTGGAGATGTTGTTTTGTTTTGTGGTCATATGTGAAGCTGATCGATGCGGGAAGCTTCTGAGAGAGTGTTGTTTGTAGCAAGATTTGGGTATAGCCATCATTCGAGGGAGTGGTCTATATTCTGCTTTATATGTTGATGTCTTTGAATAGCTGTCCTTCAAGGGAGCAGTCTATTTATAACAACAATGATGATGCAACTGTCCTTCAAAGGAGCAGTCTACATTTATAGTTGATGACCTTTGAGTAGGTATCCCAATTTTATATTTTTTGGATTGAAATTTTAGTCATGGAAAAGCCTGTAGAGGTTTAAGGGTTTCCCTTTTATTAAGACAAAGCATACATGCTTGACAAAAAGGCTGACTAATGTTTGTAGGGAAAAAGGGTTGAAAGGAATAGGGACGAGGATGACAGGGATTGCTCAAGGGATGAGCTCAAGTTTAATGTCAAGTGAATGAGTACTTAACTAACAATAGAATGGTCATAGATGCAAGGTGTTAAGGGGGCTCAAGTTTTAGTCGGCCTTCAAGGGAAGACAGATGATAAGTCCTTGATCCATACATGTGCGTTATGATGTAAGGTCTGAGTCAATTAGGATCAAACTTTCTCCCTTTGCTTCTTTCCATATTGGTCACATGTTAAAGATGATTAAGAAGTTGGTTGATGTTTGGTTGATGCTTGGTTGGTTGATGTTTGGTCAATGCTTGGTTGAGGTCAATATTTGGTCGATGCTTGGTCGAGGTCGTGATAGTTAGGATAAAGTCAAAATTCTCCCAGTTGTTTTTTGTGACAGGGAAAGTGTTTGGCACCCATTACGGATAATCAATGAGTTAGAAAATGAGATGAAGAGAAGATGATGAAGCTCCTCTTTGACAAGGAGTGTGATGCAAGGATGCATCCTGCGAAGCTTTTGCCTAATAGAATTTAGTTTGAGAGGATGAGATCCTGATCTTTCAGGTTGGAGTTTGGAATCTCAGAATTATGGATGGTGATAGAGGCAATGGTTGGTAATGATTGGACTAAGGCAGCTAGTGGTTGGGAGTCTTCAGGTTGGACCTCCATTGCTTGTAAGGCTTTGATTAAGGCTTGTCGATGTTGTGGAGAGCTTTGAATGAGGTCATACAAATATGTCTTCACAGAGGTTGGGTGAATTTATTTCACCTTGGAGTCATGAATTGGCTTCAAAGATGTTGATCGAGATGTGCCCAAGACAATAATCTTGGGTTTTAGTTGTGGTGAGGGCTTGACGAATGGATATGTCCAAGGGATAAAAACATTCTCTTTCCCTTTATCCTTCATGGTTTGTGACCTAGTGGCCACATTGATGGTGTTGATTTGAATAAAGGGGGATAAGGTGGTCGAGGAACCACAGTTTGATGATGGGCTCTTGATTTAGGTGAGGATGTTTGAGAGGCATGGGATGGTGTTGATGGTTTGTTGAAAAGGTGGTCAAAAGGATCCTTGATGAAAGGGGTATCTTTTTTTAGGTGTTGACGAATGACAGCTTTAAGAGCATAGCAACGCTCAGTGTCATGTCCAGGTGTGTGATGATATGCACAAAATTTAGTGTCATCGAACCAAGATGGTTTTGATCTGAGAGTTGATGAGTGTGAAGGTGAAGAGGGTTGGGAGACATGAGACAGTGTTGGAGATTTGTCGATAGTCTCCTCAACAAGAAGGGTGTCTTTTTCCAAGTAATGGTGAATGGTAACCTTAAGGGCACAATAATTTTCAGTGTCATGTCTAGGTGTGCGATGATATAGGCAGATTTTAGTGTCATCGAACCAAGATGATTTTGGTCTGAGAGGTTGAAATGGTTTAATAGGTGGAAGAGTGATGTTAGAAGTTTGCAAAAGTCGGCGTAGTATCAAAGAATATGAACCCACTAATGGGTCCGTGCTTGTTGATGCACTAGGTGTTGATGACTTTTGTTTGGAAGTTGTTGAGGGAGATTTCCATACCACTTTTTGGGTTGGTGGTGTGGCCACTCATGTAGATGACACTTTCTTTGTGAGGGATGCCAAATTTTTCAAAGGAGGTAGGTTTGTGGTGGGTAAAAGGAGTAATGGAGGCAACTTGTTTTGGTTAGGGGTTGGAGTAGGGAGCACTCTTATTATGGTAGAAGGATGAGGGCCAAAAATGGAGGGCAATGATGATGATGGAGGAGGAGCTTGTCGACATGATTTAGTAGCCTTCTTTGGTTTGGTTTGAGGACCACTATTATGCGAGGCAAGGTTCAAGTATACCTTCACTTGCGGGTGAGTGAGGTTAGGTATGGGGCGAACTCTGAGGGATTTAACCAATTTTGATATGGTGGATGTTTGTGAGGGTTTAGGTTTGGATGTGGATGATTGAGCTTTTGAAGGTTTAGAAGTAGAAGCCTGGTCCTTGTTGGAGACTTTTGGAGATTTTGTCACAGGAGGGTAAATAGTATGAGATGAGATGGGACGTGCAAGGTGAGGAGCTTTGAGTCGCTCCCATAATGCCTCATGTTCTAATTTCCTTAAATGGAGAAGTCCTAGTTTCTCCACCAATCGAGAGAATGGTTTGGAAGATATTGGATGAGGCCTTGGTTCTTTAGAAGATGTGGGTGGTTGTGAGACCGAAAATATGCTAGATGCAGTGATCTTGGACCCAAGGCATGAGAGAGTCATCACTAGATCGTCTTCAGTAGTAGGTGAAGAGACAAGTTCTACTCTTGGTGGAGAAGGAATTAGAGAATGTGACTCCTCAAGAGGATACAAGGTAGGGATGATTGTGCCTTCTACTTGTGGTTGAGGAGCAGGAAAGGTAGGGTCCTCCATTGGTAGTAGGAAGGATAAAGGTGGGGCTAGCGGTGCTGGTATGGTTAAAGCGTCCTCCAAAATAAGAGGGGTAGATGGAGAACTAATAGGAGAAGAAGGGTCTTCCACCTGTGGGGGAGAAATAGGAGAAGAAGGCTCTTCTACCTATGATGGACAAATAGGTTGACTAACCTCTTCGGTTTGTGGAAGAGGTTGGTTAGGGATGGAAGGTGAAACCGTGTTGACTGTGCATATATTATGCTCTTGGGGGTCATCGGCCATGGTCTGAATGTTATTTTGACTAGGGGGATGGTTAGGGAAAGGTTGTCTAAAGATGTCTAAGTTTTGGTTAGGTGGCGCGTTTGGGTTATCCAAAACAAGATCACCTTTATCTATCATGTCTTGGACAATGTTTTTGAAGGTTTTGCAGTTGTTTATGTCATGGCCTTTGACACGGTGATAATGACAAAAGTTATTTTCCCTATACCATGTAGGGATGGCTTTTGAAGGGTCAAATTGAGGTGGTGGTCAAATTTGGGGGAGATTGAGGACTCTTTGTTTAACTAGTTTATCCAAAATGGAAGCATATGATTCTCCTATAGGAGTATACTGACGCTATACGTATCATTGTTAGAACTGTCGTGTAATGCTTTGAGATGTGGAAGGTTCAGATTGGTTAGTTGTTGTTGAAGATGATGGTCTAAGTACCACAGCATTTGCTAATCCCTTAGACTTAGAATTGGAGGAAGAAGATTTGGAAGAAGAATCATTTGATTTTGCATTAGTATTTTTACTACGCAATTTGACTTTATTTTCTTCGACAGCACGGAGTTCAAGCTTCCTAGCCATGGTGAAAGCTTCGTCAAATGTGTGGAATATTTGGACCCACAAGGTAGATGAAATGTGTTTGGCACAGGCTTGTGAAAAGAGCTCAATGAGCTTAGGTTGAGGTAAAGAAAAGGAGAGTTGGTTGATTAAACTTCTCCATCGAGCAACGAAATTAGCTATGGATTCATCATCAAATTGTCTGATAGAATATAGGTCTATGATGGAGACCTTTTTGGTGATGTTGATCGAAAAGTGGTCAAGGAAAAGCTGAGCTAGTCGAGTGAAAGAAAAGATAGAGTGACTGGTAATATAACTATACCAATCGAGGGCAGCACCAAAAAGCGACATGGGAAATGTGAGTAGTAACAACGCATCATCATGTGCTATAAGGTAACAAGCATGTTTGAATGCTCATAGATGTTGCTATGGGTCCTCCTTACTCTGAAAGCGAGTAAACTTTGGGAGTTCCCACTAACTCGGATATGGTCGGATTGGGACTAAAAGATGAATAGGTTCATTACATATTTGTTCATATGAGAGAACATTTTTTGAACTCAAAACGGATGTCTCAAGATTAGACACCTTATCCATCAGCATCTTGATTAGATCAACTGGTGGATTGATAGGTGGGGCACCCCCTAAGTTGTAAGGTGCTTGGAAGGAGTTAGAAGGGGCGTATGACGTAGTTGGTTGCGCTTGTATAGGTGAAACATATTGGTAAATAGTCATAGGGACTGATGTCGAAGTCAAGGGTGGTTGTGTTATGAAGCTAGAAGGCAGAACTTGACTTGATGTCGCCAAAGGTGGTTGGATGGTGGCAACACTAGCTAAGGGATAAGTAGCCACTCTTGTATTTATGGGTGCAAGAGTAGGTAGGATGGAGACAATTAAGTTTTGGAATGGTGTAGATCTTTGTTGAATGGTTTGTGGTTGAGGGGGTAAAGGAACCCCAAAGGAGGTAGGTCCAGAAATAGAAGGAGAGGTCACACTTTGAAGATTGGTCATGGTCGGGTTGTTAGTTGAGGCAATGGCCTGGGTGACCATGGGTTGGGTTACGGAGGCTGTTGATACAATTTTCGTGTCAACTAAAGAAGTTGGCATCCCATAAATTGGGTTGTCTGAAGAGTTTTGCATTTGACTTCTTGCGAGATAGTGCTGAAGAGCCTTGACATTGAGGTCAAGGAATCTTTCAAAGTCTTGGTCCCCTTTGGGAACAATATGGAGTTGAGTTGGGGTTGGAGTATGCTTAGTGTCTGAATGATACTCCATTAGAGGACTTGATATAGAAGGCGAAGGTGGGAGTGGTTGTTGCCTTGCGTGGTCAACAAGAGTTTTGGTTTGACTATGTGTCAAAACCATCCAAGGCAAGAAAGATGTTTTAGGTTCCAGAAAACTATGTATTTCAGTTTTAGAAAGCCAGAAGTGGTGCTTTTAATAGCAAAAAGATCAAGTTTTTGGCTTGCTATTTTGAGAAGGAAAATTTTGACAGTGATCGACCTCTGTGGAAAAATCGATGTCGGTGAAGAAAGTTACCGATGTCGGTTAGATAACCGATGTCGGTGAAGATCAGTTGCCGACGTTGGTGGAAAAATTGATGTCGATTACTGTGTATTTCTAGAAACTTTAGAAAATTGAAAGTTTTTGGAAGAAAGAAGAAAGTCTGAGTTGTTTTTGGAGCTCCGAATGCGACCTCACCAGCTCAAAAAATCAGATACAGATAGAAAAATAGATGAAGGCAATCAAACACTAAACGTTAATTCCTAAGAATAAATTTTAGAGTCTTGTTGGCTTATGCCTTAGAAAAGTGTGTTTGGGAAGTTGGGATTTTAGAACGGGTCTTAAGAGAGGCAGTCTAAGGTTGGTTTTGGGTTAGTTTTGGTGCTCAAGATCTGTATTAGGTTCCGTACGTGGCCTGGTGATAAGGAGCAAGCTCCCCTCACTTCACGAGCCCATAGATAAGCTAGGTCACTTAGCCAGTATATACTTCCCCTAGAGTTTATACTCTGCCAGAGAAAAGAGTGGGTTCTCCCCTTGGTAGTGAAGTCCAAGTGGGATTATCAGGAAGGGTAAGGTATCCTCTAGGTGATGAAATCCTAGTCGGCCCTTGTCTCAGGTATGTTTAGATGTTTGATTTTGTGAAAGTGGTCTGGTAGTGTAACATATGTGTACTATGATTTATTCATAATGCGGTTTTTAATTACTAGATGAGCTAAAAATGCATTCAAGCAGGAATGAGATGCAATATATTTTTAACCCAAATTGAAATGTTTTGTTCGAATGCAAACAAGTAGGAAAAAGTTAAGAGCATGAACTTCACTACTCTAAGATGCAAAAAGGAAAGGTGACAAGAAGAAAAAGAAAGAGATTCTTTTTAACTTCCGCTTATGATGTCTTTTCGAAATAAAGAGATAGAAGAAGGATGCAAGAATAAATCTAATGCACCTATATGAATGTTTGCTTTAGAAGAAAAAGAATGATGAACCCAAGGAAAATTCTAGGGATCCCACCGGGCATGCCAGAATGTTTCTAACTATTTTCGCTTTTCACATTCAAAAGAAATAAGAAACTAAAAGGTAATGGTCAGGGGTTTGTACGTACCCAGATGAAGTTGTGCACCATTATCTAGATGATTGTAAGAGCTCCTCTTTGGCTGTGGAGGATGACACCTGTAGATAGAATAAGACTCAAACACAGAAAATGTTAGATAGATATAAGGTAGACTGCCAAGCAAAGCTCGGTCCCAGAAGCACAAAGACTTCCTTGAGGGATGACAGTCCACTTGTTGATAAAAAGAATGTCGGATAAAGATAATAATGAAAGACTAAGCAAGAGAAATAGAAATAATGCATTCTTATATTCTGCTGTCGGTCTGTCACAGTCACCGACATCGGTGGTTCTGCCGATGTCGATTGGTCAAGTTACTGACGTCGGTTATTATGCCGACATTGGTAGGGGAAATGGTCGATGTCGGTTAGGGCAATGGCCTTAGATGGGTTTTGGACGAGTTTTAGGTCTGTTTGTGATCAATAGAATGGTCTGGAATGTCTGTGGGAGTTCAGAGGTCCGTGTAAGATTTCCAGGGAAGCCAATATAGTCTTAAGAGGGACAAAGGGGTAGAGGATAGGTTGTTAAAAAGGGTAAGGATATGGGGGAGGTCTCTCAGCCTCTCTAGGAAGAAGGTCAGGTTTGGTTGATGATATCCAAAAATGCTAAATAGAAGCTAACTGCTAATGCTTTCTAAAATGAAATAGAAGGAGAATACTTAGCTCTTAGTTGTTGAAGAATCAAGGGTGTGAACGCTTGTGCCTGTTATAGCTAATGTCGAGATCCCTGTACTATGCTCCAATCTGATCTGAATTCACTTGGGCAGAGTCTCTACAGCTAGGAGAGTGTTGATAGAATGTTGGTACCTGCAAAGAGTTGAGGAGCAAGAGAAAATTGATCTGGGCAAGAGAATTAGCGTTCAGGTCTGTGATTAGTTTTCCATTTGACCTACAAGTTGGTTTTAAGCAACCAACGTTGGCGATACCACCGGCGTCGACCGACGGTTAACTGACGTCGGTGGTTAGAGAATGGGAAAAAGGGCTATTTTTAGCCTTTTGCCCATTCTTCCATCTGTCGAGTTTAGCTGTCGTGGTTAAACGGTCGAAGGCGGGTTTAATAGGCGCGAGAATTAGTGGGGGGAGTTGAAATAGGTCTTAGATTAGTCATGGGGTGATAAATGAGGTATCCAAGGGTAAGGAATCTGAGGTGAGGTGTCATGGGTGAGGTGTCAAGGGTGATGTGTCCATGGTGAGGTGTCAAGGGAGGTGTTATTAATTTAAAATAGGTGATTTATTTTAAATTAATAAGTGTATGGGTTAGAAATGTTTAGAAGCGGACCAAGGGGACCAAGGGGGAGTCGACCAAGGAGTAGACACAATTTTGGTGTCTACAATGAACCTACACATTTTGGATGACTAATCTTCCTACTTTGGCTGATCAGACATTTTTTTTTATCAGTACGCTAATCGACAAAATATTCAACCAACATTTTTTGGCGACTCCGCTGGGAAATATAGCCCATTATCATTATAACCCTTATCCATTATAGACTTTGGCGACTCTATTTCATGTCTTACCCATTTTTATTTATAGCATTACCATTTTCATCCATCTCCATTATATTATCTGGTCTGCAAAACCAGAGCTGCTGGGAAAGAAAGCATAGTTTGAAGCCTCAAGCTTTAAGCTGAAGCAAGGCCACTTTCTTTTCCATTTTTGTCCTATAATCTGGCAACTCCACTCAGATGTGTTATCCCTATTGTTCATAATCTGATCATGGTAGTTTGAGGCCCCTGGGGTAACTCATTTGGCCCACTTAATCTAACTCCACCCCTGTATGAGCTACCACTCAATTCAAGGAAGAATTTCCCCAAATTCTTTGGTGATGGAAGAGTCCACCCTGATGAACACATTGCAACCTTCACCATAGCCTGTGGTGTGATAGGGGTGGAATTTGAAGACGTGGTAGTCAGTCTTTTTGTGGAGACACTACAAGGTGCTATTGTAGACTGGTTTTACCATCTGCAAGTTGGATCAGTGACTGACTAGGATACACTTAAAGCCAAGTTCGTAGAAAGATTCAAGCCCACAAAAGATGCACATGTCTTGCTAGCCCAACTCACATAGATAAAGAAGGAGCCCCTTGAACCTATGAGGGACTTCATTTCTAGGTTCAACAAGCTGAGGCACAAGATTCCCATGATCGCCTAGCTGACACCTTAGAATCTCATGTGTTTCTTCATCAACTCATAGCTGCTTGAAGTGAGTTTTCTATTCAGACAGGTTAGACACATAGACCTTGAGGCTGCTCAAGACTTGGCTACTGAGCTAGAAGATGACCTTATCTTGGTAGGAAAGATAAGGAGAGATCCTAATAGAGCTAAACCCTCTTCATCTTTTGAATACTCACCCATAGTCACCACTGACCCAATGGTACAAAAGTTGGCAAAGGAATTACTAGCCTTGAAAAGGCAAATGGCACAAAGTATGTCTTCTGCTCCTCTATATAGAAATGCACCAAAGAGGACATTCCCTAATCAGCCATATCAAGGCAATGCTGCCGGAAGTCAAGGGCAACCAAATAATCTTCCTCCCCCACAGAGGAACCTTGCCCTTGAAGCACCTCCAACCAACTCAACAGTTGGATATTTGGAAACAAAACATGTTTCCTATTTCCAACCTGAGTTTGAGCAAGAAAATGGCACCGATCTCTTCAGGGAAGATCAAGAAGAATCAACTGGTGACTCCCACATTGGTTTCCTGAATTACCAGGATGAACCTAAGAGTGAAGGTGAAGCAGTCGAAGGATCAAATGCAGTTTTCACTCGGTCTAAGAATCAGTTAGCCCAGCAGATCAACAAAGAAAAGAAAGAGGAGTGACCCCAATTAGTGATTTCAATTGCTGAGCAGAGAACCCCTTTTCCTTTTCAGTCAAAGGACCCAGTGATTACCAAAGAATTAAGTACATTGAACATCTCTACACCGTCTACTTCAACTTCGTAGATCAGTCTTCCCCCTCCCAAAAATTAAAAGGATGAACTCCCATCCACTGTTCTAAATCCATCTCAGTCATTTTCCATGATTAATCATGTCAAGGAATCCAAAATTCAAATGACTAATTTTGAATCCCTGCAAGTCAATCCTGAGCAATTGGACATTGATGGAGAACCAAGTGTGGACCTATCTGAAGCAAAAATTGTGGTTGCCCCCTGCAGCTCAAATTTTGTTTGAGCCTTCAGGCAGGGGTAATTACTTCTTGACGACGGATGATGCTCCTGTCTCAGCTGATGAAAGTCTTGTAGCTGGCAATCTAAGATTTGATTCAAACAAGGCATCATAAGAATTAATAGGGTGCAATACAAATCAAGAAAGATCTTCCATCTCTAATGAAGAGAAATCTGATAGGAGATCAACTTTTGATGATGACAACAATTATTTCACCAATGATGAAGTTGGGACTATGTTGATATCTCCTCAAAGAGATATTCTTCCTTCATGCAATTTGCAAGTCAACATTTCTTCCACAGCTGGATATAGATCTTTGTTGCTCGAATTGAACACTGCTCAGGGTGAAGAATTCAAACTCCTTCACATCAAAGGAGATGCTGAACTGATGGTTTGTCAGGAGTTTTATATGGACAATCCAATCATGTGCAGAACTGGACTAGTAGAACAACAAGTTATGATGGTGGACCATGCTGCTGCAAATCAAAATCAAGCAAAGGAATCTTTCACCAAGAGAGCAAGGAGTTATGGTTTTTGGTTTGAAGACCACATCCTGCCTTGGAACAAGAAGAAGAAAAATCAAAGGGGAAGACACAAAAAATTGGTTTCTTGGTGGAGAGCTCCATTCGCCCATCACCGTTTCTGGGGGAAAAATGTCTTCTTGCTGGTTTATCAGAATAAAGCACTATTTTCACTGTCTTCCAAGAAGTAGCATCTGAAACACTTCAACTCTTGAAGTCTCAGAACATTGCATCTGTATATAAGTATATTTGTACAATTTTTAATTCTATTTTATTTTGTTTTTTATGCCTTTCATTTTTGGGTAGCATGACTCCATAACCTAATGGTACACATGAAGACACTGGAGATTCTAGATTCTACTCTTTTCAATTCTTTTTTGCAATTGACAGAAGTTTCCCAACTAGAGCCAGCTGTTGTCCCCCAAAAATATCACTCATTTTTGGGACAACATTTGAACTATTTTGGTCCTACAGACCAAAATTGTCTCTTCCCTTTTCAAAATTTGTGCTGGGCATTCAAATTCCTCATTTTTCAAGCTTCTCAAAAATCTACGGACTCAGCAGGTCAAGTTCAATGGGCTTTTACAGGTTGAAATCTATGGACTCTTTCAAGATTAGAGAAAACTATGGACTTGGTTTTTATGGACTCTACAAACAGGCTCATTTCTACAAGTTCAACAAGTTCCAGGTTCAATCAGTTCAATGCTTTCAGTTTAACGATGGGTTCAATCAAAGGAATGGTTTAATGTCTTGGTTCAACCAAGTGGTTCATCCTTTGGTTCAATCAAATAATTCATCAATTAGTTCAAGGCTTTGTTTGAACCATTGAACCAAAACTTGGTTCAACAGCTAGTTCAAACACATGGTTCAAAGGCAAGTTCAACAAGAGGTTCAAAGCCTTGGTTCAACGGAATGGTTCAAAGCCGTGGTTCAATGGAATGGTTCAACAGTTGGTTCATCGCCAAAGTTCAAAGAGTTTCTTGAAGGACCCTGAAGGGCAAGTGCCCTTGCAAGGGACTCTCAGTTGCCAATTTAAAGACACTTCCTAAAAATGAAGGGATGCCCGAAGAAGCCCGAAGGCCATTCAAAGACTGCCTAAAGGGTAGATACCCTTGCAGGAGGCTCTTCTTGACTCAAAAAGAGTCATTTTTAAGGCCTGAAAGGGCAAGTTCAATCTAGAAAAGTGCCAAATAGAAAAGCCAAAAGAGGACAAAGGAATGATGCACCCAAAAACGTCAAATTAAACACAGTGAACTAGTCGTTGATCCTTTGAACATACAGACTAGAATACATTCACAAATTTCAAGGCCAAGACTAGCAAAAAGTGGGGAAGGAACAAAACAACAAATTGAATCTAGGATCCAGTTCAATTAACCAAAAAAGGAGGAATGATGAAGATAATATCAGATTGCCAGGTGGACATTGAATGTTGCAAACTTTCAATAAGCGTGACTTGTTTCCCTACATTGATAAAATCAAATGGGTAAAACACCCCTAAGTTCTAGTGTGTCTTCTTAACAGATTCCAATGCAAAATGATGTATTACTATTCTTGAGTCCTTCTTGAAGAGGCTATATAAGGGACTCTCTTCTATTGTAATAAGGATCTATTTTTTGGACAATTAGAATGAAACTCTACCCAAATTGTAAGGCATTACTGAGACTTTGAGCTCAGATTGCTGATCATATTTTGTTACTGGAATAAGAAAGCAAGTAACTTTTCAGACTTTATGTTGTGATATCTTTGTTGTTGAGGAAACTATTCTTATGTCTTTTTCCTTGATTTATTTTCTATTCCTTTAATTCAACAAGCAGGATTACTGAAATTAGTCAGAAAGGTGTCGTGAAGAGTCAACTGTGGAGAGACTTTGTGCCCCCATAATTGCCTTTTAGTGTGTTTTCTTTTCATTTCTATGTAAAGGACCTTGGGGCAACTTTGTTCCCTCATTGTCCTTCGTATCTTACTCTTGAGCAATCTAGGTGAAGACTTTGTGCTGCATCTCGATTTACTGGTTATTATATCTTTTGCTACATTTTGCTGTTACTACCTGGAGTATTCCTGTGGCCTGCTAAATAGTACTTCTAAAAGAAGAGGAGTGTTGTCTGTCATTTCCCTTGAGTTTTTCCTTTGATCTGCACACATCATCTCTAAAAAAAGAGAGATGGATGGTTTGTCCTATCCCTGAGTATTATTTTCGATATATATATATATATATATATATATATATATATATATATATATCTATAAGAAACCTCCCCTTGATGAGAGGAGAGATCAGTCCCCTTCTGATGTGGTGAACCTACACATTTTTGATGACTAATCTTCCTACTTTGGCTGATCAGACCTATTTTGTTTATCAGTACGCTGATCGACAAAATATTCAACCAACAAGAGGCATAGGTCAATAAGGAGGAAGAGGTACATCTCAAAGGATAAATTCATAATGAAGTACCTCTCAAGAACAATCATCTACTTCAAGAGGTGGACTCATAGAAAGGATACCTTACTTTAAAGGAGGATACACATAAAGAGGAAGAGGATTTAATGGATTCATTGACAAATGTTTTAAATGCAACAAATTTTTAGGTCATATATTTTGGGAGTGTCCAAAGAATTTTCAAGCTAGCAACTCTAGAACTAAAATTAGAAATCAAGTAGTCCAAGTAGATGAAAAAAGTGTGGATTATCCATCTCACATAGAAAAACCATAAGTTGGAGAGTCCTTGTTGATGAGGAGGGTTTTGATAAAACAACCCAAAGATAAAGAGCCTACCAAAATAAAGACTATATTAAAGACAACTTGAAAATCCCAAAGTAAGTGCTATAAATTGGTGATTTATTAAGGTAGTACTAATAATTTAGTGTCAATAGAGATGATAAAAAAGCTTGGTTTAAAAATAATACCACATCTAACCCCCTATAAGGTCTCATAGCTTCAGAAAGGGTAATAATTTATTGTGAATGAACAATGTTGGGTAGATTTTCAAATTGGAGGATATAAAGACAAGATTCTATGTGACATAATGCTAATGGAGGTGTGCTATGTGCTCTTAGTAAGGACTTGGCAATATGATATAAATACTACTCATGATGGAAGGAAGAATGTTTATACCTTGGAGAATGATGACATAAGTAAGACATTGTTGCCTCTAAAAGAAGAAAGAAATGGACAAGGGACTAATTCAAGTTTTATGATGGTGAGTGAGAAGGAGTTATTGAATTCTATGAAATAGGAAGAGCTAGGTTTTGGAGTGGTAATCAAACCAAGGATTGTTATAATAGCCACCAAGTTGAATAAATTATATCAAGAGATAAAAAAACATGTTGGAAGAATTTATTGATATTGTGGTGGATAAATTATCCAATGAACTGCCACGTATTAGAAGTATTAAACACCATATTAACTTTTTACCAGGTACAAGTTTGTCCAACAAAGTTGCCTACAATATGACCCCTTAAGAGAATGTAGAGATTAAGAAGCAAATATAAAAACTATTGGATAAAGGACTAATCAAAGAGAGCCTTAGCCCATGTGCCATAGTGATTGTATTAATGCCAAAGGAGGGGTATTCAAGAATGTGCAATGACTCCAAGTAATAAACAAGATAAAAATAAGGTATAGATTTCTACTTCTAAGAATTAAAGATTTAATGGACTGTGTTTCACTAATTTTTGTCTATTTTAAGTCTAAAGGAAAATAAAAAGAAGGATGGGGATAAGTGATTAGAATGAACCTGGATTTGGTTTGCGCATCATATCCAAACATTGTGAGCACTCCTCTTTGGTTGGGGAGGACTACCTGCAAGTAAGAAAGCACTACCACAAGATGTCTGTTAGTAGTTAAATGAGTGGGTTGCCAAGCTACGTTCTTGTTCGAGGAAGTGTGAAACTTCCTTAGAGATGACAGTCCACTTTTGAAAGATAAAAGAATAAAAAATAAATAAAAGAGAGGTAAAGAGAGAGTGAAATAGAGATAAGATTATCATTATTAACAACCTATAGGTAGCAGAGAGTGAAAGGGTACATGTAAGGTACTGTATTTACATTTTAGAAGTTGTTTGGATAAGTTTTGAAGAGGCTAGGGAATCCACAGTCACCAATGTCGATAGGGGAATGACCGATATCAGTTATACTACTAAGGTCAGTAGTGAGGTGACTGATGTAAATTAGGCTACGAGGTTGGTAGGGGCAATAATTATCTGGGAGCTTACAGAAGGATTTTTCAAGTCTATGAAATGGTTTGGATCAGGTCTAAGAGGTTGGGAGAGTTATGATAGAGAGATTATGGTTTGGGTAGATCTGGTCAGAGGTTTGGTGTGTTAGGTTAAGGGGAAACAAGTGAAGAAGCTTTATAACTCCGTCACGAGGGTTCAGTCAAAAGTGTGTAAAGCAATGCAAAGTAAATATAAAGAAATAGCAAAGTAAATGTTTAAATGACCTACAATATATGTGATGTACTTATCTATGGTGGTCACTGAATGATAAGTGCCAAGTTGATGGTCCCTATTAGGGAGTCTAAACCTAAATGCCTAAATAGAGAGAACAAGTGGGTGATGTTGGTCCTCAAGAGCTTAATTGCTGATTTTGATTGACTTATGTAAGATGATTGTAAGCTAAGATGTCAAAAATAGAATGCCTAGAGCTTGAATGTAAGGATGAATTTTCTTATTTTTTTCTAGTCTAAACTTTAGGTTAGAGCTTAGCTTATATTGTCTACGTCGGTGATCCCACCAACGTCGATCATGGGTTGATCGACATCAGTGACCCTATAATAGGTAAACCTTACTATTTTTTGCCTATTTTTTATTATCTTCTATGTTAAGTGTGACACACATTATAAAATGGTAAAAATAAGAGGTTATGAAGGAAGTAGTTGATTAGAAATTTAGTTTAGAAGTGGAAATAAGTCTTGGGTAGTTAGGATGAGGGGACCAGGGCTTGAGGTGACTCATTAGGTGAGAATTAGTCATAGGGTGAGGTGGCCAGGTAAGGTGGAAATAGGGGTTTTTAATTAGCTTAATTAAGTATTTTAAATTAATTAAATGTGTGAGGGGTAAAGGTATGGGTTAGGGAGATTAATTATTACTATTGAAACAGGTTGAAGGGGGGTTTTGACATAGGGAGTTATGCACATGTGTGTGAAATAATTTTGGTGTCTATATTTACCCTTTTTTGTCTTATAATTTATACTGACACATGACAAGACAAAAATAGGAGTTAGATGCTCCAAATATTAGATGAGATATCCCCCCTCAAAATGGGAATTGATGAAGGAGAAATTGGAATCAGGTACCAGTTTGATAAAAAGGTAATTGTGGAGAATTGAGTATCACTCTATATGCGTATACTATAATGAGCTATAGTCGACAAAGTCAAGAACAAGCAAGGTTAAGGAGGACTTAGATAAAAGTAACCAAAGCATAGCTTTTAAGTGATAGCTGATAGGTTAAAACAATCAAAGTTGTAGCTCCAATGGTCAATATATCCCAGGTATTTGAGGTAAGAAGTGCCCCTGGGAAACATAAAAGGGTTGAAGGTGATAGGACGAGCTTGGTTTCCATCCACAACACCTAATATACCTACATGTGCATGATAGCTAACTATAGTGGAATAGCATAAGCAATCACGACAAGCAATGCAAGGTTGGTGTAAAAAGGTCAACAATATCCAAGCAAAGTCATCATGGGTGAAGATTTAAGTGATCATCAATGTAATTTTGTCATGTTTGGGGGAGATATATGTGATCTCTAGTTACTAGAGTGTATGGGTAAAGTTTAAAAAGTTGGGGGTGCTTGGTTGGTAAAAAAATTATTGAAATGGTGCCAACGTCAATGACATTACTGATATTGGTAATATAAAGTGCCAATGTCAACAAACCTAGGGAAATGTTGTTGATGCCAGACTACATAAGTACCAATGTTAGCATATTATGTCAAGAATACTAACATCAGTGGCTGACCAAACCCAAAAAAAAGGGATTTGGTAGCTGACCAAACTCATTTGTAACTTTGTGATTGGAGAGAAGAAATAGAGCTTATAGAGTGATTTGAGATGGTATCTCAAGGAGGGGACCCAATGGGAGGTGCACCACCACAAGAGCTAGTGGTACCAGCTAGGAGGAGACAAAGAGATAAGGTAAGAGCCTCTACTAGTTGGTTTGAATTTGATTTTGATATTTGTAATTTTTAGGCTAATTAAGAGGTGGGGGTGTAGAAAATGTTAGTGAAAGGTCAAAAAATAATGTAGGGTAGTTATAGGATAAGTTAGGGGGCTTTGTGGGTAGGTTTTTAGGTGAAATGGGTAAGTTTGGGTTTGGGTTGTTTAGTCTTGGGCCTAAACTAGTCACTGACGTCAATGAGGTCCATCGACATCAATCAACACAACACTAAGGTCGGTAGGTTCCTACTGATGTTAGTCATTATGTAGGCCTATAAAACACTGGTGTCAACATTAATGCTAACATCAATGACTGTAGAAAAGTAGCAAAATAGGAGAAAAGGTTAGTTTGTATCTCTAGTGGAAGTAGTCATCTAGCCTAATGGCCAAGTTAGCCTCAGAAGACCTTATGTCAACTGAGTGCTACCTACATAGCCTGGTTTAGGGCCTCAAGCCAATGTAGTTCTCCTAGAGCCTAGGAAAAAAAGATCTAAAAATGTGTGATAGGGGAAATGGGTAAAAAGGTAATTTGAGATAGGTTGAGAGGTCTAGGGTTGAAAAGATAGGTCATAGTGTCAAGAGTCAGGAATATAGGCTGTGAGGCCTAGAGTTGTGATAGGTAGGTAGGCCTAGGATAGAAAGAGAGAGGAAATAAAGCCTAAGGTAGAGAGAGAGAGGCATTGAAGCCTAGAGTAGTTAGTGAGGTGGGTATATGGCTGAGCTAACCTTAGAAGACCCTGTGTTGACTGAGTGCTACCTACATAGCTTGATTTAGGTCCTCAAACCAATGTAGTTCTCCCAAAGAGAAGGGAAAAAGGAAGTGATAGAGTATATTAAAATGTATATGACCTAAGTTGTGTGTGTATGGATGTAGGTGAGGATGGAGTTGACATTATGAGATCATTTACCAAGGTTGTTGACATGTATGAGGGATTACACTCTAGAAGAGTGGGAGCATATGACAGCCATGGGGTTAGGAGGAGTGTGATAGTAATGTCGAGTCTCTTGGGATGTATCCCTAATGACAACATTGATTGAGAGGTGGGATCACACCACCAATGCCTTCCACCTATCGACCAGAGAGTTGATAGTGAATCAAGAGGACATGTATAGGATCTTATGGCTACCACTCTAGGGTGAAAAGATTTTTGCATGCTTGAGAGAGGAGCATGATATACACATGGTCAATTTATATGGAGAGCATGTCAGTGAGGTGACTTACCACTTTATGAATTTCACATACAAGCCACTCTATATGGCTAATGAAGAAGAGCAACATCATTTGATCATCCTGATGATGATAGGGATCATGGTGTATGCATTACTAGATGTAGATGGTGGGAAATTTTTGATTACATTGATAGGTGTGCTTGCACAGATGGTTGAGTAATGAACCATTTTTTCCTGGGGTCTAGTATTTTTGGTGCAGTTATATAGAGAGCTATGGGGTTTGAGGCTGTGATGGTGATACAGTTTGTGTATTATCCATCTACTGCATTATTGGGTATATGAACACATCATGGTGACACAATCACTAGGGTTACCTACCACTATACTGGCCAGCTTTAGGGTTGATTTTAGATGGTGGAGAGAGGGCATGGCATAAAACTAAGTGGATGGCATGGTTTGAGACATTGCTTAGTATAGGAACATGATTGAGGGCTTGATCCTTGTATATATTTTGTGGAGACCGTATCTAACATACCTAGTTTTCAGAAGATAGGCACATTAGGTTTTTGGGTTGTAAAGCTCACTATGGGTTAGGGGGTGATGGGCCAATGAGTTGGAGATAGTACCCATGGTACGGGTCAGGAGGTAGTTTGGTCTCCTATAAGATATTCTACCTACCTTCTCTTAATATAGGAGGGATGACATAGAGGCACCCCTACCATTGCTCTAGGAGACAGATGGGCCAAATTTTGAGGAGCTACCAGTAGGGCCAGGTGTTGGAGACCCAAGGTGTATAGTGGCCTATATAGCTTGGTGGGTAGGGTTACATCTAACAGTGGAGGTTAGGAGGTCACCACCAGATTTATAGGGGTTGGTTAGAGAGAGGGATGTAGCAGTACAAGCCTGAGATATAGTAGTGTAGGCTCGAGATGTAATATTGCAAGTTTGAGAGATAACCCAAGCACAGGTTTTAGCCTTATAGGGGTAAGTGGTGATGTTGTAGGGTTAGATTAGGGCTCTACAAGGCTAGGTTGTATCACTACAGGGCTAGGTTATTATTTTATAGGGTTAGGTGAGTGTAGTGACAATAGAGAGAGATAATTTGAGAGTAGTAGGTCAGGATACTCCTCCTCCACCACCACAGGGACTAGTACAGGTTGGGCCATCATCAAGTGCTATGAGACCTCCATAGATTATGTCCATGGTGAGATTTTTAACTACTGTAGATGAGATTTCCTATTATGAGAGGGTGATTAGAGATTTCCCATAGATTTAGAGATATTCAGAGTTTAGAGAGTAGGAGAGGTCAATGTCATGTGTGATGGATTTTAGCTCATGCAGATGTAGATGGGTAGAGAGTGGTGATGACATGCCTCCTCATGACCATGTAGAGAATCTTGAGGACCTTGAGTGTCGGATTTTACCAGTTTTGATTATATTTGTTATATGTATACCAACCTACGAGATAAAGATGCAAGATGTATATTTTGAGAGAGAGATACGATTTTATGATGATTATTTTGATTATATATATGATCAAAATAATCATCATATATATATATATATATATATATATATATATATATATATATATATTACACACACATGAGATGTTTATTTATTGATATGTTGAGATGTGATTATGGAGGATGATGATGATATGGATGATGATTATTTTATGTTATGTTAATTTGATGTAAATGTTGATCATGTTAGTTGAGTTAGACTAGCCTTTCCCATATATGTGATGGTATATGCATAGTTGGTTGATTAGTTTCATCTTAACATTTTTCCATATTTCATGATGGTGTATGCTTAAAAGAAATAGATTGGTTAAGTTAGTTTATTTCAGTATTTTTCCATATTTGTGATGGTGTATGCGTAAAATAAATTGAGTAGGCTTTGTTAGTGTTAGTATGACATTATTTCTTTCATCTCAAATAGAGATATCGACATGTGATGTGGATGGGAAAGTAAAGAGGCAAAATGCTCATGTATTGGCAAATACCATAATTTAGAACATAAATATGCTTAGGAAAATGAGTTGCATTCATGCCTTATATCTTTGAACCATTATGTTTGTTAGAGAAGCATCACATTTACCTTATATTAATTGAGATTCATAGTCCCTTGAAAAATTATGAGGGGAAAAAGGGTAAAATGATGAAAAAATGTTTGGGTAGCATAACCTACAAAGTAGAGATGATATGCCCCTTTTGTGGGTGACTCAAGAGCTACTATAGGCATGTCCATGACTTAAATCCCCCCCCCCCCCCACTTTTTTTTTGGTTGTGTAAGCTGATCAATGCGAGAAGCCTATAATGGGATTTTGTATCCTACAAAGCTACGAGAAGCATTTTTCTTTTGTTTTTCCCTTTGAGAACAAATCTTGGCTTAGCCATCCTTCAAGGGAGTAGTCTAAGTGTTTATTTTTAATTTTAAATAACTATCCTTCAAGGGAGAAGTCTATTGATAGTAGCAAAGGGAAGTTACGTAGTTGTCCTTCAAGGGAGCAGTCGATGTTGAAAAGCATGACCTGAGACTTTATAACTTTTTCAAATATCCCATTTTTTTTGCTTTATTTTTTTAGTCATTGACAAGACTATAGAGGCTTAGGCATTTTCCATTGTGAGGACAAAACTATACCACTATGTATAGGAGTAAGGGTGAAGAGGAAGGGAAATAAATGTAATAGGGATGCTCAAGGGACGAGATCAAGTTAAACACAAAGTAAAGAGAGACTCATTTAACAAATGGATGATCATAGGTGTAAGGCATTTAAAGGCTTAGGTTTTAGTATTCCTTCAAGAGAAGACAAGCGATAAGTTCCTAAGTCATACTTGTGAGTTATGATATAAGGTCCAAGCCAATTAGGAACAAACTTACCCTGTTTGCTTTTCTCTATGTTTGTCACATGTTGATTTTATTTTAAAACAAGATCTCCTATATTGAAATCTTACTTTTTGAGGTTTTTTTTATAAGCACATTTGATACGCTCTTGATATATTTAGAGGTGGTTGAGGGCTATGAGATGATGCTCATCAAGCAATTCAAGTTCAGCCAAACATTCTTAGTGAAAGTCATCATTATTAAGTATGTCTTGTAGAGAAATGTGAAGAGAAGGAATCTAGACTTCAAGAGGCAAAATAGCCTCCATCCCATATACCAATAAAAAAGGTGTAGCACTTATAGGGTTTCAAATGCTAGTGCGATAAACCCATAAAGCAAAAAGAATGTGTGTGTATTAATCCTTACCCATATCATTGACTACCTTCATTAGAATTTTGGTCAATGTTTTGTTAGAAGCTTTTGCCTTTCTATTAGCTTATGGATAGTATGGTGATGAGAAGCTTAATTTGATTCCAAATATATCACAAAGATTTTGAATAGTCTTGTTTTTGAAAGATTTACCATTATCTGTTGTAATCTTATGAGGGACACCAAAATGATAGATGATGTGATGGTTGGTGAAGTCAACAATTTTGTCAGCTTTAGTAGAGATGAGAGGGATGGCCTCGACCCACTTGGTGAAGTATGTAGTGGTAATAATGATATAATGATGATGGAGAGATGAATGAGGGTTAATCTCTTTGATTAGATCTAAGCCCCATTGGGAGAAGGTCCAAAAGTCTTTAGAAAATTATAATGCATGAATAGGAATGTGAAGGAGTTTAGCATGTTGTTGACGCTTGACGCAATGCTGAATGTAATCATATGAAGTGTGGGCCAATAATAGCCTAGTCAAAGGATACGCTTGGCAACTGCATGACCATTGAAATGCCCACTATAAATCCCATCATGGACTTCCTTAATAGTGAAGGGAGTCTCAGTACTAGTGAGGCATCTAAGGAGAAGACCATCAAAACCTCACTTGTAGAGAAATCCCCCTAGTATAGTGTAATGAGAGGCACATTTTATGAAGGCCTATTTCCCATTATTGGAGAGATCATAAGGGGTAATAGAGAAGGAAAGATAATCTATGAGTTGTTTGTACCATAAGTCTTATAGGTTGGCTATTACATTTCTGACAAAGAGGATGTTAGCTGAGACATAGGAGGGTAATGTTAAGTGATGCACAGTGACATATATTCTTGAAGAGGAGGATGAAGAGGGTATGTGTGAAGCAAGTGAAGCCATCATATCAAAAAACTTATTTGTAGATTGAGGAACAATTTACAAGATATAATAGTCAAATGATCCCAATAACATATCTAAATGATGTTTATATCACTACAAAATTTCATTTTTACATAGGTAGGAACCATTAACCTAGTTAACCACTAGCTGAGAATCACTGAAAATGGTTATGGATTTGATATCCAAGAAGAGAGCTGTTTGAAGTCCTATAATCAAAGCCTCGTATTTGGCCATATTATTAGTGCATTCAAAATCTAGTTTGAATGACAAAGGCATAGGATCACCATCAAGAGGAATAAGAATGACCCCTTCACCCCCACCATGTTAACATTTAGATCTGTCAAAGAACACCATCATTTGATAGGAGATATCATCAATGGAGAGCATTACAATAGATTCATCAGGGATTTCAAGGTTTGAAGGCTTATTGTCAGGTAATGGGGCAACAACTAACTAGTCAGTGATTGATTGCCCTTTAATAGACTTTTTCTAAATGAATTCTAAGTCAAATTTAGCAAAATACATGAGCCATAGAGCTATATGTTGGTTGTGATATGGTTTGGAATGCATGTATTTGAGGGGATCAGTATGGGTGACCACATAGGTTTTATTATTTAGGAGATAATGGTGAAGCTTGGAGGTGGAAAAGACCAATGCAAGGCAAAGTTTTTTAGTGTGGGTATATCGAGTCTCATAATCAATAAGTGTGTGGTTTATGTAATAAACTGCCTGCTCTCAATATTGGTTATCTTGATGTGCAATCATAACACCTAGAGAATGATTTGTTTCAAAGATGTATAGGTAGAAAGGCTGATTTTCCTTGGGTAGAATAAAAACCGGTGAGGAAAGAAGGTATTATTTAAGTGCATCAAAATCTTCTTGGCAATCTATATTCCAATTGAAGGAGACATCCTTTTTGAGGAGATGGTGAAAGGGTTAGCAACGATCTGACAACTAGGAAATGATGCAGTGAATTGATTGAAGTTTGTCTTATAGGCTTTAGAGTTGTTTGATTTTAGTGGGTGGAGGCATCTCTAGGATTGCTCTAAATTTAGTAGGATCAACGTCGATATCACAAAGAGAAATGATAAAACCTAAGGTTTACTGAAAAAACACCAAAGACACATTTCTTTGGGTTTAGTCAAATGTTATATTGGAGGAGATGAGTAAATATGGTTTTGAGAATCATCAAGTGTTATTGATAAAGTTTAGACTTGCCAAGTAAGTCATCCATATAATCTTCCATAATTTTGTGTAGGAGATCATGGAAAATGTAGGTCATGGCACATTGGTAGGTTGCACCAATGTTCTTTAGGCCAAAAGGCATGACCCGATAATAGAAGAACCCCCATGGGGTAATAAAGGTTGTCTTGTGTTGATCCTCAGGAGCAAATAAGATTTGATTATATCTAGATAATTTGTCCATAAGTGATAACATCTCATGGCTGGCTGTTAGATCAATAAGTTGGTTGATACTTGGTAATGGGAAATCATCTTTTGGATAGTCAAGGTTTAAATCATGATACTTGGTGCAAATATGTATTCCCCCGGTCTCTTTTGTGATAGGAACAATATTGGAAATCCATTATGAGTAGTTGATGGGTTGGATAAAGTTAACATAAAGAAGGCATTGGAGTTCTTCTTTGACAAGGAGAGCAATATGAGGATGCATCTTGTGAAGCTTTTGCTTAACAAGTTTAACATCTTGATTAATGACAATGTTATGGGTAATGATGGAGGGGTCAATACTAGGCATGTCATTGTAAGACTAAATAAAGGCTTTGCTATGGTCATTAATAAATGTGGCATAATCAGCTTGCTCAAAGGAATATAAAGATTGGCCAATCTTGAGGACGTGAGGGTGATCATGAGAGGGCAGGTTGATGTCAATGGTTGATTAATTTAACATAGTTTGTGTTTCAGATGGGAATGAACTTTAGATATAGGAATCATCCACACCCATGTAGGTGAGAATTGTATCATCATCTTGAGATTAGATAGTGTTAATAGTGAGAGAGTCTTCATTAATTATTTTAAGATGAACAAGAGGAAGGGACCTTATTTGTTTACCCTGACGATAGGTGAGAGGCCTCAAATGGATGACATTTATTGAAAAAAAATTTTAGGAGGTATAAATACCTTTGATTCGGTAGGTGATGGTTGAGAAGAAGGTGGAGAAGGAGAGACTGTTTCTTCAACAATTGTTTCATGAGAGGTTTTAGTGAGTTTATTTGGTTTGTCATATCCCACTCCATGCCTCTTTTTGGCATTATCAATGGTATTGCTAGTAGATATTAAATAGGTGTATGGACACCTTACTCGTAATGACCCAAACCAAATAGTTTCTAGGCACACCTATAGAAATAAGTGTGAGCAAATCTAGGGTTACTCAGGAAAGAGAAGTCGTAGGTAAATGGTTGTGGCAAAGAAGATGGATTGTTGATAGTGGGAGCTTGATCAATTCCACCATATGTGAAATTGGTTCGAAGGTTAGGGGGCCCATAAGGGATGACCATCCCAATATGGGGATCATAATTTGGGTGCATATGAAGCCTTCCATACTCTTATGGAGTATAGAACATGTCAAGCATCAATAAATGATATTCACCGAGTGACAAACATTGAAAGGTCTCCTCTATGGGATCTTTGTCAGGATTTTGTGTTGCCAATATATGTGTAACTGGGGGAGTGGAGCTTGTAGAAGCTTTAGAAATATCATGCGGAGAAGATGATGTTTTCAATGGGATGAGAAAATAATTTGGATTATACGTCATGTTGCATGTTTTAAATGGAGGTGGGTCAGTAGGTATAACATGCACTTGTCCATCATGTTCAAAATTGACACAACAGTGTAACTTTGAGGGTACATATGCCATAACACGTAGTCAAGGTCATCCAAGTAGTATGTTATATTAGAACTCTCCTTCCACAACATAGAAGATCTAAAAAATTGTGTGGAGGCCTACACAAAAATGTACAATAACAGTGCCCACCATAGTAGTTGTAGTATTGTTAAAGGAATGGAGTACCGCATCGGTTTGAGACATGTAATTGTCAGGAAGGGCTAGTTTTTTATAGGAATGAGTGGAAATAATATTAATACTAGCTCCCCCATTGATCATAACTCTCTTGATATGAGTTTGATCAATATATGTGGTAATAAAAAAGGTAGAATCCTGATCTTTAGGGTGTTGAAGTGGAATTTACAAATCACTAAATGAAATTAGGGAGATGGAATTAAGGGAGCTGATCAAAGCTAAAAGAGGTTGGGGATAATTTTATTGTACCTCAATTGATTACAAAGCACTAATAAAAACTTGACGGTGGTGGGATGAGTTTTAGATTAACTCATACAAAGGCATTTTGATAGGAGTTTGGTGAAGCTATTTCACCATTGAGCTTTGAATAACGTCTGGAGATGTTGTTTTAGGAACAACCAAGATGGAAATCTTAGGATTAGAAGGAGGAGTGTCTTTGGTGAAAGGATGAGCCCAAGGAGCAGTGACCTTTTCTTTAGCTTTATCCTTTTGGTTTTGTGACCATGTGGCCATATTAACTATGTTGATTTGAAAAGTTGGTGAAGGAGGTGGTAAAGGGATTATGATGACATATTTAGGTTTGAATTTAGGTGGAATAGTAGGAGACACTATGGATGTCAAAGGTGGAATAACATGAAGGTTAATGATAGTGTCATCGAAGTGTTGCTGAATAACCATTGTGAGGGCTTTACAACTCTCAGTATCTTGTCTAGGTGAATGATGATATAAACACACTTGTGTATCATCAAACCAAGATTGCTTCATTCCAAGAGGACTATAAGGCTTAATGAGAGGAAGAGTTATTATGAAAGATTACAATAATTGATGTAAGAAAAAGCTTTAAGAGCCTGTAAGTGGGCTTGCACTTGTGGTGCTAATAGGAGTGGACACCTTATTTTGTTTTAGTGTTGGATAGGTAATTTTACATGGTGCCTTGTTTAGTGATGATGGAGTTATGTGTTTTGCTGTCACTTTCTTAGTTTCATATGTGAGAGGTCTACCAGATGGCAAAGGTAGGAGTGGAGGTAAATTGACCCTTTTTTTTTCTTGGTTAGGAAATATTCCAATTAAAGTAGAGGGGTGTGGTCCCAAAATGGATGGTAAAGTTGAAGGTTGAAGAAGGGATTGGCATGATCTAGGGAGATTAACATTCTTCTATAATTCAGGCCATGAAACTCCTACTTATGGTTGAGGAGTTAAATCTAATTTCACATGTGGATGAATTAAATTAGAAACAAGGCATACACCTAAGGGTTTGATTTGCTTTAATAGGGTAGATTCCTGTGAGGGTGAGGTTTTAACATAGATGGCTAAACTTCAGGTGTTTTTGGTAAAGAAGCTCTAGCTTTGTCAAAGACTCTGGGGTAAAGGTTAGTAAGTGGATTGGAGATAAAGGTTGACATTGATTGTGTTGGATAAGGAGTTTTAATCCAGTCCTAAAATGCCACATGGTCTAGCTTTGTGGATTCAATAAATTCTAGACTTTTCATCAAACATGAGAAGGGTTTAGATGAAGTTGAAGTAGGCCTTATGGTTGTGTCTTTAGAAGGATATGGTTTTTAGGAGAGACGAAAATTTTTGGTTTCTACTAATTCAGGCCAAAGATGAGAAAGAACTACAATGGGGTCCTCTTTGACAGAGATAGGAGAAGAGACATGGTCTGCCATGGGTGGAGGGGAAGTAGGTGAAGAAGGTTCCTCAAGAGGGTATAATACAGGAATGATATTACCTTCAACATATGGATGAGGCATGGGTAAGGTGTGGTTTTAAAGTGGTAAGAGGATAGGTAATATTGGAGCAAACATAATCGGCATTACAGGGTCCTTATGTGGAAAAGGGAGTGGTAAAGGAGGCTCTTCCTCTTGAGGGAGTGGAATGGGTGAAATAGGATCTTCTACCTAAGGAGGAAGAATGGGAGAAATAGATACCACTAAATATGGGGAAGGATTTAATGAAATGGATGTCTCCTATTGAGGAGTAGGTTAAACTAAAGGTAAAAGAAAGACCATATTAATTGTATGGATATTATGATCACCTGAGTTAGTTTTGGACTAGACAATATTTTGAGTCGGTGAATGGTTAGGAAAAGGGTGGTTGAACACATACATACTTTGATTAGGAGGTGTGTTAGGACTATCCAAGATGAGATCACCTCTATCAAGCATATCTTGAACAATGTTCTTGAATGTCTTATAGTTATTAGAATTATGGCCTTTAACTCGATGGTAACCACGAAACTCATCTTCCTTATACCAAGTTGGGATAGGATGGGAAGGGTTGAACTATATAGGAGGTTTGATCTGAGGAAGGGTTATGACACCTTGTTGTAATAGTCTCTTCAAGACAGATGTATATAACTCCCCAATGGGAGTGTATTGTCTTTGTTCATACCATTATTGGAATTGCTTGGTTAGATTTTGAGAAGTCAAGGAATTGGATTGGTTTGTGGTTGTGGAAGAGGCTAACTTAATGACCACCATATTGGTGGATCCTTTAGTCTTTTGGTTTGAGGGAGAAGTTTTAGAGGAGGAGGAGTCATTTGATTTGGTATTGGGATTCTTACTATGCAACTTGACTTTGCCTTCATCTATAGCGTGAACCTCAAGTTTCCATGCCATTGTAAATGCCTCATCAAATATGCAAAAATTTTGTACCTGAAGTGTGGATGAGATGTGCTTAACACATGCCCTTGAGAAGATCTAAATAAGCTCATGTTGGGGTGAGGAGAAGGAGAGTTAATTGATCAAGCTTCTCCAATGAGCGACAACATTTGCAATAGACTCATCATCAAATTGTTTGATAGAATAAAGGTTTGTTATAGAAACCTTTTTAGAAATGTTAATAGAGAAATGGTCTAGGAATATTTGTGCAAGTTGGGTAAATGAGAAAAGGGAGTGCTAAGGTATAGAGTTGTACCAATCCAAGGTAGCACCTAAAAGAGACATAGGGAAAGTGTAAAGTAGTAACACATCATCATGTCCTATTAAATAACAAACATGTCTAAATGCTCACAAGGGCTATCGTGGGTCCTCTTTATTCTAGAAATGAGTAAATTTAGGGAGTTCCCATTGGCTTGGATAAGGGTGAATAGGCACAAAAGGATGGATTATTTCATTACATATCTGATCATAAGATAATGCATTTTTTGAACCAAAAATGGATGTCTCTAGATTAGACATCTTGTCCATTAGCATCTTAACGAGGTCTGGAGGGGGATTAGTTTGGGGGATACCTCCTGAGTTATAGGGAAGTTGATAGGAAGTAGAGGGAGCATATGACATAGCTTTCTAAGGTTGTGTTAGGGAAACATAAGGATAATGAGTCATAGGCTGGGGTGCAAAAAGAAAAGGGACTTGTCCCAATGGTTTGGAGACTATGCCTTGGTTGGTTGTTGTTACTATAGGTTGGATTATTGGCATGGTTATATTGGATGAAGGGTGAGTTTTAACTTGGGTAATTATAGATGCAAGGGTAGATGGAATAGGTACCACTAAATTCTTGAATGGGGTGTGACTTAGCTAAATTGATTGTGGTTGTGAAAGTTGGGAAGTTATACTAGGGTTTAGGTGGGATTGGGCAGTTGGAGATGCTACATTTTGAACATTGTTTATAGTTGGGTTACTTATTGAAGTGGTAGTTTGGGTAACCATGGGGAAAATAGTGGAGGCAACTGAAATTGAGGTTGTCTCCATTAAAGAGGTTGACATACCATAGATTGGGTCACCCAAAGAATTATGGGTTTAACTCATAACAAGGTAATGCTAAAGGGCTAGCATATTATGATCAAGAAATTTAGCAAAATCTTGATCTCCCTCAGGCATAATGGGAATTTGGTTAGGTTTGGGAGTATGCTCTATATCTAAAGTATGTTCCATGATAGAATCAGAAGTGAAATGGGATGGTGGAAGTGGTTGTTGGCTTGCATAATCGGTAAGAATTTTGGATTGAGCTCATGTCAATACCATGCAAGAGGATGTTTAAATAGTCTTACTACCCTATATTTTAAATAAAATAAAGAAAAATCTAGTTTGAGTGCAGGTAAATGGGTTATTTTAGCTTGCTATTTTGAGTAGATGAAATTACACAGTCACCAACATCGATCTCTTAACTGATGTTGGTAGGAAAATTTTGCTTACATCGGTGGAATAACTGATGTCAGTAGGTAAAGTCTACCGATATTGGTAGGGTTAACCTGTTGTCTCCCAAAAATATCAGTCATTTTTTGGACAACATTTGAACTATTTTGAACTATTTTGGTCCAACAAACCAAAATTTTCTATCCCCTTCTCAAAAATTGTTCTAGGCAATCAAATTCTCCCTTTTTAAAGCTTTTTCAAGTTCTACGGACTCTGCAAGCTTGAAAAATATGGACTCTACAGGCTTGAAACTATGGACTCTGTAGGCCTGAATCTACAAACTCACAGGCTTGAATCTATGGACTCTGCAAGCTAAGTTCTAAGGACTCATTTCTATAGACTCTGTCCTACAGACTTCATAGGAAGGAATTTATGGACTCCCCCAAAACTACGAACTCAAATCTACGGACTCTGCAGGCTTGAATCTATAGAATTCATAGAAGATTTTTATGGACTCATTTTTATAGATTCTATAGGTTGGTTTCGACGGACTCTGTATGAAAGAAACAGGTTCAACACTTAACCATTTTTTCAATCAAGAAGTTCAAAGGGGTCTTCCAAGAGCCCGAAGGACAAGTGCCCTTGCGGAGGACACCTAGGAGCCAAAGTGGACCGTTGAAAAAATACAAAAGGGAAATGAACCAAGATGGCACCCTTGTAGAGGGCAGAGAGGAACAATAGACAAAGATAATTCCTTCAAAAAAGTGAGCCAAGGAAAAACAACCCTTGCAGAGGGCAGGCAAGGAACAGGTGGACTGTTTCAAAGACCAAGTGAAGAGTAGGGAATTCTTTCAAAAAAATTCCTGCAAAAAAGTAAACAAGGCACAAGTCCTTTAGACAAAATGTTCGAAGGAATTCCTTTAGACATTTTGTCTAAAGAAATTCACCTAGGGAGAAAGCCTGACGGAAAGCAAAAACTTGCCAAAAGAAAGAATGAAGGAAAGGAACAATTCCTTCAGACAAAATGTGTGAAGGAATTCCTTCAGAATTTTGTTTGAGGGAAAATCCCAAAGTGAAAGTCCATCGATGAAGACAAAACTTGCCGAGGAGAAATAAGCCTGAAGGCCATCTGAAGACCGCTCAAAGGGTGTGCGCCTTTGCAGGGGGATCTTGCCAAGAAAAAGGGACCTTTATCAAGACCCCAAAGAGAAGGTCCCCTTTAGGAAGGATCAAACAAGTTAGCTGAAGGAATTAACAAGGAATATGACATCCCCATATACGTCAAAGTTAAACACCATGAACTAGCCGTTGGGATCCAGACGTCTGGTGACGTCCCCATAGCCATCAAATTCAAGGTAACAAACTAGCCATTGGTTTCCTAATGATGACAAGCCTGAAGACGTCAAATTCATATAAATGAAATAGCCATTGATCTTTGAAAGTTGGAACATGGACCTGAATGCAAAAGGCCAAAATGCCAAAGGGAAAAATCGCTGATGGAAGAGTGTAAGGAGCCAACAAGACCGAAAGAGATAGCCCGAGAGCTCAGACCACACAAATAATGATGAAATACAACAAGGAAAGGAGGAATGATAGAGAAAGATTAGAAATATCTATGCATAAGATATGTTTCTAGAAGGTAAAGTAGCCCACCAAATGGACATTGGAAGAGCACGAATATTCAATGACGTGTCTCATTTTTTTGCATCGAGTAATGCAAATAGTTGCATGCACATCAAGAAACACATCAGGTGGCCCATATTAAAGACCGACACTTGATTCCAACATAGCCCATGGATAAATTTTTTTGCATTAAAGGCATTGAATGCATCGAAACACATTTTTGTGAAACAAAGCACCCAAGTCTTTCTTGGAGCACTATATATTGGACTCTCTCTTATTGTTTTAGGGATCTCAGTCTGTAATCAAAAATGAAACTCTACCTAAATTGAAAGACATTACTGAGACTTTGAGCTCAGATTGTTGATCATATTTCATTATTTGAATAAGAAAACAAGTGACTTTTTAGACTTTGTGCTGGAACAACTTGGTTGTTGGGGAAATTGTTCTTATGCCTATTTTCTTCATACATTTTTTTGTCCATTTGATTAAATAAGAAGAATTAGTGAAAGTGATCAAGAAGGTGTCCTAAATCCAGTTGTGGAGAGACTTTGTGTTGCTACAATTATCTTTAGTTTATCTATTTTTCTATTCCTGTGTAAAGGATCTTGGGATGACTTTGTGCCCTCATTATCCTTTGTATTCTATTTCTATGTAAAATACCTTGGGATGACTTTGTGCCCTCATTGTCTTTCGTATTTCACTCTTTGGCAATTGAGGTGGAGACTTTGTGCCTCATTTCATCTTGCTATGTTACTACACCCTATTACAGTTACTTATCATCACCAAAAGATTCTTTTTGTCTACTGAACAACACTTCTGAAAGAGGAGTGTCTTCTATCATTTCATCAGGATTTCTCCTTTGATTTGTGAACATCATCTCTAAAAAAAGAGAGATAGATGGTTTATCCTACCCTTGAGTTTTATTTTCTATATATATAATATATATCTATCTCCTTCATATTTACAGGGAACCTCCACTTGATGAGAAGAGAGATTTGTCCCCTTTTGATGTAGTAAACCTACACATCTAGCCAACCAATTTCCCTACGCTGTGGTTGAAGAGACATATTTTTCTCATCAATTAGCTGATTGACAAAATATTCCCCCAATAGTTTTTGGCAACTCTGCTAGGGATGAACGTGCAATCTAAAACCTCAAGTTTCAGATTGAAGCAGTCCCTATCCTTATTCATTATATACTCTAGTGACTCCATTATGTATCTTACCCATTATCATTATAGCCTTACCATCTCCCTCCACCTCCATGCCAATTGTGATAGAACACGCAATTTGAAGCCTCAAGCTTCAAGCTAAAGCAAGGCCAGTTCTTTCCCATTCTTGTTTTACAATTTGGAAAATCCATGATATACATGAAGCCAAATGGCTAAAGGTATTGTTGACCCTATATTCGAGTTGGTACAACAAAGTAATTTTGATCAATTTCCTTCACCATCTCACCTCCAACGAACTAAGAGCTTTCCTCCTACTAAAGTCAAGTCTCCATTATTGAGCAAAGTGTCCATTTCCACTATTAATAAAGCTTTGTCAATACTTACCCCTCTGAGATTTTTTATTCCAACTTTCCATATTCATACTATGGCAATTCAAGGCCCTTGGGGTAACTCTTTTGGCCCACTCAATTTAACTCCACCTCTACATGAGCTACCACGCAGTTCAAGGAAAAATTTCTCCAAGTTCTATGGTGATGGGAAGGTCCATCTTGATGAACATATTGTAGCCTTCAACATAGCCTATGGTGTAATAGAAGTGGAATTTGAGGATGTGGCAGTCAGGATTTTCGTAGAAACACTACAAGGTGCTACTGCAGATTGGTTCTACTATCTATAGGCTAGATCAGTGAGTGACTGGAACACCCTCAAAGCCAAGTTTGAATCCAAATTCAAAATTGTAAAAGATGCACATGCCCTATTGGCTCAACTCACACAAATGAAGAAGGAGCCTCATGAACCAATGAGGGATTTCATAGCCAAGTTTGACAAATTGAGGAACATGATTTTTGATATTGCTTAGCCAACACCTGAGAATCTCAAATGTTTCTTCATCAACTCTCAGCTGCTTGAAATAAGTTTTTTTGTTGAGACGTGATGGCCAAATAGACCTTGTTACAGCTCAAGATTTGGCCACTGAGGTGGAAGATGACCTTATCTTGGCAGGAAAGATAAGGAGAGATCCTAACAGAGGTAAATCTTCTTCATCTTTTGAATATTCATCTACAAAAACCACTGATTAAATGGTGTAAAAGATAACAAATGAACTGCTAGCCTTGAAAAGACAAGTGGCCCAAAGTATGTCTACTCCTCCTAATTAGGATATGCCAAGGACATTCCCCAATCAATCGTACCAAGGTAATGCTACTAGGAGTCAAGGGTAGCCAAATCATCTTCCTCCTCCATAGAAGAACCTTGCCATTGAAGCGCCTCCAACCAACTCAGCAGTTGGATATCTAAAAACCTGAACATGATTTCTCTTTCCAACCTAAGTTTGATCAAGAAAATAATGCTGATCTCTTCACAAAGGACCAAGAAGAGTTAGCTAGCGACTCCAACATTGGTTTCCTAAATTATCAGGATGAACCCAGAAGTGAAGGTAAAGCAGATGAGGGATCATATGCTATGTTCACTTGGTCTAAGAATCAGTTAGCCCAGTAAGCTGATAAAGAAAGAATAGAGGAGCGACCTCAACTAGAAATTTCAATTGCTAAGTGGGGAATCACTTTACCTTTCTAGCCAAAGAACCTAGTGATTACAGGAAAGGTAAGTACATCAAACATCTCTACACCTTCTACTTCAACTTCACAGATCAGTCCTCCCCCTCCCAAAAACCAAAAGGATGAATTCCTATCCTCTCTTCCTAGTCCATTTTAGTCATTTGACATAATCAACCATGTCAAGAAGACCAAAATTCAAATGTCTAAATTTGAATTCTTGCAATCCAATCCTGAGCAATTGGATAGGTTGGTAGAGTGTGTGAAAAATAAACCATCCCTGCAAGACAAGAGATTAAAAAGATAACTCATGATCCCCCAAGGAAGATGTCCATCCCAAAAAATCTTGTCATTACTCCTCCAGCTACTCATGGGAAAATAGAGCCTTTCTATATTTTTCTGTTGATAAATGGTCACAAATTAAGAAATTGCATCATAGACTCAGGTGATTCAAACAATGTCATGCCTGCCAAAGTGGCAAAATCTCTTGGTCTCTCACTAAACAAAACATTTGGTAGATACTTCTCCATGGAGAAAAAACAAGTACCTTTGCTGGGATAAATCAAGGATGCCTAATTTTCATTTGCAGCATTCCCAGACAAAAGAATCAAGATGATAGTTCTAGTGGATGACGTCCCAACATCCTATGGCATTCTGCTTGGACAAAATTTCTGCAAAGATGTAAGAGGAGAAATAAGCATGGACCTATTTGAGGCAAGGATCCCTGTCAAAGGTGTAATGAAGAGATTGCTCCTTGAAAAGGAGGCAAAATATGTTGTCACACAAACATCAACGCCTAAAGCTCAAATTCTATTTGAGTCTTCAAGCAGGGGTAATTACTTCTTATCCACAGAGGATGTTCAAGTTTTAGCTGATGAAAGTCCTATAGGTGGAGATCCAAATATGGATTCAAACAAGACATCAGAAGAATTAGTAGGGCACAACATAGACAAAAAATGATCTTCCATCTCTAATGAAGAGAAATCTGATAGAAGATCAATTTTTGATGATGTTTGGATCCTGGAATTTGATGACAGTAATTATTCTACCAATGTTGAAGTTGGGATTGTGTCGATATCTCCTCAAGGAGATGTTTTTCCTTCTTCATGCAAGTTGTAGTTTAACAACACCAACAACACTACCGAGTATGAATCGCTACCGCTCAGATTAAAGGCTGCTCAAGACCAAGATGTTAAACTCCTTCACACCAAAGGGTATGCTGAACTTATGATTTGTTAGGGGTCTGAGGGGGACAATCAAAACATGTGTTGGACTGAACTAGAAGAACAAGCTATGGTAGTAGACCATACTATTATACACCAAAGTCAGGAAGAGAAAATTTTTGCCAAGAGAGCAAGGATTTATGGTTTTTAGATTGGAGACCACGTCTTGCCATGTGGCAAAAAAAAAGAATCAAAAGGAGTGCACAAAAAATATGATTCCTAGTGGAGAGTTCCATTCACCCATCATCGATTCTGGGGACAAAATGATTTTTTGCTGGTTTATCAAGACAAAATGCTATCTTCATTATCTCACAATGGGTAGCAACTGAATCACTTCAGTTCTTGAAGTATTAGATAAGTTCACCTGTACATATGTACATTTGTATAGTCTTTAGTTCTCTTTTGTGCTTTTCATTTTCATTTTTTCTTGGATCTTTTTTTTTGGGTAGCATGACTCCATAGCCCAATGGCATACTTCAAGGCATTGGAGATTCTAGTTTCTACTCCCCTCAGCTGTTCCAAGTTTTCAACTGAAAGAAGTTTCCCAACTGGAGCCAGCTATTGTCTCCCAAAAATATTAGTCATTTTTTGGACAACATTTAAACTATTTTGGTCCAACAAACCAAAATTCTCTCTCCCCTTCTCAAAAATTGTTTTAGGCATTCAAATTCTCCATTTTTCAAGCTTTTTCAAGTTCTACAGACTCTACAAGCTTGAAAACTATGGACTCTACAGGCTTGAAACTATAGACTCTACAGGCTTGAATCTACGGACTCTATAGGCTTGAAACTATGGACTCTATAGGCTTGAATCTACGGACTCGTACACTTGAATCTACGGACTCTATAGGCTAAGTTCTAAGGACTCATGTCTATGGACTCTATTCTATGGACTTCGCAGGAAGGAATCTACATACTCATTTCTACAGACTCCCTCAAAACTATGAACTCAAATCTACAGACTTTGCAGGCTTGAATCTACAGACTTCATAGAAGATTTCTACGGACTCATTTATATGGACTCTGTAGGTTGGTTTCTATGGACTCTACAGGAAAGAAATAGGCTCAACACCATTTTTTCAATCAAGAAGTTCAAAGGGGTCTTCTAAGAGCCGGAAAGATAAGTGCCCTTGTGGAGGGCACTTAGGAGCCAAAGTGGACCATTGAAAAAATTTGAAAGGGAAATGAACCAAGTCGAGCGCCTTTGTGGAGGGAAGTGAGGAAAAATAGACAAAGAGAATTCCTTTGGAAAAGTGAACCAAGGACAAACAACACTTGTGGAGGGTAGGCAAAGAACAGGCAGACCGTTTCAAAGACCAAGTGAAGAGTAGGGAATTCTTTCAAAAAAGTTCCCATGGAAAAGTAAATAAGGCACAAGTCCTTCAAAACAAATGTCTAAAGGAATTCCTTCAGACATTTTGTTCAAAGAAATTCTCCCATGGAGAAAGCCTGATGGAAAGCAAAAACCTTTCGAAAGAAAGAATGAAGGAAAGGAACAATTCCTTCAGGCAAAATGTTCGAAGGAATTCCTTTGGACTTTTGTTCGAGGGAAAAGCTCGAAGTGAAATTCTGTCAATGAAGACAAAACCCGCCGAGGAGAAAGAAGCCTGAAGGCCATCCGAAGACCACCCGAAGGGTATGTGCCCTTGTGGGGAGCTCTCACCAAGAAAAAGGGACCTTTCTCAAGACCTAAAAGGGCAGGTTCCCTTCGAGAAGGATCAAACAAGAAAGCCAAAGGAATTGCCAAGGAATATGATGTCCCCATAGATGTCAAAGTTAAACACCATGAATTAGCCATTGGGATCTAAATGTTTGTGGACATCCCCACAGCCGTCAAATTCAAGGTAACAAACTAGCCATTGGTTTCCTAATGATGGCAAGCCTAAAGATGTCAAATTCATGGAAATTAAATAGCCATTGATCTTTAAAAGCTGGAACATGGACCTGAATGCAAAAGGCCAAAATGCCAAAGGGAAAAACTGCTGATGGAAGAGTGTAAGGAACTAGCAAGACTGAAAGAGATAGTTCGAGAGCTCAGATCGCACAAATAAGGATGAAATACTACAAGGGAAGGAGGAATGATAGAGAAAATTTAGAAATATCTGTGCATAAGATATGTTTCTAGAAGGTAAAGTAGCCCACCAGGTGGACATTGGAAGAGCACAAACATTCAATGGCGTGGCCCATTTTTTGCATTGAGTAAAGCAAACAGTTGCACGCACATCAAGAAACACATTAGGTGGCCCATATTAAAGACTGACGCTCAATTCCATCATAGCCCATGGACATAATTTAAAATGCATTAAAGGCATTGAATGCATTGTAACACATTTTTTTAAAACAAAGCACCCAAGTCTTTCTTGGAGCACTATATATTGGACTCTCTCTTATTGTTTTAGGGATCTCATCTGTAATAAGAAACAAAACTCTGCCCAAATTGAAAGACATTACTGAGACTTTGAGCTTAGATTGTTGATCATATTTCATTAGTTGAATAAGAAAATAAGTGACTTTTCAGACTTTGTGCTGGAACAACTTGGTTGTTGGGGAAATTGTTCTTATGTCTATTTCTTTAATACATTTTTTGGTCCATTTGATTAAGTAGAATTAGTGAAAGTGATTAGGAAGGTGTCCTAAAGCCAGTTGTGGAGAGACTTTATGCTACCAAAATTATCTTTAGTTTGTCTATTTTTCTATTCATGTGTAAAGGATCTTGGGACGACTTTGTGCCCTCATTATCCTTCATATTCTATTTATGTGTAAAAGACCTTGGGATGACTTTGTGCCCTCATTTTCTTTTATATTTCACTATTTGGCAGTTGAGGTGGAGACTTTGTGCCTCATTTCATCTTGCTATGTTACTGCACCCTGTTATAGTTACTTATCATCACCTGAAAGATTCCTTTTGTCTATTGAACAACACTTCTGAAAGAAGAGGAGTGTCTTCTGTCATTTCATCAGGATTTCTCCTTTGATTTGTGAACATCATCTCTAAAAAAAGAGAGATGGATGGTTTATCCTACCCTTGAGTGTTATTTTCTATATATATATATATAGCTCCTTCATATTTATAGGGAACCTCCCTTTGATGAGAGGAGAGATTTGTCCCCTTTTGATGTAGTAAACCTGCACATCTGGTCGACCAATTTCCATATGCTGTGGTTGAAGAGACCTATTTTTATCATTAGTTCGCTGATTGACAAAATATTCACTCAACATAACCAATGTTGATCACTATGAAATCTTGGGAGATGGAAAATTTAATGTTTTAAGAAATTAGAGGTTGAAACTAGGTAAAATAGTGGATGTAAAAGGTCTGTGCAAGAAGGAAGAACACTTAAAAAACCTGGGATAACAAGTTATATAAACCGAGTATTAAGAAATAGTATTGATTTTTTGAATTAATAGGAAAATGTCCTTAACAACTCAAGAATATAGAATACAAAGGAAAATTAGAAAAAGAACATACTTCCAACAACTATTAAGTCATAGAGATTAATTTTTAGTCTTGTGTTGGCTTATGCTTTAATCATATAGTGAGAAGAGAATTTAGTTATCGAAGGTACTAGAAAATAATCTAGAGTTGGTTTTAGGTTAGTTTTGGTACTCAAGAGGAAATCTATGTTAGACTAGGTACGTGGTTTGTTATAGGAGCTTGCTCTTTGCACTTCACGAACCTGGAGCCGAGCCAGGCTGCTTAGCCAAAATATACCTTCTGTCTAGAGATTATACTCTGCTAGAGAATGGAGTGGGTTCTCCCTTTGGTGGTGAAATCCAAGTAGGATAGCTGGGTAGGGTAAGGTGATCCACCAAGTGATGAAATCCTGATGGCCCTTTTATTAGGTAAGTTTAAATGTTTTTTTATGTGAATGTGATTTGGTTGTGTAACACATGTGTACTAAAATTTATTCAAAATGCTTGTAATTAACTAGGTGAGTTAATATGCAACAAGTAAACAATGAAATGCAATAAGTTTTAAACCCAAATATGAAATGTTTAGATTCAAATAAAAATAAAGATGAAATAGGAATAGAGTATAAATTTTACTATCCTAATGTACATGAAAGAAGAAATAAAGAAGATATTGTTTTTTTTTTTTGTAAAATAAAATGATAAATTGCCTTTAGAGGCAAAGAGAAAAGAAAGAAAATTTTAGTTTAATGCTTTTTAAACAAAAAATAAGATATTAAATTTTTTAATTTTAAGAGAAAAGAGGAGGAATAAGTGTAAGAAATGAAATTTTCACTATAACACACCTATATGAATGTTTAAAATAAGAAATGAACCCAAGGAAAACTCTAGGTCCCACCGGGCATGCTAAAAATGTTGCACTAAATTTTGTCTATTTTAAGTCTAAAGGAAAATAGAAATAAGGATTGGATAAGTGATTAGAATGAAGCTAATTTTGGTTTACGCACTGTATCTAGACATTATGAGCACTCCTCTTTGGTTGGGGAGGACTACTTGCAAGTAAGAAAGCAATGCCATAAGATGTTTGTTAGTAGTTAAATGAGTGGGCTGCTAAGCTACGTGCTTGTTCTAGGAAGTGTGAAACTTCCTTAGAGATGACAATCCACTTTTGAGAGACAAAAGAATAAAAAATAACTAAAAGAGAGGTAAAGAGAGAGTTAAAGAGAGATAAGATTACCGTTATTAAAAACCTGTAGATAATAGAGAGTGATAAGGTGCAGGTGAGGTACTTTGTTTGTATTTTAGAAGTTATATGGGTAGGTTTTGAAGAGGCTAGGGAATCCACAGTCACTGACGTCATTAGGGGAGTGATAAATATAAATTATAGTATCGAGGTCGGTAGTGACCTAACTGACGTCGGTTAGGTTTTCGAGGTCGATAAGGGCAATAATTGTCTGGGAGCTTGTAGAAGGATTTTTTGGGTTTAGGAAATGATTAAATCTAGGAGGTTGGGAGAGTTATGGGTGAGATATTATGGTTTGGGTAGATCTGGTTAGAGGTTTGGTATGTCAAGCTAAGGGGAAATAAGTGAGGAAGCTTTATAACTCTGTCACAAGGGTTCAATCTGAAGTGTGTAACTTAATGTAGAGTAGATATAAAGAAATAGTAGAATAAATTTTTAAATGACCTATAATATAAGTGATATACTTAGCTTTATTGGTCACTATATGATAAGTGTCAGGTTGATGGTCCCTATCAGGGAGTCTAAACTTGGATGCTTGACTAGAGAGAACAAGTGGGTGTTGTTGGTCTTTAAGAGCTCAATTATTGATTGTGATTGACTTACGCACGATGATTGTAAGGCAAGATGTCAAAAATAGAATGCCCAGAGCTTGAATGTAAGGATGAATTTTCTTAATTTTTGTTGACCTAAACTTCAGGTTGGATCTTGGCTTATATTTTTGACGTCAATGATCCCGTTAATGTCGGCCATGGGTTGACCGACATCGATAGCCCTAGAATAGGTAAACCTTACTATTTTGGCCTATTTTATATTGTCTTTCATGCCAAGTGTGACACCCATTATAAAATGGTAAAAATAAGAGGTTAGGAAGGAACTAGTTGATTAAGAATATAGTTTGGAAGTGGGAATAAGTCTTGGGTAGTTAGGATGAGGGGACCAGGTCTTGAGGTGACTCATCAGGTGAAAATTAGTCATAGGATGAGGTGGCTAGATAAGGTGGCAATAGGGGTTTTTAATTAAATTAATTAACTATTTTAAATTAATTAAATGTGTGAGGGGTAAAGGTATGGGTTAGGGAGATTAATTGTTACTATTGAAATGGTCTTAAGGGGGGTTTCGACACAGGGAGTTATGCACATGTGTGTGACATAATTTTGGTGTCTATAGATTGTTTGAGTGGTTTTGATTATTTCTCTAAGATTTATCTCAAGAGTGGTTATCATCAAATAAGAATAAGGGAAGGGGATGAATGGAAAACTACTTTTAAGACTACTGAGGGGTTGTATGAGTGTCTTTTTATGCCATTTAGTCTCACTAATGCCCCAAGTACATACATGAGACTCATGAATGAAGTCTTAAAATATTTCATTGGTAAATTTGTCATTGTATATTTTGATGATATATTGATTTAAAATTCAAGCAAAGAAGAGCATATTCAACACCTAAGAATGGTGATGCAAAAGTTGTAAGAGGACAGGTTATCAATTAACCTTAAGAAGTGTTTGTTTATGAAGGCAAAGATGGTGTATCTTGGATTTGTGGTTTCCCAAGGTGTTCTCAATATGGATGAAGGTAAAGTTAAATCCATCATTGATAGGACAACTCCCAAGATAGCTTATGAGGTGAGAAGCTTCCATGGCTTATCAATCTTTTACAAGAAGTTTATCAAAAAAAAAAATGGGATTTGTGCACCCATCATTAACATCATAAGAGGGGATAAAAATAAATTTATATGGATCACTCTTATTGATAAGAATTTTTAGTTTTTGAAGAAATGAATTACAAAACAACTATATAAGTACTTCCTGACTTCAATAAAAATTTTCAAGTTAAGTGTGATGCAAGTGGGATGGCCATTAGAGATGTCCTAAGTCAAGAAGGTGGTCCTGTAACATACTTTAGTGAGAAGTTAAATGAAGCAAAAAATAGGTATTCTACTTTTTATTTAGATTTTTATGCTATTATTCAAGCCTTAATAAAATGGAGGAACTATATAATGCCAAAGGAGTTTGTCATATTCATAGATAATCATGCACTTCAATTCATAACCAGTTAGCCCAATCTAAGTCAAAGGCATATGAAGTGGGTGGACTATTTTCAAAACTTTACTTTTTTCATCAAGCATAAAAAGGGTCAAACTAACAAGGTAGTAGATGATTTAAGCAGAAGGGCTTTGCCCATAAGAGAAATTCATATTGAGAGTGGGAGAATAGAGACACTCAAGAGTTGTATGAAACTAATTTAGACTTTCAAGAATTATATGAGGCTTGAAAGCATCCAACTACTAGGAATAGAGAGCCTTGGATGGATTATATGTTACAAGATGGTTTGTTGTTTAAGGGAGTTCAACTTTGTGTGCCAAGGAGTTCCATGAGAGAGAATTTGATCAAGGAAAAGCATTGTGAGAGTTTAACAGGTCATTTTAGCCTTGGCAAGACTTTGACTTAGCTAAGTAGTCATTATTATTGGCCAAGAATGTAAAAAGATGTAAGGAAATTTGTAGAAAGATGGAAAGTATGTCAATTTTCCAAAGGAAATAACACTGATGTAGGTCTTTATCAACCCTTACCAGTTCCAAATAGACCTTGGGACTTTATCAACATGGATTTTTGAATGGGGTTACCAATAAATCAAAGAGTGAAAGACTCCATTTTTCTATTAGTGGACATATTTTCAAAGATGGCTCATTTCATACCATTTAAAAAAACTAATGATGATACTCATGTGGATAATTTTTTTTTCAAAGAGGTGGTTAGATTACATGGGATTATAATAAGCATGATCTCAAATAAATACACTATATTTGTGGGGCACTTCTAGAGGACCCTATGTAATAAATTAGGATCAAACTTGAACTTTAGTTCATCCTATCACTCTCAAACTAATGGAAAATTTGAGGTAGTTAATAGGAGTTTGGGTAATTTGCTAAGGTGTTTGATAAGGGAAAATTCTAAATAGTGGGGTTTAATCTTACCATAAGGAAAATTTGCCTATAATGACTCACCCAAAAAAGTATATGAATGAGTCCATTTCAATTTGTATATGGTGTGCACCCAAGAGGAGTCTTTGAGTTAAGAGACCTAGGTAAGATGTTGAAAAGAAGTACTAAGGGAGAAGAGTTTTCTATTACTATGCAAGAGGTGTATGACCAAGTTAAGAAGCAATTGGAGTTGAGTATGAAAAAACACAAGCAACATGAAGATATTAGGAGGAGATAAGTCAATTTTTAGGTTGGATACATGGTGTTATCTCATTTTATAAGAAAAGGTTTCCAAAAGGTGAGTATAATAAACTAAAAATGAAAAATATTAGCTCTTGCAAGGTCATTAAAAAGTTATCCAATAATGCCTATGAAATAAAGTTGCCTAGTGGTGTGTAAATCTCTCTAATTTTAATTTTTTAGACTTGAATACATTAAAAAAATGGGATGATAATGGTCAACCAATTGGAAATGAAGAAATAATAGTCCAATAATGGGCAAATTAGTTGTCACACGCCAAGAAAAAGGAACTTGAATTCATCTTGGACAAGAAAGTTAGAAATAAAACCAGAGGCAAGGAGTATTACCAATATTTTTTGTAGTGGAACATAATACTATAGAATATTCCACTTTGATGACTGAAGCAGACATCATCAAGCATGCATGTACTTTTGAAGACCTCATGAACAAGAGTTCATGAGTCAAAATTTTGTTCCTAGAGAGTGTGATACAAGAACATCACCTAGGAATACTTTTTTTAACCAATTTTTTTGTCCTAATATAGTTATTTTAATATGTTAAAGGTCTTATTTTAGTAACAAATTTTAATTTGAGCTCATTTAGTACTTTCCTGCCAAAATGGATCCTTTTGAAAATTCAAAATTTTCTAAGAGTTCCAATGACTTCTCAAGTTATATTAGATATGGTTTTAGTTGGAAAAGGGTATTTTATACCTATGTATGATATTTAAATGTTATTTAACCCTTTAAATTTTTTTACTATGCCTTAATCTTGGTTAAGACATAACCAAAGTTGAGGTTAAGAATTGGTATGCATTTGGAGGTAATAGTTAGTCAGAGAGAGCAATTTTTGGTAATACAAATGGTTTATAAGTTCAAAGAGAGATTAATTGGTGTAGGTGAAAGTTAGTATGAGATGATAATTTAAAGATAAAGCAACAAAATATCAAAATTTCAAGAAACACTACCTCTTCTATAGAATTTTGTGTATGACTATTGTATATAAAATTACACAAATGATTGAAAAAATATTTTAGAGGATAGATGTGGAATTATAAAGATTCTTGGTAGGTAATAAATATTATGTTTTTTTTTTTTTTTTTTGAATATATTGGTTTATTTTTTATAATCTACAGTTTAAAGTTACAAGATACAAGCTTTGCGAAGCTCTGTTTTGACATAATCAAGAGGAAGCACCCAAAATTATGTAAATGTGTATGTTGGAGACTTGTGGCAAAATTTCAAAGCCTAAAAACGATTTGGGAGGTTTAGGTAAGGTATAAAAGACACTATAAAACCCTTATAATCATTTAAAAGTGATCAAGATTCAAATTAGATCATTTTATAGCCTCTTGGGTACCTATAGGATTAAGAAACCCCAAACTAGGGTTTTGAAATTGAAAGTTGAATAACTTTTATATCATATAGTAAAAATACTCAAAAATTTGGAATATAATGTAATTTAGTGTTATATATAATATTAATTAGTTTTTATAATGATACTATATCGTACAATACAAAAACCAAGAAGTGATTTTGAACTAGGCCTAACAAAGACCTAATTAGAGGAAGGTTTTGTGAATTTGAGGACTTACCTTGAGAGTCTTGACTTGAAAATTTGTGTGAATATATAAGGATATAAAGGGTACTAATAAATAGTTTTTTTAAAAAAAATCCTTGTGGATTGTCTAAAAACACAAGATTTGTGTTAAAAAAGGGTTACTAGAAGACTAGGCTTAAAGAAGAAACTTGTGTTTTGATTATGAAAATATTTACCTATGAATCATTCCTAATCAATATTATTCTTATATTTTAATATCCTTTCCTAATTTATTTATTGTATAACATTTTATTTCTTGTTGTAATTTCTATTTTATCTACATATATAACTAAAAAATACAAACATGGTTTCATAACACGGTCATATCTTAGGGAATCATACACAAGCATGATTTTTTATTGAATACATATATATACACACCTTTAAATATAGAGGCATATTACCTAAACAATTATGATCTTTTATTGACTTTATGTATATATGCACATTTGCCTTTGGGGGCATTATCTCTTGCATGTTTCTTATTAATATATTATGAATTTGTTTGAGCTCAAATTTAACATAAATTCCCATGGGGTCACCCATAATTTCATCATACACTTTTTAATAATATACATGTATCACATTCACAATCCATATTAATTACATGCCTTACCTTATTACATTAGTTGGGGCTTTAATGGCATTAACACCATTTACATCTTAGTATTGCTTGATTTTCATACGCATTATTCATTTGACCACATATTATACATTTATGTAACTGACTCATATATATATATATATATATATATATATATATATATATATATATATATATATATATATATATATATATATCAGCATTACATTTTCTTAGCTTAAAATTCCATGATTTACACACGACATTGACACATGCATGTTATCATTTTTATTTCTAGCTTTCTTTGAGCCTTTTCATTTGGGGGCAGGTGGTCTTCCCTATGTACACCACTATCCTTAAATTTCACACCTTATTTTTATCACTACCACATGGTTGGATATATCCTGTCACAAACTTTATATTTTGTCATACATATTGGGACCTATAATACATATTTAGCTTGCACCATTACATCGATCATGATTTTCAGTAAAATTATTCATATATTTTATCACACTATGCTTATCATGTTTAATGCCTACATAGCTCATAATTTCCTCATCTAAAAGATGGTAAATATAAACATTGGAAAAATTAAAAAATCAAAAACATTAAAAAAATATAAAAAATAAAAAAAAATGGAAAAAATAAAAAAATTCAAAAACATTGGTAATAATTCAAACAATTAAAAAACAATTCGAAAATTCAAAAACTTTGGAAAAATTAAAAAATGTAAAAAATTCATAAACATTGCTTTATACTTGTTACATGTTTACCTATGCTATAAGTTTTCATTTTCCATGACTTGACACATATGACCTTCATGGTATTGTCTTGCATAAGTCCTATGCAGATTCATAGGCTACATAATATTGGATTTGACACTATGCAGCCACATATTGGAGGGGCCAATTTCATAGAAAGCATGTCCTAGATTGGGGGTATTTATATTTCAATATATTATTATATGACAATTTTTATTATTGATTTTTATTTATCATATTGAGCTAGATTACATTAATCACTACATCTTCTACTAGTATCTTATATATCTCTTATCACATAGATATTCTACATCATTTTTGTCACACCATTGGATTGACTATTGTGCATAAAGGCTTGATTGCATATGCATGTTTTTGCTTGTTTGTGTCCTTATTCATATAAGATCCTATTATCATCATGTCTTGTATGAGTAAAGTCTTGCGTGTCTTATCATTAACTTTAGTATAGTCACTAACATTGTATGGTTCTAAGTTGAGTGCACTATAATATTAATACTATGATTGTAGCCATGATGTATATCATTCATATTATTATTTACTTGTGTTATGCATATGTTTCCATCATTTATATTGAGTATATATGGAGGCATGCTACTTGTGTGTGTTATCATTACTTTATCTACCTAACTGGGGGTTTCCTTGTGACATTTGGGGGAATCATACTTCCTTCCCATTTACCTTTTCTAAAGTGGGCATCATACCCTATTGCATTATGTTTGATATGATACTATATTTATTATGATATAAAACACTTTACATGATTCTATGTGGCATAACTAGACACAAGATGTAACTTTAAAAAATACACATTTTTTTTTGAACATTGCAATTATGGAAAATATCAAATTGCATTTGTTTTTATATTATAACATGATTTTGGTAATTTATTTTTCCTAATATATGATATATAATTTTTTTAATGATGATGGAAAGATTCAAAATCTCATGTTTCTAGGATTGTAATATCCTTAAGCTAATTTATTATCCTTAACATATGATGTATATAACATTTTATTTTGAGACCAATGATTTTAGTGCATGGTATTTGTCCCTCACCTCAAAAGGGGGGAATATATCAAGGAATTTTAAAAATTAAAACATTCAACATGAAAAACTAATAAAGTGTAAAAATTATTTAATTTCTTGATCAAAAGTGGATTGGATTTTTAAAGACTCCTAAAGAAGTGTTGACTATGTTTTAACACTTATCTAAAGTCTTTATGATGTGTCATTTGGGGTGATACCAATTAGGTGTATTCATTTTTATCCTCTCTTTTCAAATTTAAATTCAAATTGGAAACTTTTCAAAAATAAAAACACACCATGAGCATTTGAATACCTATAGCATTTGACATTTATTTCAGGTATATTAACTATATGATGTGGATGGAAGCTTATCTCGAGAGTGTGTTAAAAAATTTACATCCTTACCTAAGTAAGTGAAGGTGTGTGTTTCAATTATTTACATTTATTTTGAAATACTTAGGCATTTCACTCAACTACCCATGTCAAAGTAGGGACATTATTTAGAAACTTAAATTTGGCATAAGACCCTTACTCCTAATGTCTTATAACTAATTCAACATATTTGAAAAACTTATACATTTTAATTATTTATATAACTATTATAGCCCTAAAATAGGTCTGTACTTGATATATTGAGCCTAAAAAACCTAAACACATGAAAAAGGTATCTACTAACACATCTAGACTATTTATCACTTATCACCTCGCCTTGCCTTGAAAACAATGTCAAAATCATGTCTCAAACAATCTTGAGCACTATATAGATCCATCCTAGACAAAATTATACACCTGTGAGTTTTTCATTTTACATTTTTTAAGGTTGTCATCTATTGTCATGTATCTTTCACCTTTGCTCTTATTTTATAAATTACCTTAGTTAGAAAACATGTATAAATTATCCTAGGTCAGCCTATATATACAAAGTCTAACCAATCCATTCATGATTTAGAATGTATCTATAATCAAATATAAATTACACAAACATTGGAGTTGTTCTAGGATCTAAAAGAATGCATATTTTTTATATATATCCTTTATTTTTTTTAATTTTATATATATGTAGACACATAGACACATAAAAATGGGTCATTATGTAAACACATAAAACTAATCTTTCAACATTTATTAGTCATAAAATTACATTATTCTATGGTAATGTGGGTTTATTGATTATTGGTGTAGATTACCCCTATATGAGTTCCTCACACCTATATACCTCTATCAAAACTTAGTTTTTATGGAGGTGGGAGAGAACCCTTATATGAGTTCCTTACACCTATACATCTCTATCGAAACTTGATTTTGATGATGATATGAGGATAAAATATCATATTGTTGAACAGTTACTAAATCTTGATTGCATTTTTAGTATTACTTTTAATAATTTAAAAAGGCTAATAAATCTCAAGTAATATAAGAGAGAAATAAAAATAAATATCTTAAATTTTTCTCATGGTTGGAAAAAGTGTCATGTGTTGGATATGTTTATTAATAAACATGTAATCACCCTTGTCTAGAGGATAAAAATATGAAATTCCTCATTTCCTTGAGTTCAGAGAAAATGAGTGGCATATATCCACCATTTTAACATGTGAGATGACTATGTGAAACACATATCTCAAAATTAAAGGATTAAACACATCATATTTAAGATATAAAATAAAATCACTAATGTCTAACGTAGATAAATATTATCTTGTAATCATGTATGTTATAAATAAATTTCTATACATGGGCATATGATGTAATCTATATAATAACAAGTGTAATATGGCCCAAATGATAGAAAATAAGAAATATAATCAAAAGAATAACATGCCCTAATTGAACAACATGTAAGCAAATTAATTGTAGGAGTAATATTCCCCACATGTGCACTTAGTAATAGGTAGTGTAACAAACAATATATCAATTTAAGGTAAGGGTATAAAATTATGTCCTTAACAATAGATGCATGATATATATCATATAAATGTAAGAAAGAACAATTAAAAACATGCATGATATAAATCATGGAAAATAATAGGATTGTGCATGATATAAATCATGGCACTGTAACACACAAAAACATCAAAAACATAAATTAATAGAAGAAACCAAGAACACATATCAGCCATAAAGTAAATAAAAAGGATATGAAAGAAAAATTATATGATATAAAAAAGACAGATAAAACACATTAGACACACTGCAATAATAGAAACACAAAGTAAACATGTCACACATAATATACAAACATACCAAAATCTTTCAATTTCCTTATGTGTATTATAATGGGAAAATAAAGGAAATTAGAATGAATAAATAAAATAGAAAATGAGGACCCAAGTGGGTAACCAAATACAAGTCAATAAATAAACAAGGATTCCAAAAATCCACACACCAAACATATAAATGAGGAAGAAAACAAAGAAGAAAGTCAAAAGATAAGTAACATAAAAAATAAAATAATTTTCAAAATGAAATTGAGACACTTCAATTGAAGACGTAACCAATCAATTAAACAAAATCAACTAATGATATAATCATGTCCAAGGGAATCATCATCATCTTCAATATAATTTGAAGCACATGTATCATTAGAAGTGAATTTAGGATGTTTTGGTATGGGTAAGTTTAGGAAGATGAGAGAAAAAAGTGTCCAAATCATAAAAATGAAGCTTACAAAGGAAGAGCTCCCTTTTGAAAAGGGTGTTCATATTTTGAAGAATGCATGTTGAACTTAATTTTGAACATGTTTGGAAAAAAACCTAAAGCATGTGTTCTCTATGTAATGCAAAGGTTGTGCATATGAGATTAAAAGGATGCACACCCTTTGGAATCACATAAGGCATGTGTCATATGTGATTATAAATGGCATGAACCATGTGTAATAAATTGAATTTTCATAGTTTTCAAAAGGTGTACACCCTTTCTAAAGTTCATTCTCCCTTTTTAAAGGGCATGTGGATTTTTTTTCTTAAAAAAACCATGATTTTAGGCTTGGAGGATATGAAAATAACACACACACTTGTAATCTTATATCAATAAGGAATGAAATCAAGTTTATAATATTTTTTCACCTTCACAAACATAATTAAACATGCATTTTATTTTTTATTTTTTATGTGTGTATTTTTTTTATAGGGGATTAAAAGTTTCTAAATTATTTTAACTATTTGTGGATTAAGGGTAATTAACACATGTTAAAATAATTAAAACTATGGCACAAGCTAGATATATGAATTAAAATTAAAATATAATAATCAGATCTAACATAGGTCTAAAAAGGAACAAACACAATAAGAAAATGACAAAAGTAATAATTAATAATGAAAATACAAATAAGGTTATAACTTGATACACTTGGGTTTTGTTCTGTATTTTTGAAACTAGATTTGGGCTTTATAAGCAATAATGCTATTATGTGTGAAATATGAAATGATGACTATACTATGATATAATTGGCACTACACCAAATATTTATGGAGAATATCACATATTGTTTTCATCGAGTATGTACCATATTTATGAATTTGTCCCTTTCTGAATTTTAGTTTCTATAATTTTTTGGTTAAGTGTGTTGTCACATGCTGAGTAAGGGCGTGTGATCGATGTGTGCAATTGGTGGGAAGAATGTGTTATTTTATTTTCTATTATAATTCAAAATAAAAAAGTTTATTTAAGATTATCTAAATCAAACTATCCCTTGAGGAGTTGTAGGTACATATTCACATGCTCAGAATATGAGTCAATGTAATTCTCTTACATGAAAGTGAGTGAAGAGTAATTGAAAGAAAGGCTTCACCTTCTTTCCTTAGGAAATCCAATGCAACTAAATGAACATTAAACTAAACTCTATTTTAATAAAAGTTGATGATGATACAAAAATTGAAGTGATATGGATGATTTGTAGACTTAATGTGCAAGCTACCTCACATGTGTAACAATAGATTTTTTCAATAAAAGGTGAAAATTTAGGGAAGGTTATCCCATTCATATATAATGATAGTATCAATTGGCACTATGGATGACCATATAATTGTGTGCTAAACAAAATCAAAGGTGTGGGAAATCAAAGCGAGGTAGTAGGACCTACAACTTACAAGGGATGGAATTAGTGGGATATTGTTGGTACAACACGTAATCAATAGAACACTAATTACATATTAGATTAAAATAAATGATCATAATGAAGATGAGGTTGCTCAGAAAGTGGATGAATGGGATGTAAAAGATGATAACAAATGAATATGAGGATATCTAGATGAAATAAAGCTAGAGATAGTCTAATGTAGGCTGAAATATGCCCTAAAATAAACAAATATATACATAAGTGGACCAAGTATACTCAAACATAAAAAAAGTATAAAATAAAAAGTCTTGTAATATTTCTACAAAATTATATGGGATTTTCAAAACAAAATTGCATTTTTTAATTATTATTTAATTTATATAAATCATATCATTATTTTTGATATATATGTCATTATAAATAGTTTTTTACCTTTTTGAAAATTAATAAATTTCTTGTAAAACTTATATCTCAAAAACATACATATCATGAGGTATGTTATAGATCAAAAAAATTAAATTTAAATATGTTAAGGTAAAAAAGTTACATTCGTACATGTGTAGTTACTTTTTTCAAGTTTATTGACTTGTAAAATTAACAAAAAAAGTTAACTAAAAAAAAAGGAAAAATATTCTCAACAATATAAAACTTTTTATCTATCTATGTATGTAATTTTATATAAAAACACTCTAGATTACTTCAAAAAGTGGGTTCAAATGATGTCTATTGCTTTTCACAAAAATACTATATTATTGCCATAAATTCAGTGATTTACACACCTTTTCCACATGGATATTATAATAAACTAATATTTATAAAATAGATTAAAAATACTACAATTCATCATCTTATATTCTCAAAAATGTAATTGTGCAAGTGTCTCTAAAAGTCCCTCCAAATTCAGGTATTACTAGATTTAAAAAGAAATGTGGCTATTTACAACCCCCCATTTAACCCTAATTACCCAATACTTATCATGCCAATGAATCTAAGAGACATGCAAGATTTTCATCACTATTATTATCATCATTATTATCATATATACCTTATTTTATAGCAATATGATCCTTCACATGGATATTTGCTTGAAAAATTAGATCTTTTTTATGGGTTTCTATTTGTGTACTAATAAGAGGTTATGATAAGCATACCCTTGAAGGTGTGATATTATATTCTTGAATTTTATACTCATTTTATTGAGGACTAATCTTTATTTGTTGCTTCAGTATATCCTTAGGTATGAATTTTTTCTTGAACTTGTTGTAAGGGATAATGAAATTCTCTATGAGTTATAGTAATTTGATGCTCAATAAAAAGTTTTAAACATTGGTGTAGAGTGGTTGGGATATTTCTCATTTGATATATCCATGGTATCTCGAGAAACACATCATAAGATATATTATTTAAAACCACATAAAACCAAGTTAGGACTATCTTAGGAACCGTTGTGATAGGTAATATGATACAACCAAATGGCTCTTCAATAATTCCATCATATCCCATAATATTTTTTGAAGTATTTTAAGTATCTTAGATAGATTCCAAGACTATATATAAATGTTTTAATGCATGCATTTATACTTGATCCATTTTCAATTATAATGCCATCCTTTTCTTGTGGGCATTCACCTATGAAAGCTTATATGAATAATGGTCCATTGTATTGTTTAGAATCTCTCTATCATGAAAAAACTTTAGATGAAACTCCATATTTCTTGTAACAACAATAACTACACCTATAAATTCATCAAATGGATGAGCATTAAGCTCTTGTGGTGGTTCCCTTTGATATTTTATATCTATCATATGAACATTGCCTTGATATTTTGGTTGGATACTATTATTTTGAAGAGGGTTGGTAAAAATTTGATAATGTTGATTTGGGGGAGCCACTAGTTCATTCAAATTATTACCGGTCCATCAATTTGAATTTGGTTTCTATTT
>JARHVA010003004.1:2217500-2226870 GCA_037957365.1 Torreya grandis
GTAATGCCACATATAATTTAGGTGAATACATTTAAATTTCAAACTAGGGATAGATACTTTGGCAAGGGGTTAGCATTATATGTTTAGTGGTGGGTTTATTGATGGGTTGAGGTGTTTAATGTTGTGTATATGGAAACACGCTTGTAATGAATTTAAATCACTCTCTATTGAAGGAAAACATGTTTTCTAAAATTAAATTAATGTAATTGAGATAATAATTTAATTGTAATCTTCCTCCATAATGGAATTAAAAGATACATACACATAATTAAAAGACTCATTCACAAAAGTAAATTTATATAAATGGAATTAAATATGTAGCTATAAAAGAATCAATCTGACCAATAAATATACACCCACACAAAAAAATAAATTAATTAATGGATGAGAGTCTTCACCACCAAATCATCACGAGTGGGCCTTAGTTGGATTGGAGCTTGAATCCTTTCTTTGATTAACATATTATTAATGCAATATAAATATTATTAATTGAATTGTAACAACAAATGAATTTATAGAGGTTTAATTAAAACACTCTAATTAAAATTAAATACAAAACTATAATTTTTATATGAAATTTATCTTACTCCCTCTAAGTACCTTCAACATGTAGCTTATTTATACAATAGATCAATAAACACTTCATTTAGAGATTATAATACCTAATATTTACAAAAAGTAAACATACAATAATACCTGGTAAAGAATAAGTCACAAAAATATATTCTAAAACAAGTCACAATAATTAATCTAGAAAACTGGAAAATACATAAAGTTACCCTTAAAATTATTATTTAATTCTCACCAATCATGGAAAGAGTGAATCAAGGAATATTTTAGAATTATTAAATTATATTAATAGGGTCCATAATCATGTTAGGTATGATAAGATGAACACACATAATACATGAATAAATAAATATATGAAAGCTTAAAAATAAGATAACATAGATTCATCCAGGTAGCATATCTACCCTTTTTAATTAAGAGCACTAGACTAATTCTATCAGTATAATAATAAATCTCATCCACAGTGTCCCTCACCTACTATCCCTCTATGTTATCATATCTATAAGAGTGGATCCAAGGGTTAGGGTTTTGATGAGCAGTTATAAATAGACTAATAAAAAATGGTTATTGGTCAAAATCAATTAAGTATTTACGTAATTGATTACATTATCTAATAATAAGTTATGGATAAGTATGCACCAATTAATACCTACCCACAAATTAAAAAATATTTATTAAAATTAAATCTTAAAACCATACAATAGTGTATGACTAATTAAATACACTAACATGCCTCATTAATATGTACTTAGATGAAGGGAAGGGTGGAGGAATCACTGAACTATCCCCCCTTGATGACACCTTCCCTCACTCCCAAAATTTTCCTAAGCTGAACAAATCAAACCTCAAATAAGGGATTTGTGAAGATGTTTGCAACCTGATTATTTGTTTATTAAAACTTAAAACTAATGACCTTATCATGCATCAATTTATAAATATAATTCATGTGGAACTCAAGGTGATTTATGCATTTTTTATCTTGCCAATGGATTTCATAGGGATATTGATATCAACATGATACCAAGTTAATAGCAAATGAAATATCAATATGAGTACAAGTCAAGTATAGAATAGTTACCACAAATGTATTATAGAGTGTACCATAAATATAAGGAGAAGAACACTTGGTGGAAATATTGACTCTAGATTGATAAGGAGTTAGTGTAGTCTTTCTATATTTCATGTTGAAGTAATTAAGTATTGATGTAGTGAGAAAACACTATTCATGGACACTATTCCTAAGTTACTATTCATTGATGAGGTGGTAGACACTATTCATCTTGGTGAGGTGTCCAAAACACTATTATTGAGTGCTTAGATGGCATGGATTGAATTTTTAGTGGGGATCCATAATTATGAATTGATCTCTTATCAAAAAGGATATTCTTTATCTTTTTTGACTCTTGTGCAAATGGGAGACCAATACCACTATTCCAGATTGATCACCCATGTTAATTGGGTAAAATTTCCATGTGGGAATTGATTTTTATTTCCATTATTATAGTGGGTCAAAATTCCATGTGGGGAGCAAATTTAAAGGGTTTAAACTATGTCAAAAAGAGATTCCAATAGTTTTTAGAAGCACATGTGGAGTGGGGAACACCTTTTAAAGATTCCACTTGTTGGAGGGGTCCAAACTAAAGTGGATCACATGGTGGAGAAAATTTTACTATTTATAAATAGTTATTCCAAGTGGAAGAGGTCTAATTTTTGGGCTTCTTTTATTCTTCCATGTATTTCTATAAATAATTATATTCTTAGCTTAGTTTGTTAGGCTAGTTTAAGAATGAAGCTTATGTGAAAGATTTGCATGCCTCCTTGGATTGGAATGAAAAGTTTGTATGGGTTTAAGGGAAGCTTGGTGAATATTTTTTAATGGAATTCATGGTTTTTATGGCCTTGAGTTGTAATAGTTTGTGAATTAATGATAATTGTTGAGATGATCATATGTTGAATCTTTGATGTATTTCATGAAAAATGTGAATGTGTTTTATTGAGAATTTTGTGTGAAGATTAATGAGGATATTTATTGAATTTTTGAGTGAATATTGAGTTAAATTTATAAAAGTGAGTGAGTTATGGTTGTAGGACACATCAAGTGGTATCAAAGCCACACCAAGTGGTATCAGTGCAAGTTCTGATTCTTGTGGAGAGGATCTTGTTGAGAATGTGAGAATATTGTGTTGTTTGTGTAATTTTAGAGGTATTCATATGAATAATGAAAATAAGAGTGGTAGGATTTCACTAGAATAAGAATGGATGAAGAAATTGAATACCTAGGATAGGTTGCTATAATTATTGATTGAAAGATATGAAAACTATGAGAATGTTAAAGAAGAAGACTTGGTGTGGGAGATGATGGACTCCCTAAGAGTAAAGGTGGCTAAAGTGAAGATAGAGATAGCCACATGGAAGGGGAAAAAAGAAAATAAATAAGAGAATATGAAGGAGAAAATTTCCATGAAGGGCAATATGAGTGAAGAAAAGAAGATGGTTATCTTTGAAGACAACAAGGAGTTATCATGAAGGAGGATGAAAAATTTATTGTTGTTGAACCTAATTTTTAAAACCCCTTATTTGAAGATGGGGAAGAGATTTTGGATTCCCATGAGTGGGAAAATTCTAATATGGAGGAGATCATTTTTGAAGAATAAGATGGATACATCCTTGTAAAGGATGATGGAGTGAAGATTGAATAAAATTTCAGCCATGTGGGGTTGCACATAGAGGAAGAGGGAAGCCATAAAGAGTAGCATGTTGTCATGGTGGAATCATTGAATGAAGAGATTATGAAAGCTAGTGCACAAGAGGACATTTTGGTGGATTTTCAGCCATGTGATGGAGCTGAAAGTGAATGTGTGGATGAGGATATTTCAGCCTTATAAGTGGTTGTTATGGATATTTTTGAAGCTCATTATGAGGATGAAGAGCATGTGAAACATGCTAGCATTGGAGAAGAATTGAATGTTTCTATGGAAGAAATTGGGGATGGTTTTTGTGCAAGTGGATGCACATGAGAGTGAGATTAAAGTGGATATAGTTGTATCCATGAGAGAGGAAATACAAGTGGTGGTGATATGTGATAGTGTGAAATATCCAATGGGTGGTTGGATGATGAGTGAAGAAAGCCATTTGGGCTTCTAGTGGAGGTGGATAGTTAGTGGTGGGATAGAGCTCATGTGGAAGGATAAGATGCATGATACGGCATCTTGGTGTAGGAGGTCAATTTTTGATGGTGGGATTTGGCCCACATATAAATACATTGGAATATGGATATGTTTTTGGAGGAGGAGGATGGTTTGTGGTCACACAAGGACTATTTTGAGACCAATATGTAGATGATGGAAGAGGAAGAAAAAAGAAATTATCTGAGTGCACGTGGTGTATTGGAAGGGGATGTAAAGGTCATTATGTTTGGTGATTGAAAAGGTGGTTATACCACTCACCCCATCTATGTGATTAAGAGATCACATTATCTACCTTGGGTGTTTGATGTAGGAACATCCAAGGGTTTGGGCAATCTTGCATCAACCAAAATAGAGTGGTGTGTTTTTTCATTTTTTCCAGAATAAATGGCAAGGATATAAGTAGGACTTGTAGGAGCTAAGTTATTTTCAAATAGAGAATAATGATGTGAAAAAAAAACTATTCATGGGCACTACTAATAAGTTACTATTCACTAATGAGGTGTCCATAACACTATTCTTGAGTGCTTAGGTGGAATCTGTCAAATTTGTAGTGGGGATCCATAATTATGAATTGATCTCTTGTCAAAAAGGAGATTCTTTACCTTTTTTGACTCTTGTGTAAGTGGGAGACCAAGATCATAATTCCAGATTAATCACCTATGTGAAGTGGGTCAAATTTCCATGTGAAGACTTGATTTTTATTGCCATTATGAGAGTGGGTTGAAATTCCATGTGGGGGGAAAAGTTAATGGGTTTAAGCTATGTCAAGAAGAGATTCCAATAGTTTTTAGAAGCACATGTGGAGCGGGGAACACCTTTTGAAGATTCCACTTGTTAGAGGGGTCCAAACTAAAGTGGATCACACGGTGGAAGAAATTTTACTATTGATGAATAGTCCTTCCAAGTGGAGGGGGTTGAATTTGTGGGGTTAATTTATTTCTCTCTCATTATTCCACGTATTTCTATAAATAATTATATTCTTGGCTTAGTTTGTTAGGCTAGTTTGGGAATAAAGCTTGTGTGAAATTTTTGGGTGCCTCCTTGGCTTGGAATTCCAAGTTTGTATGGGTTTAAGGGGATCTTGGTGAAGCTTGTTTAATGGCATGCATGGTTGGTATGGCCTTGAGTTGGTTTTTGAATTAATGAGAATTGTTGAGATCATTATATGTTGAATCTTTGATGTATTTTGTGAAAAATGTGAATGTGTTTTATTGAGAATTTTGTGTAAAGATTAATGAGGATATTTTTTTCATTTATGAGTTAATCTTGAGTTTAATTTGTTAAAGTGAGTGAGCTGTGGTTGTAGGCCACATCAAGTCGTATTAGAGCCACATCAAGTATGTCTTGAGAACACTTGGATTGATTAACAAAATAAACTTTCTTAGACTATGAAATATGAAGGCCCATGAAAATAATATAATTAGACCAAATTAGTCATCTCAAAATAATATTATCCAAGATTTGAAATAATGAATCTACTTGGTGGAACTCACTATGATGATTAAGTCATCAACATAAAGGATCAAAATTAGGAGTTTCCTATTCACTTTCTTATATACTATGTGGTCAGAGGGACTGTGTAAATTTATATTTGATTAAGAAAATGTTGGTCTTTTCATACCAAGCTCAAAAATCTTGTTCAAATTATAAAAGTATTTTTTCAATTTGCACAAAAATTTAGAGTTTTCATTGCTTATGGACCTGGGAAGTTGGGACAAGCAGATTTATTCCTACAAGTATCCATACAATAAGTTACTTTTGACCTCCAAATGATGGACTTACCATCCCTATGTTATATCTAATGAGAGTAATATCTTGATGAAATTAATTTTGGAAACTAGGGTAAAGGTTTCATGGTGGTCAACACCTTCAACTTGTGAAAAACCTTTGGTACAAGTTGCACTTTGTATCTATCAATGGACCAATTTATTGCATAATTATTGTGGTACACCCACTTACACCTCACTAGTCTTCTTACTTTTATAAGTGGAACCAAGTCTATTTTTTTTCCCTTCTGTAGAGAAAACATTTATTGTTACATAGCTGCCTACCATTCAAGATACTTAGAATCTTGATGAAAAGTCTCTAGATGGTGTCACTACCAATTCTATCAAATGTGCAACACCATATGGATATTATGAATTCTTCTTTCTTTGACAAATTGGATCTCCTATAAATGCATTAGGATCATTGAAAAATATACAAACCCATTTTTATAGAGCTATTTTGGTTGTGAAGTGCATTATAAATTTCTTATGGCACTAGCGATGGAGATGCTAGTTGCCCACCTTATGGCTCATCATATGAACTGTAGTAACTCTTAGAATGAGCATCCTCTAAATTGTCTTGTTATTCATAATATAATGCATAAGTTGTGTCAAAATTGGTATAAGGTAATGAAGGAGAAGGAAATAATATGTTAGCATGAAAGCTTGGGATTGTTCATCAGATAACACATTTCACCAATAAATCAATTTAGTGGCTTCCAAAATAAGAAGATAATATGCCTTCACATCTTCATAGCAGCTAAAAAATATACAAGTATGACCTTTCATTTCAATTTATTTACATTTTTCATTTAAAATGTGTGCCCATACATTACATCAAATTTTTTTAAAATAAATAACATTTAGGTTGATGCTAGACCATTTTTATTTTGTATTCATAATTTTCACTATGGAGTGGGGAGTATGATTTTGGATGTAGGTTGGACACTAAAATTTATCTACCTAGTAATGTGGAGGAAAGTCTTTGGAATGTATTATGCGATTGGCCATTTCCTTGAATGTGTAGTTTTTGTGCTCAACTACATCATTTTATTGAGGGGTGTAGGATATAGTATGCTAAAGTTGATTGCCTGCATGTTCACAAAATCTAATCAACTAATTATTGACAAAATCTTTTCCATTATATTTTATAAGGTGCTAAATTTTTATCTTTGAAAGGTTTTTAACAAGGGCCTTGAAAATTTCAAAGATATCAAAGTCTTTTTTTAATCAGAAACTAAACTCAAGTTCTATAAGATAAATCATCAATGAATGTAAGAATGTATTTATGTTTCTAAAAATAAACATTGGGAAAGGACATAAGGTCATTATGAACCAACTATAATCTATCAATTGCCCTAAGGATTTGCCTTTGTAAAATGGATCCCCATATTGTTTTCCAAGTGAATAAGTTTGATAAATGCCATATTTGAATGAAACTTGTGGAAAAATAATGACCATTTTATGCTTACTGCGATCATGCAATGAACTATAGTCAAGGTGACCAAAACACTTATTCTAAATTTTAATCAAGTCATTAGCATGTGAAATCATGGATTTATATGGTTGAGAGACCATAAACTTGTCTTGCATTTATAAAATTATGATAGATGATCAACTTTGCCAGTGGCTACAATAGTGGACTAGTATTTCATATTTATGATGAAAACATTAGTAGGTGTAAACTCATTAGTTTTTTCTTCACCGAAATGTGTGATCTGATATAAGGAGAGGAGGTTCACAGATAATTATGAAATATGGAGATTTTTTTTAAGCACACCGTTCTCCATCTCAACTACCCCTTTGCACTTAAAAGAGAGAGGACTAGATTTACCCACAAAAATTTTAGTTGTGAAACATTGGTCAATATTTTCAAATAGTGAGCCATCATGTGCCATATAGTGAGAGGATATTGAATATAAAATCCATTCAGACATAGGGGATCCAATTTTTTAGAAAGTTTTACTCCTATTTTAGAAGGGGATAGCTACATTTTCTCATCTCTACTTCTAATTATACCATTTTATTGAAACATTGATGTTCAACATGCCCTAATTTCTTACACTAATTATAATACTCTTGGTTGACATTCAAATTTTATTTCTCTTTGCCTTTTGTGACTCAGGGAAGGATTTTTTTGAGCTAATTGATTGCCTTTAGGCTTGGGATTTATTTTCCATTTTGTTTATTAGAAATGCCTTTATTTTTTCCAATGTTTGGTTATGGTGTTGCATTAGTATCATTGACCATTAATTTATACTATTTAGTACCTTTAGGTCAAATTTAACCAATAAAAATTAAAATTTCTTATGCTATGTGAAGTTGCTCATAGAACTTATCAAAATTTGGTGCCAAATATGCTCATCTCATAGAGGTTTCTATGTGTAATAGTTTGAAATAAAAAATGAGTATGGATAATCCAATTTATATAAAATAGTCATCATGAGTTTTTCATATGTCTTGATTTCACTAGTTTCAATGACTAGAACCCTCAAGTACTTGAATTGATTGAAAAAAAAACCTCAATACAAAGATAAGTTTCTAGACTAAGAGCAGTGAGATCATTTTTTAGTTGGCATGCCTTCATGTACCATGTTATTAAAAATTTATAGCAAGGTATTCCTAATTTTATAATGTTCTAAAATGCTCTAAAAATGAAACTTAAATTTAAGGGACACCGACTAACCAAGGATGCCTCTACCTTCAATCTAAATAGTTTTTCATTTTTTTTAAATTTGAAAAATCTAAAGGTGTATCTTATTCATTCATTGTAATGTGATAGTTGTCCTTTCTAAAGAGAACATTAGTAATGTATCATTTACAATTGAATTAGTTGGAATTTGAGGGGTTATCTTTTGTTCACTATTGATAGCACATAAAATTGAGTGGAAATAAAAATATCCCACCTTTTTTTTGTATGCAATTTTTTTTGAAAAAGTTATTCAAAAAATATATGTTAAAATTATCATCACATTGAGAAAATCAAAATGGTGCAATCAGACTATGGGAAAACTATTTTTATTGAAAAAGTGTTTTTCGGGACTTAGGTGATTTTTATTCTTCATGCAATTTTTTTTTCAAAAAATTGAAATACCCGTTAAAATGAGTATTTCAATGAAAAAATTATAATGGTGTAGTCACTGTATGGGTGTTTTTTCTTGTATTTTTCTAACTCACATGGAAATGTTGGTTGATGGCCTTCCCACATGGATCAATTTTTTTTTTTGAGTAAACCATTTTTTCCAAAAAAACCCCTTTACTTCACCCTTTAATTGTATTTTTTTGAAAAATAAAACCTCAAATAATGATATTGAAACAAAATATAGATAGGTAATATTGTAATTGATGCTAAACATAGAATATATTAGTAATGAAAATCTACCAAATGTAATTAGATTTATTTTTGGAAAAACTAGGCTGAGGTGTGTTTGATCTATAGGCTCTCTAATAGATGAATCTAAAGTTTTAAATAGTGAACAAGCCTAAATGGAACTAACTATGGAGGTTTACACCATCTAGTATCCACACTATCCTGTATCTAAGGTAAGTAAAAAGTAACTTCTCAAGCCTAAACACTTATTGGTGCATCAAAAAATCAAATGATTGAAAAGCTTCCTATTGGAAAAAATAATAATAATAAGCACTTCCTATATACTATGAGGTATGTGGAAGCTAAGATCCATAGACAATGCTTTATGATGGATTGAATATTGGGGAAATACCCATGACACCACATATCAAGTAAAACTAGTTTAAAACAAAAACTCTTGTGTGTTTTACAATTTTCAAAATACAATTCTAACCTATGGTGTTTCTATAAAATAAATTTTCTTCAACCCTTAGTAC
>JARHVA010003005.1:0-22500 GCA_037957365.1 Torreya grandis
CATTCAATTACTTGGGTCTATGATATCCTTTTATTAGACATGTCTAAATTATATGGAATCACTGCCACATGATTTATCATATTTAAAAATATGAATATTTATTGACTTGGACACATGTCCTCACTTTATGCCTTGTGAGACCTAATCAATTCTACTCCATTCATTTCCTCAAAAGTCTCCTAACTTTGACCTTCCTCATTTTCATTGATTTATAATATGCATTCTAGATTGTGCCACTTGTCAAATTCACATTTATCCTCAGGATCCTATTATCAGTTTTGTTTCATTAACATTCTTGTGCCATGTGGTGACCTCATTTGCAATCTAGCTCATTGACTTTTGAACTTTTACACACTATTAATCTACTTTGCATAGTTGAACGTGTGCTATTGATCTTCCTTCTTCTTGATTGAATTCACACCATTGATCTAGTAAGTCACCATGATCATGATAATTATCAACCTCACATTAATCTTAGGATCCTTTAACTTGTTAACTTCCATCTCATCATTGATCTTGATTTGCATGTCTTAACTTGTACCATTGATCTTGATGGCCCCACTAACTCGATCTTCTATCTGCATACCATAGATCTATGATTTAATTAAGAAATATTTTGACACTTGTCAATACTACATTTAATATCAAGATCCTTTGAATATTTTTGAATTTAAATGGCTACTTATTATGGTTTTTATTTGACATCCTTGTGCATGTCCCATTCTGCTAGTTCAACTTTGAAGTCTTATATCTTGAGATAGAAAAATCATTAAGATACAAAATTTTTAGGGAACATTATAGGTGTGAAAAACATCTTCTCTATGTTATACTTTATAATTTAGAGGCCTATTAATCATATTTATTAAATGCATAACCAAACTGATCTTTTCATTTTTGCATGAAGTGTCATGATGGTCTAGCTTTTCTAGGCTTGTGCAAGTCATTCTTATTCCTTCAAATCCCTAATGAAATAATGAGACTTTGAAAAAACCTACTTCATCCTCCATGAATGACATGAACACCATAGAAACTTGTTAGATTCTTTCACTTGCCATTCTAGACCTGCTTCCAAGCCTTCATCCCAAAAATCATCAAATTACACTTTAAGATTTGTTTAAAGTGTTTCAAAATATTGAAATTGATGTGTTCCCCCTCCATTTGGTCATCCATCCAAAAATAACTCTTCTCAAATTTTCAAATCATAATTAGCACCTTTAGAATATTGATCCATCTAGGTAGAGTTTTGTATGTAGGTCAAAATTGGCCAACATTTTTGGTGACATCTTGGGATTGCATGCCTACTATGAAAGATACTAGTAGCCTTAAAATATACATTGGGTATGGAGTCTCAAATATTTATGTCCTAGTTGATTATGAAAATGATACAAGGTTGCCCCTTTCTAGAAAATTTCTCTTGAAGCAAAAAGGACAAAATAAATAAAATCAACATTATGTCCAAGGTACTTATGGGAGTGAAAAAAATAATTGAAATAAATGTGCATAGGGAACTTAGAGGAAAACATGAAATCTACTTTAATATGTAAAATATTATACAATGGATAAAAAATATATTAATAACAAGGATTTAAATGAATGCTATTGACTAGGATGGGTAATACCTCTCCATCCAACTAGGCAAGGTGAAAAGTATTATGTTATTTGAAACCATGGAAAAACTAAGGACCACTCCAAAAGCTGAAAAACTTGGTATGGTTTCTTGAATTGGTCTTATTTGAATCCCATTTGAGGACTAGGTCCCCCTTCTTTGAAGTCCTTTACTATTGATCTCTTGTCAAAGGCTGTCTTTAATTGATCTTGATGTGACTCTAGTAAATTTACTACAAGGCCCTAGTTTCTTCAAGCTTCATGGACTTTTCCATCCTCACACTCATAAGTTCACTTTCAATCAACTCAAGTTGATGGGATAACTCCAAGGTAATAAGTTTAATATAAATGTGAAATTTGGCTTCCTTCCCATATATAAGAACATATCATGAATTGCCAATGGTAACTTTGGGAGTCACTTTATTATCCCATAAGGTTATCCTTAAACTTTGTGTGGTACACTCTCTAGTTCTCTTTTATATTCCTATTGATAATCCTTATCAAGTTCCTATTTGTAGACTCTACAAGTCTATTAGTTTAGGGATAGTAATTAGAGGATGCACTGAGGTAGCTACCCAACTGAAGTGCCCACTCACTTGTTCTCATGCCAACAAATGCTAAGGCATTATATGAAATTATTGTGGATGGTACACCAAAATTGGTCATTATGATATCATAGAAGTCCAATAATACTATCTCACTATCTTCTTTCAGTGTAATTACATTCACCCACCTGGTAAAGTAGTCAGTAGTAGTGAGCAACCAATTGTGTCCTCTAGTGGAAGGTGGATTAATCATTCTTATAAATTTCAAACCCCACTACATGAAGGGTTGTTATACTTGAATTGGGTTGAGAGGAAGGGATATGGATTTTTTTTGTCTATAAAGAGATCACACTTTTTACATTTTATGACCCATGCATAGGCATCCTTTAAGAGACTGGGCCAATAATAACTAGCACTCATCACCTTTGCTACTATAGTCCTTAAATAAAAATAGCCTCCTTTAATTCCATCATGAAATTGATCTAAGAGCTTTGATACTTGGTCATCATTTATACACCTTAGAATCACTCCATTGAGGTATTTTATAAATAAAACCCTATCAAAACATTTATATGATATGGAGTAAAGTCTAATATACCTTATCTTCACCCTATCCATACCTTGAGGACACTCGCCTATTATCAATAAATGTGTCATATCTTAGAGACAACTAGTGTGGGGTAGAGGTGCATCTATTTGTGAGTTATATTGTGTTACCAAGACAACCTCTTTCTCTTCTTTTAGGTCATCAACCATTATGATCACATAAGCCTTTGCCTCTCACTAGCTTAGTGACTTTAATCTCCACATCATACTCCATAACTTCAGTAATCCAACTAGCTCTCTTTTCATTCAAGTCCTTCTTAAGAAGGAAATCTCTCACCCCAAGGTGAGACACCATAAGATAGACCTTGCTATTTGAGAGCATTGGTCTATACTTTCTGAGGCTTCTTAAAGCTAGAAAAAACTTTCTTTTATACAAAAGTGTACCTTACCTCATGTCCTTCAAGTCCTTGACTAAAAAGGCAATTGGTTGCTTAAATCCTTTACCATTCTTCTAAATTAACATATCTAACATATTTTCAATTTTGGCAAACACATATAATATGAACTCCTTTGAGAAGTCAGGATTCATGAGTGAGGGTGCTTGGTAAATGGATCTATTGATAGCCTCAAATTCTACTTTTACCTTTATTTGACCGAGTGAAAACTTGGTTCTTCTTCAACATGGCAGTGATAGGTTTGACCAAGTTTTCCAAACTAGGTATAAACCTTCTCATAAAGTTTATTTTCCCAAAAAAGCTTTGGAGTCCTTTTTTATGCTTTGGTAAAGATAGTGCCAAGATGGCACTTATTCTATCAGGGTTAATGGCTAATTCCTATTTTGAGACAATATGTCCCAATATTTTGCCTTCATAAAAAAAAATGCTTTTTGGGATTAAAAGAGATCATATATTCTCTACACCTTTCAAAGATCAATCTCAGGTGATCTAAGTGATCACTAGCCTTCTTGAAGAAAACTATGATGTCATCCAAGTAAACAACCACCATTTGATTTAACAATCCCTAGAAAACCATGTCTATTGGTCTTTAAAAGGTTACCCCTAACATTTGATAAGCTAAAAGGCATCTTTTGATAAGTATATGTGACCCAATTTGTGATGAAGGTAGTATTATATTGATCTTTTTTCCTTACTAGAACCTAGTTGTAACCTGAATACCCATATAAAAGATAGAAGCATTCTGAACCAATAGCTATCTAAAAAAATTTCTACATAGATGGTAAAGGGTAATGATATTTCAAAGAGACCTTGTTTAGATCTCTAAAGTCAACACATAATCATATTTCCCCCAATCTTCTTCCTTATAGGTAGTAGTTTAGCTACCCATGAGGAGTTATTGATGGGAAATATGATCTTCTATTAAATCAATTTGGTCAATTCTTTCCTCATAAGATCTTCAATTTTGGGATTGATAGGCCTTTACTTCTACCTAAAAAGCTTGGCATTAGCCTCCAATTCTATAGTGTGTTGGGATAGCTTGGGATCAAAGCCTCTCAAGTCACTGTATTCCTAAGCAAATATGTCTACATATTCTTTACAAATTTCAATGAAAGCATGCCTTTCATCCCTAGTGCTTACTTTTCCAAGATTAAGAATCTTGTCTTTAAGGATAAGGACTCTTTCATAGTTTTCTTCATCAACTGACACCACTACCTTGTCTTTTCTCATATTATCTCCTTCATGGAAAAGACTTTCAAGGGTGACAACCCCTTTGGGAAGCTTGTTAGAAATCAATTAAACAATTTGATCTTCATACTAATGTTGAAACTTTTCTTGGGTCAATGTGGAAAACTCTACTTCCTGATGCAAGAAACAAGTGATTTGTTTGTCATTATCAAAGACCTACCAATGAGCCTCATTATCTAGCACTGATGGTCTTACTACCACACTTTAACATGTGGCTAAATTTTGGACATTTTAAATTCATTTTTGAGCTAAAATTGAGATACCATAGCTACTAACCTATCATCACGTTGATTTTATCTTCTTGTCACTACTTGTATGTTTAAGGCCTCAAAATCCTTAAGAATATCCCACACTCTATGCTTTTAAGATTTTTTGTGATGTTTTGGCCTCTGACCTGATGTATTACTATGTCACTATCTCCATATACTTCCAGCTACTCAATTCCTCTCTTACTAGCCCACTGAAGGCCATGGGTAAAGCCCTTATACTCTACTACATTGAAAGAGCAACTAAATTGAAACCTATAAAAAGATAAATAATTATCATTGGAGGGGGATACAAGCATTACACCTACACCTACTCCATGTTTACTCCTTGATCCATCAAAGAATAATTTCCATAAAACCACTAGTGTATTCTTATGGCCTAGTGAGGGATGACATGGATTCAATCTCTTCATGCAAGTAATAGAAACCCATGTCCCTTTCTTCAATACCATTGTAAAGGGTCCACTAACTAATTTTCATTCCATAAGTCATCCAAGAACACATTAGGTATCTCCTCAAGATGAATGTTTAGTTCTTGACTGAAAAGGTGTTAATCTTCATCTAGGATGATGTAATTGATGTTTGAGCTATCTAGACCATAAGTTTTTATGTGAAATTATGTAATACACTTAGCCTTAATGGATACCTTGGTTCCATAACTTGTCCTAAAAGCCATGTAGGATTAATTTACTACTAGATAACCTCTAATTTTTCTCTAAAATATCTAGATAAGAATAGAGCAAAACAAGGAGACACATCTAGAATCAACACATCTTGAGCCACCAAAATACTAGGATAATCATGTAGGGTCAAGTTTAGTCCTTTGATGATGCTAGCTAGTTTAGTGGAAGATCCATCAAGTTTAAAAAATATTTTAGATTGGGGTTCATACTTCAAACCAAGATCATCTACTATTGACTTTGGCATCACTAGAGTACTTGATCTACTGTCTACCTTGCAATTGTATATCAAGGTGTCATCAATGATCATATAAATGTAGATGGGAAGAATTTTGACCACCTTACTCAATTTCCCTTCAATAGGCCCTTTGGTTGCATTGGTGAGAACTACATTTTCCTTGGTGTTTTTTCTAAAATATTGATCTTTGATAATCCTTCCTAAAGGATATCTACCTAACTAGACATGAACAACACATCCCACATTAACACAATCACATTGTATATTTTCATCTTTTCAACTATATTGATGTGCAAATCATCAATTTTTTCTTGTGTTTTGGGAGCCACAATTGTAATTTAAACTTGTGATTTTTAGGGTGCAAAGGCATTCCCTTGATTTTGATTCTTTATAGCTATTGGAATCTTTGGAGCAGTAGTAGGTTCCTTTGGATTTGATAGTAAAGGAGTATTGGTAGGAAGCTCTTTGAATGCTTCTTGGTTACCATCCATATTCCTTCTTTTAAACCTAGTATTAACTACTAATGTAATGTATGCTTGGCTAGAACTAGCCTATTGGTTAGATGCATAACATTCTTCTTGCTTATTATTTACCATTACAGCACCTAACTAGATTGGTAATTCATTAGCCCCTTATCCTTATGGAGGTGTTGAGGTCAACATACCACCATTTCTAAAAAATGAGGACCCATATGTTAAATTATGTAAATTTGTACCTTAAAATTGAAAATTCACTTGATTAGAGTGTCATTATCATGATTGCACATTATTTTTATTTGAAAATCATCCACACCTTGGTCTGGCTAACTTATTTGTTCATGGTTTTGGTTTAATCTTATCTAAAGTGCTAACATTAGATATTTGTGTTTCATGTTATAGGTTTAAAGAAGCCAATTTGGGAATGGACATTATTAGGGTTTTGTGCTTCAATGTTAAATTGATCTATTGCTAACCTTGATCTACAATTTATTGATTAAATTCATATTTTGAAGCCCTAGCCTAATGTTTTACCTCAACATTTTAATTCAAATTTAAAAATGGTGGAATATTTTATTTAAATTTACTTGAGAATTTGTTTTAAAATGCTATGGACTTAGTCTATTTTTTATATACTAAGGCTTGGTCTTGTTCATTAACATAACCAAACCTTAGCCTAAAATTTCATGCTTGATCCCTTTTTTATATCTCATAATCCATGATCCCTTTATCTTAGCATGGTCCAACTAAAAAGGAAAGGTCACTTTTATTACTTAGCCCAAGGCCTTATCCCAAAGTTATATCATATTTATTTATGTAATGAAACCCTAGGTTAAAACTTTATGCTAAGTCATTTTCCACAAGCTCCTTTTTTATGTTCCTAGCTTAGGCAAAAATCTCTATGCTAGGACCTTTATAATTAGTGAGGTCACTTTAATATGTTTTATCCTAGATTCAAATCTTAGGTTAAAATCCTTATGCTTGGTCCCTTTTATTATGCATTGAGCTTGGTCTAAACTTTAGCCTAAAGTTTTATTCATGTTTATTAACACAAATAAAACTTTAGTTCAAAACCTTACTCCAAATTCTATATGTTTCTCAAGCCTTACTTAATATTTTCATTAAATTCAAGGACCAATCATGTTCAACTACTTGGATCCCAATCTACAATCCACATTTTCTCACATGAAGTTAATCCAATAGATCATAGTGAACTTTGACAATTCAAAGCATTGAGATAATGATAGGTGTCATGAGTTCACTGAAAGGATTCTACATACCAATGAAGGTATATCCCAAAAACCATGACCAAATGAATATAATTCACTTAGATGATCATGAGCCAATAAAGCAAGACACATTAAAACTTTTCAATGATTCTTTGAAGGCCCATGGGACTGCCACATGGTGAAAAGACATTTCCTGATAGAACTGACAGAGTACAAAGTGAACCAGAGAATGATAAGTGATAAGCTTGGAAAATAGTTCCTAAGATGTGTTTAAAATTTATGGTTATGTCCTCATTAATGAAATCCATGTGAACATCAAATTATGGTCACATAAATGTCAAATTGAACACATCAAAGAGCCTCAATGATGCATTTAAAATTGATGGTTTTGTGCCTATCAAAGATGTCCATATGGATTTTAAATGATAGTCATGAGGATGTTAATTTGAAGACATCTGATTGGATCTAAATTCAAAGGCAAAAGTTATTATTTGGACATTAATGATTAGTTTTTCCATAAAAGTGCCATAGGGATACTGCATAAGTGCCAAGACAATGCCACATAAGCAAACAAGTTATAAGAACTAAATATCTAGTGGATCCATGAAAAGAAATATACAAATACATGATCTAAGGAATAATTCTCAATTAAGTCCAAATTCTACCTCCATTTGATCATTATGAAATCTTTAGGTAAGCCTTAGTTTGACCTTGTGATCACCACAAATCAAGATTGAGAAATTAAACTATCATCAGTGTAAGTTTAATTCAATTCAGAATTGGACTATGGACCACTCATGAGCAGTTTAATAGAAGTTCATGATCATGTGTAATTTTTGAAACAAATTGTCTATAGACTAGTCTAGTAAAAAGAAAAAAGTTGTTTGTTCTAGAATACAATAGAAAGGACACCTATCCTATACACTTATATAAATGTAATTAGCTGAAACTAGTCAACATGCTACCTTGTATCTTATAAAAGAAACATTGTCAATTTTCAAAATGGGGGGATTTTTTTAGCCAAAAACTTGTGTAAACTTTGAGAAATTAATGCAAGTAAGGAATTTTACAAATATTATCCATATTCATTTGTGTCATTTGTTATTATGGTTTCTCTCTCTCTTGTTTGTTCTCACTTCTAGATTTCAATAGTTTTTGTGAAATCTTTGTGTGCATATTTTCATTATAGAGTTGTTAACTTGTGACAATGCTAGGTTGACTGAAAGTTCTTAAGTTCAATTTGTTTCCTTTACTCTTTTTGTATTTGGGCTAATGTTTTTTTTGCAAGGTAAATATTTAAAGTGAACTTAGTTATTGTTTATAGTTTTCTCATTCCTTAGATGTTTGCCTAATGTGTATTAATATTTGATCTCATGTTATTTCATATTATACATTGGTTAAGTGCATACTGGGAGGACATTTTAACTTTGTCATAATGTTTGGGATGAAGATCAACAACATCTCTTTTCTTTCCCTTCCTTTTTATTTCTTTTTAACTTGATCACTTTAGCTTAATTTCCATTAAAAACATCCACATTGGATTAGTATTTAGATTAGATTTGATCATAATTCACTAATATTAGCTAAAATTGCTTCATTCTTTGTAAATATATAGACCAAGGTGGCTCCTAACCACCAAACTCTATAAATATTGTGAAATAGTCCACTTACTTTAGCTCTATTCCATCAATAGATAAAAAGATTGTCACAACCTACAACTCATGTGCTAAATTATTTTAATTCTAAAATGAGAAGTGTTATTTAAACATTCTAAGGACCTATGATACAAATTTAAGCATCAAATGTAGAGCTTTACTGGTGCTAGAAAGAGGTTCTTTAGTTAGATCCTTGTGAATTTGTAGAATCTTTGCTAATTTTGGTGTGTTTTGATCAAATATTGGTGTATTATTTGCATATTTTAGTGATCTTTTACTCAATTGTGTAAATATCATCGATATTTTTGGTCTTAGATAAATATTTGTGCTTTCTATAGACAAAGATCAATATTCTTTAGAGATCCATGGACATTCATGAAAATATAGTTCATGCTTTGTGTATTCCCACATTTATGGTTAGTAATAATAATTTTTTTACAAAGATTAACTAGTTATTTACAAATTTGAGTTCATTCAAGCCTAGAAGTATAAATATCCCTCTCATTCATCAATCTAGACATATCTTTAAACTTATTTAGTTAAAAATTAGTCATGATTTACATGCATTTGTGTCAAATTGGCTTAATGTGCAAACTTAATCATTATACTCTAGAAGGTTGGTGTGATGCATTATAGTTTAAACAAGTTTCAAGGTCACAAGCCAGAATTGCCAAAAGTGAGATCAAGGTGAGCATAAAATTTCAAGGTATCAACCAACTTCACCAAGTCAAGGTGCTCATGTGTTTAAGATATGGCTTGGTTAGATACTTCTCTAATCAACATACAAGGTATTGTGAATGACTTACCAAGAAACCCTAAAAGATATTTACCTTATTTCAATCCTAATGATGTTATCATCTCTAAGGAACATGTTAAAAGTTTCAAAGCTACTTTAAGACTTCTGAGTGTTATTCATGAAGATGTAGCATGTATATTATTCCATTTTACTTTAAAATATTATATATATGAATGGTTCCTTAACCTTATAGATGATTACATAGCTAGTTGGGATGATTTTAACATAATCTTTTTTGATCAATTTCATAAAATCATTAGTCCATAAATTCTATATCAACAATTCACCACTATTAAGAAAGATGATAGATAGATAATTAGAGCCTTTAATGCTATATTTTAGAAGCTTTATAGCAAGACCATAGCTCCTTATAGACTTGATGAGGATTTAGACTTAGATATTTACAAGGATGATTTAGATCCCATGATTTTTATGTTCCTTAAAAGGTCTATTAGAATCATAAACACCTTGGCATTGACTTATGATAAAGCTATAATAATCAATGGTCAAATATAGCTTCAAGGTCAACTTACATATAGTATTCCCAATGTCAACCCTAATTTCCTAGCACTAAATATCAGTCCTAATGTTAATCACTATACATATACCTTTAATTAGATTCTCGTCTTGAACCAATTACCTGTAAGGCATGCCTATCCTGGCCAAAATTTGGGGTTATTTAACAATGATAAAAATAGATTTCATCTATAAGGATAGAGAGATTTTATGTCCACTAGTAATGAAAATTAAGTTAATGACTCAAAAAAATACAAGAATAAGGATGATCCATAATTAAGATGGTTTAAAAGCTTAACACTATTTTTATTCAATTACAAAATCAAGTGGACAATTCTGGGGAAGGCTCCAAAAGATACTATACTTCTCAAAGGTTCAATAGATTTCATGATAACAAAAATAGTAAGTCATCTGAGGACATATATGAAATTAATATTTATGAAATCAGCCTAGTTGATCATTATAATGTCTTAAAAGCATGTCAAAGTGAAAGGGATACATCTAAACCTATGTTTAATCAAGACTTTATTATAGGGACATATAGCTTTGTAGGAACTTCTAAATCCTTCATGCAAGTTTTTTATTTTCCATTTGAAGAAGAAAATGAACCAAAAGATAATCTAGAAGATGAAATGGATGTTCAAGATGAGTAGCCCCATGAACAAGATTAGATGCAAGTTAACTTCTCTTTAGAAGACAGTTGTGAAGGCAATTCATATGAGGTCAATGTTGAAATAGAGTCTAGCCCTAAAGAAGAAGACTAATAGAAAGATTTATACTAGGATTTATTGAAAGAAATTGAGGTATGTCAATACATAAATATCATTCTAGAGACCCCAAAGCAAGATGAGTTGGGACTCGATTGGGTAGCTGAGATGCCATTCTACATAGAGGATGAGGATGAAGAAAGTGAAATAAACTAAGAATTTTCATATGACACCTTCAAAAGGGTGGAAGTATGTGATCAAATTGATTCAAATGGTAAGGTTGTAGATAAATTTCATGCTCTTTTATTTGATCATGATGAAGTAGCCTTTTATGATAACTTGGAGAGTTTTGATACAAATATTGGTAGTCCATCTCCACCTCAAGCTGAATTTAATGAATAAATTTGGACAAGAATTATATCTAGAACTACCATCATTGAATGAGGATGATATAAGTCACTATCTATTTGTTACTAAAGGAGAATTAGCACTTTTTATTTAAGATAAAAATAGTTAGGAAGAATATTCTTGGGTTTTAGATTCATACCTTCAATTCATTCATTTGAGAATGCTGATAGGAGGCCAAACTACATCACTTAAAAGACAAAAAAATACAAGTTCTCCTATCCACAAGAAGAGGTCACAAAGTGAAATAAATCATACATCAAGGTTCCATGGTAGGCTAAATAACTTTCCATTTAATCCTAACGGTAGGCTCTTTATGGAGTTAGTGTAGGTCTTTAGATTAGTTTATTTATTGTTTCTTTTCTTCTTATCCCTTGTTTGTAAATAATGTCTATATATATTTGTTTGCCTTTTGTGCTTTATTACTTTCTTCTAAATAAGTCCTTATAGATAATTCTTAGCTCAAGTTTTATCTAGTTACTCAAAAAACTTCATAGTTTAGAAATACAGGTATGACTTCTCAACTTTGGTTGGTATCATGGATTGTTGAAATAGGAGCTTGATGTTACAGTTTAGAGAAACTAACAAAGAACTATGGATGAGTTAATTATTCCTTGATATTTTAAACCTTGTTTTGATCTAAGCTTTGTTTTAAGAAGAATTGAACATGTAGGATGAAATCTTAGACTACTAGGACACAATCATGCTTACACTTAGAAAACATTAATTTCTTGGGATAAAGTTTATAGACAAGGATGATTGTCTAAAAATTAAATAGTTGAAAAAAACCCCAAACCTGACTAACCTAGTTCCAAACCTTTGCTAGAAAACCAAAAATGACTTAAAAAAAACAAAAAATTACAAATTATTACAAAATTAAATGATTTACAAGTAAAAGTGATTCTAGTAATCTCTATTGGGGCTATGGATGCTTGAATGGTTATGGATCAAGATCTTGAGTGGAGGCTAAAGGCATCTCTATCAAGGTTATGGATGCCTCACTGGTAGTAAAGCAATGCCCAAACCTTACTTAAGCTAAAGCATGGATCTTAATGAATATTCAAACATGATGAAATTTAATGTTAGTGATTTAAGTCATGAATATGAAAGTTGTTATCTAAAGCCTTTGACAATCAATAAGTGGAATCAAAGCACACACATAGTGTGACTGAGTTTTGATGTTTGATCCTAGTTCTACATGTGCAAGATTTGTTCTAATCATGAACTAATCTTAATAATCATGCCTAATCAAATGGAATAAGTAGATTAATTATTAGTATAAATTAGAGTGTCTAAATTATATCATATTACTATGTTCCCCCCATAAGTCACCATTTGTTGAGGTCAACATGCCCCCATTTTTGAAAAATGGGGACCCATGTGTCAAATCATGTAAATTTTTACCTTGAGATTGAAAATACATTTGATCAAAGTGTCATTATCATGATTTCACATTATTTTTATTTAAAGATCATCCACACTTTGGTCTGGATAACTTATTTGTTCATGGTTCTAGTTTAATCTTATCTAAAGTGCTAACATTGTATATTTGTGTTTCAGGTTGCATGTTTATAGGAGCCTATTTGGGAATGAACATGATTATACTTTTGTGATTCAATTTTAAATTTATCTCTTACTATCCTTGGTCTATAATTGCTTGATTAAATTTTTTTAGAGCCCTAGCCTAATGTTTTACTTGGACCTATTAATTAAAATTTAAAATTTAAAATTGGTAGGAGCTTTTATTTAATTTTACGTGAGAACATTTTTTAAAATGCTATGGACTTAGTCTATTTTTTATATACTCAGGCTTGGTCATGTTTATTAACACAACCAAATCTTAGTCTAAAATTTTGTGCTTGGTCCCTTTTTTATATCTCATAATCCATGATCCCTTTATCTTAGCATGGTCCAACTAAAAATGCAAGGTCACTTTTATTACTTAGCCCAAGGCCTTATCCTAAAGTTCCATCATATTTATTTATGCTAAGTCATTTTCTATAGGGTCCTTTTTTATGTTCCTAGCTTAGGAAAAAAGCTCTATGCCAAGACCTTTATAATTATGAAGGTCACCTTCATATGTTTTAGCCTAGCTTAAAATATTACATTAAAATCCTTATGCTTGATCTCTTTTATTACTCATGGGGTCCCTTTTATTATGTTTTGAGATTAGTCTAGACTTTAGCCTAAAGTTTTATTCATGTTTATTAACATGAATAAAACCTTGGTTTAAAACCTTAGTCCAAATTCTATATGTTTCTTGATCCTAACTTGATATTTTTATTGACTGTAGGGACCAATAACATTCAACTACTTAGATCCCAATCTATAGTCTGCATTTGATCATACAAATTTAATCCAATAGAGCATAATAAACTTTGATAATTAAAAGACCTAAGATAGTGATAGGTCTCATAAGCTCACTAAAAGGATTCTAATCATCCAATGATAGTATATCCCACAAATCATGACTGAATGGATAGAATTCACTTAGATAGACATAATCCAATGGAGTGAGAAAAAGTAATACTTTTAAACAAAGCTCCAAAGGCCTATGAGACCACCAGGTGGCAAAAATACATTTATTGGTAGAACTGATAGAGTGTAAAGTAAACCAAAGAATGACAAGTGATAAGCTTGGTAAATAGTTCTTAAGACATGTTTAAAATTAATGGCCCCACACCCATAAATAACATCCATATGGATGTCAAATTTAAAAGAATAAAGAGCCTCAATGATGCATTTAAAATTGATGGTTTTATGCCCATCAAAGACATTCATGTGGATGTCAAATAATTATTGTGAAGATGTCAATTTTAAGATAACTGTTTGGATCCAAATTTAAAGGTAATGGTCATTATTTGAACATTGGTGAGTAGTTTTACTGTGAAAGTGCCATAGGGATGCCAGGTAGGTGCCAAGATGATTCCACATAAGTAAACAATTAATAAGAACTAAATATCTAGTGGACCCATGAAAAGTAAGATACAAATACATGATCAAAGGCATAATGCTCACTTAAGTCCAAATGTTGCCACCATTTGAGCTTTGTGAAATATTTAGGTAAGCCTCAGTTTGACCTTGTGATCACCATAAATCAAGATTGAGAAATTAAGATATCACAAGTGTAAGTTTAATTCAATTCAAAATTAGATTATGGACCACTAGTGAGAAATTCAATATAAATTCATAACCACATATAATTTGTGAAATATATTGTCTATATACCGATCTATTAAAAAGAAAAAGGTCATTTGTTCTAGAATGCAACAAAAATGACACCTATCCTATACACTTGTACAAATGTAATTGGATGAGACTGACCACTATGTTGCCTTGTATCTTATAAAAGTAACATTTTTAGTTTTCAAAAGGGGGGACAATTTTTGAGCCAAAAACTTGTGTAAACTTTGAGTAATTAATGCAAGTGAGTAATTTTGTAAATATTGTCCATATTCATTTATGTCATTTGTTATTATGGTTTCTCTCTCACTTATTTGTTCTCATTTATAGATTTGAATAATTCTTGTGAAATCTTGGTGTGTATCTTTTAATCGTAGAGTTGTTAATTTATGCCAATACTAAGTTGACTGGAAGTTCTCAAGTTCATTTTGTTTCCTTTACTCTTATTGCATTTGGGCTAATGTTGTTTGTTTATAGGGTAAATCTTTAAAGTGAACATAGTTCTTATTTATAGTTTTCTTATTCTTTAGATGTTTGCTTGATGTGTATTCAGATTTGAGCTCATGACATTTCATATTATACATTGGTTAAGTGCATATGTAGAGGACATTTGAACTTTTTCATAGTGTTTGGGATGGAGATCAACAATATATCTTTTCTACCTTACCCTTATTTTTTCTTTATTTTTAACCTGATATCTTTAGCTTAATTTCCATTGTAAACATCCACATTAGATTAGTATTTAGATTAGCTTTGATCATAATTCACTAATATTAGCTAATATTGATTTATTCCTTGAAAAGAGATAGGTCAAGGTGGCTCCCAACCCCCAAAATTTATAAATATTGTGAAACAATCCACTTACTTTACCTTTATTCCATCAAAAGATAACATGATTATCACAACTTGTAACTCACACTGAATTATTTGAATTCTAAAATGAGAAGTGTTCTTTAAAAACTCTGAGCACATATGATACAAATTTAGGCATCAACAAGAGGCTCTTCTAGTTTTGTCATCATAAACACCTCTGCATTCTAAGCCATAAGAGCTTGATTGTACCTATAGTTACCACTTTGATGCCATTGTTCATTGAAATATTGATTCAACTTAGCATTTGGGATAATAAATTGACCAAAAGATTGATTCTAAGGCATATTACCCTCAAATTCTTGAGAAATGTTGTTCTAAGTAGGGACTAAAGTAGTATAGGTACTTAGATCATTTGAATTATAATTATTTTGCATAATATAGTTAAGCTACCCTTGGCCTTGGCTTTATTGTTGGCCTTGTCCTTAGAAATTTCCTTTGTAGGGTATCTTATTTTCTTGATAAGATTGTTGTTGAGGTTGATATGTAGCTTGATAAGGTCTATTGAACTTGGATTATTGCCTCTTCACATTCACTAATTCATTTCTAAAGGATTGAAACATGCTCTTAAGATCTTAGAAATTCTTGTTTTCTTAGGAGTCACTAGATTAACTAGTTGAAACATTTTCTTGTTTTGGTGTAGATATTGTAGAAAGTGTTGGCATAGGTGGAATGGTATATAGGGAAGGAATGATGATGGGAGGTGGTTGAATCTCAATAAATAAAGGCATTTATGGTCTATGTGTAATCTTGCCAGCTTGTACTAGATAATTTTCTACTCTGATTGTCACCTCATAAACATTTGGTATTGTGTTCCCTCCCATAGACTGAATCATTATTGTAATGTCACTATTGAGGGATTTTAGGTAGTAAAGGAAATAAAAGTTTAGGGTAAGCCTAATAGATATTGGAATATTATCCCATGTTTTTTGAAACCTATTATTCAAATCCTACATGATATCATGAGGGGCCCTCTTGATTGTGGTTAGCTATTCTACAAGTAATAAATGGTCACTTTTATCTTCAAATATTTTACACAGGGCATCACCTAACTGGTCCCATTATGTAATGGAGTTAGTAGTAAGGTTTCTAGAACAATCTAATGACTTACTCTTGAATGAGATAAACAACAATTTGATAGATACATTTTCCTCAATTATGTCATGAATACTATAGAAGTTGGCTATATCTCTAAGGTGTTAAGAAGGGGTTGTAGATTGGTTTCCTATGAAATAAAGGACACTTTTGAGAGCTTATAATAGAATAGGATCATAATAATAGAGGTATAAAGGTATTTTACCATTGAAAACCACAAAAGAAAAATCTCTAGGTGTTGCCATGATAGTGAAAGGAGCTAACAAGGATCTTCTAGTAGAATTAGATTGTGAAATTGGTTTGGGAGGAAATATTTATTTATATGGATATGTATTGAAAAAACTTAACATTTTTATTGATTTCAAAGGTAATTCAACAAATTCAAAAGGAATACCTCTATAATTTTATCTTGTAGTCACCTTTGGCATGAAAAATATCAACTACTCTACACTAGAATGTTGAGTGTTGTTAATAGTTACCAAATATTATTGTATCAAAGCTTTAATTGATGAAAATTAATCAAACTAGCATCAAACATGACCAATCTATCTTCAAATGTGGGTCCCACTAAGTGTTTTAGAAACTTTTATATCATAGAATTGCACCCTTATGGGAGAGTTCTTTAGGCTCCCCCATTCCCAGTTATAATATTAGAATAACCTCAGGTTGTGGGTATCTTATGGTGAGGTTGAACCTATGGATAAGGTTGGCTCCCTTTTGATGGATCACCTAAACTAATATCTCTTCTTGGAAAAGGGTTAGAAAGGGGAGAAATGGTTACTAAGGGAACTAAAATGTGATACACCAAATTTTAATGAGAACTAACATAATCATGAAAAATATAATGATGAATCTTAAGACAATGATATCTCACTCAATATCACAATATAGCTAATATGCATAAGGGTTTCATGAACTAGGTTCACCAAGTAATTAAGGAAACAAAGAGGAATTCTAAGACTCACACTAGGCATCCATTAATGGTAGAAAAAACATAAGTCCAAAACTGTAACTAACTTGAAAACACCTAAAAATAGGCAAGAAAAAAGGACAATGGACATGTAAGATTCTCCTTCACAATGCCATCATGCGCAAGCTTACTAAACACAATTCAGAGATAAGAGATAGGTAAATAAATTCTTTATTACTTTAAGAAGTCTTTCATACAAAATTTGATAGGGTCTAGCCTTATCAAAGGATAGTCTCCTATCTCTAAATAATTAGAATTGTTCGAGAGCTAATCTATCTTAGAGAGAGAGTTGCCATGATGGATAAAATAGGAGATATAGGAGAAAATGGGGGGGAGAGAGAGAAGGGGCACATCATCATAAATTAATTTATGATCTACCACCATATTTTAATGAATTCTCAACCACCATTTGATCAAATTAAGACTAGTATTTTTTCAACACATTAACCTTCATTTGTCCTAATAGCCTCTAAACCCTCTCATTGGTTGAGAAACACACTAGTAGAAAAGAATTTATTTGGAATGTTGAGTCATGATCTATTAGGAAGGATAAATCTTTAAATACCCCTAAAAATCATTGAATACTATAATTGCACTTTCTAATCCCAATTATATGCCTTGGAACTCTATTCCATCTTTTACTTGACATCATTATAAGGACAAAATTCTCATATCTTTAGACCTAACAGAGTCATGACTATGCCTATTTTGAGTAGTTGTAGGTACCTATTTGTCATGGATATGACTATGTTAAAAGATGAGACACTTTTTCATATCTTATTTGTATCTTCCCCTACTCTAAAACCTAAAACTAGGTCTATTATAGATGAAAACCAATCCCATTTATTGGTTTTAATATAATCATGACCTCAATGAATATCCAACAAGCTGCATAGCTTCATTCTTGATCTCTATTAGGTCTAAATAGACCTATTTCCCCCTGATCCTTATGGAAGACAAGAATTAATTATATGCATGGATCTCCTTTTAGGAATGATGAACATAGTTATGAAGTGACATTTTAACATCAAATAATAGGTTGAATCTAAGCTCTAATGGTGGCCTTCATACTTGAAAGATCTACTTTTGTTTGACCTAAATCATATCTAGATCTTGATTTTATGCATTATCTTGCTTGGGTATATGAGATACTTTGATTTGACATGTCTGAATTATGTGGCATCCCTACCACACCATTTATCATATCTAAAAATATAACTTTTTATTTATTTGGACATGTGTCCTCACTTTGTACCTTTTAGGACTTGATCAATTCTACTCTGTTAATTTCTTTAGAAGTCTCCTATCTTTGACCTTAATCATTACCATTGATATATGATTTACATTATAGATTGTGCCACTTTTCATCCTCTTATTTATCCTCAAGATACTACTATTAGTTTCATATTGTTAATGCATTTGTGTCATGTGGTAGCCTTGCATGTAATATAGCTCATTGAATTTTTGACCTTATACACACCATCGATCTACTTTGTATGGTTGAATGCATGCCATTGATCTTCCTTATACTTTATTTAATTCACACCGTTAATTTGGTAAGTCACCATGATCATGACACTTTTTATCCTTGTATTCAATCTCAAGATATTCTGACTTGTTGACTTTGATATCATCATAGATCTTGATTTTCATGATTTAACTCTTGCCATTGATCTTGATGGCCCTATTGACCCAAGATTCTATCTATGTGTCATTGATATATGATCCATTTAAGTGTTATTTTAACACTTTTCATCACTATAATTACTATTAGGATCCTTTGAAATTTTTTAAATTTAAATGGATTCTTCTTGTGGCTTTTATTTGACATCCCTGCACACATCCCATTCTTCTAATTCAACTTTGAAGGCATATATCTTGAGATATAAAACTCATCAAGACACCAAATTTGAAAGGGATATTATAGGTGTGAAAAGCATCCTCTCTATGTGATCCTTTGTCATTGAGAGGCCTCCTAAGAATATTAATTAAATGCATAATCAAATTGACCTGTTAATTTATGCATGAAGTGCCATGATGATCTAGATTCTCTAGGCTTATGTAAGTCATTTTTCTCCCTTTAAAACTATGATAAACTAATGAGACTTTTAGAAAACCTACTTCATGCTCCTTGGATGCCATGAGTACCATGGAAACCTTCTAGATTATTTCACTTTCCATTCTAGACCTGCTTCTTAGCCTTCTTCCTAAAAATGATAAAATTACACTTTAAGACTTGCTTAAAGTGTTTCAAAAGATTAAAAGTGACATGTGATTCTCTTCTTCCCCCATTTGGTCATCCATCCAATATAAACTTAGCTCATCTTTTCACACCATAATTAAACCTCTAGAATAATGATCCATCTAGGCAAATTTTTGTATGTAGGCCAAAACTGGCCAACAAGAACAAATGGAAGAAGGTTTAGGAATCACCACTAGCTAGGTATATGTATAAGATAACTTATTTTTATTTACAAGTCCCTACTAATGTACATCTATTTTATTTTTTATTATATTTATTCCAAATTTTAGTATGTAATAATGCAGTTGATCTTTGGAAATAAAAAATGTTTCTAAAATTTACATGAGTGTATTAGAGTAAATCTTGAAGGCTTAGTGAATTCATTGAATTTAGGTAAAACTTAATTTAGTCATAAACCATACCTCAATTCTGAGACCTCAAGCACTAAAAAAACAAATCTTGGTGGATGCCAATTATGTTTCCTCTTATATCATCCCCTTTATTTTGGCAGGTCTTTTCATCATCCCATCATAATAAATTTACTAGACCAATTTTTAGTTTAAACAAACTAATTAGAAAACATAACAACTAACTATAAAAACAAATGCTAAAAACATGGAACTAATCTAGGAAGTTGTAAAACCAAGATAAGACAAAAAATTATAGAAATCATGGAATATATTATATTATGTAAGAAATATAACCTATCCCTAATTCTAAGGTCAAAACTCACAATCATTTAGAAGCATTTCTAGTTGGATGAACCATGAAATAATGTTTCGAAAATTATCTATTGACTATAAAATCAAGGTTATTACCTTGGAGGTCCCATGAAATAATGTTTCAAAAATTGTTCATTTACTAAAATCTAGGTTATTACCTTGGAGGTCCTTCAATTAGAAGGCATTTTTGCCTAGAATGTCAAATATTTGATATGGGGTAATCCATAAAGGAGTGGACTTATCATGCTGTCATTCCTTATCATGTGCCTTATCCCATAAAAACACTTGGTTTGAAATCATGGAAGCCTTGATTTTAGACCTTTTATCAAACCAAATTCTAAAAATGTCTTTGTGTTTGATAAAGATATGCAATAATTTAATTCATGCATCTTCCATATGAACTATGTCAAGTAGTCTAGACAAGTTTATTTCATCTTTTATTGTGTACTCTTGTATAAAATGATACATTGGTAACTTAAGAGTGATAGGTACGACAAGTTGTTATCCATATACTACAAATAAAGGTGAAGCCACTAAGGCTTGCTTATGTCTTATTATATCTACCCATAACACATATGTTATTAGTGAATGCCATTCTCTTGTTTTATCTTGTGATAACATCTTGATGGCATTCATCAAATTATTATTAGTAGATTCAACAACTCCATTCCCTTCTGGATAGGAATTTGAAGATAACTTGATGATAATTCAATTACTATAGGTCCACCCAGTAATTTCTATGGATTGGAAAGCGAGATCATTATCATAGACTAAAGAGATTAGATTTCCAAACCCGCTTAGTATATTCTCTTCTATAAATTTGATAACATCAAGTTCTCTGGAATTGTGAGTGGCCATAGCTTATATCCATATAGTGTAATAGTTATTGGCTATTAGGATGAATTTATGCCCTACTAAGTAATTTGGCTTGATAACCTATAATATCCATGACAATTATATTTGCTACATACTCATAAAACTATACAATCTAACACTTATGACACTAAAACTCTTACAATCCAAACATGCTCTGATACCACTAAAATATTTCAAATTGGGATATTTGATAAAAACACCCAAAAAATAACATCAACTCAACTCAAATCTTAAGGTAATGGACTCAAATCTGAAAATAGACTCAAATACATAAACATTTAGACTCAACACTTAAACTCCTAGACTTAAATCTATCACAAAACTAGACAAACTAGTCAAAATGTAATTTGGAAATTTTGTCACATAAAAAATTGAATACTAAATTATAATGGAAAAAAGCTGATATAAAATAACAACACACTTCACATAATAAGGTACCCAAAAGTCTCCACACAACTTTACTAAAAGACTTGTAAATAACACAATCTTTCCACACTACAACTCTAAATCTACAACATTGAAACATAACACATACAAATATCACAACCAAAGCCTAACTTAACTAAAAAATATGAATTACATTAAAATATTTAATTATACATACAAATCTCAAATATTATCATAATGTGACCACAACTCTGATGTGCAATCACAATCTCTACATGAGACTGTCCTACTGAATCAAAGGGTTTTCATGCTATGATTGATGAGATTAATGGGGTTTCATCCAAAAACCTAAATATTCAATGGGTTTTCTTCCAATGAAGATGAAATAGTTAACACAAGTTTAATCATTACAAAATGGGGGTTTATAATTTTAAAGATGCTTTACAATGGGAGAAAGATATCCATATATATAAATTGTGAAGGGAGAGAGATGAGAGAGGAAACTTAATGGGAAAGCAAATAAATTCAACCTCCTCTTAGTGGCACCACTGTTATTGAATAATAATAAGCTTGGAGTATTCTTCAAGGGTCAAAAGTGGATTCTCCACTTTTAACAAGTCTTCTTCCACATTCGATAATTTGGAATAGTGATTTGTGTATCCCACTTACTAAGATTCTTAGATAATGACTAATCATCTTTTTACTTCTCCTCATCATCCAAATCAAACATATTTCCAAGTGGGTCACCCTAACTATTCACCCTTGTATTTATTTAGCATGCGGGTCAC